>CM026426.1:8773342-9322224 GCA_014871385.1 Ceratodon purpureus
GAGAGAGAGAGAGGAGAGAGGAGAGAGAGAGAGAGAGAGAGAGAGAGAGAGAGAGAGAGAGAGAGAGCGAGAGAGAGAGAGAGAGAGAGAGAGAGAGAGACGGATCTGAATTAAGTGTCTGTTCAATCCACCCCCAATCCAATGCCCAGTGGACAAAGGTATTGAAGTAAAGATCTTTTCTTCCCTTTCGAGAGTAGACACTTTAGTTACCAGTAAGCAGTAACAAAAGAACAAAAAATGGTAAATTTTATAAGATTTGTTAAAATGTGATTTTGGACACCAAGCCACGAGCTCATTGTTGGTTGGTGGTGAGCGTTTGTCTCATATAATAGGTCCGGGTTGAACCTTGATGGACTTGTTTGAGCAGATGTGTGGTATGAAGTGTGAAATAGCAATTGCAAGCAGGAAATGTGTTGTGCCAACCAACAGCCTCCTTTGCGAGAAGTGACAAGAGACTTAACATTCGTTTGCTAACATCAAATAAAGTAGCTCTAGCTACTAAAAATCTAAGTACTTTGTTTTGAAGTTTTTGAGTATTGCGGGTCCAATGTTACAGGTAATGGTTATTGATTCTCTATTCTTTTTTTATCGAGGAGGATGGACATGGCATATTATATGGCAATAGTATTTATGTTTTTGAAGGTATTTTTGATGGTAGTCATAGGAATTTTTAAATTGTCTAAAAGTAGTTTCATTGATGGAATGTGTGTAGAAGCTCTGGCGCCTGCTGTGATGACGATATGGAGGTCGACTTTCCATCCTCTAGCAACGATACTAGCGATTAATGGATTGTATTTGTTAGTTTTAGCTTCAAGTGTTTTTAGGGAGAATCTGTCACTATAGTATGTAAATTCAATAAATTGTATGGTGAGATTAGGATTTGTTTCTGTTGAGGGGTCACTTTGGTATGGTAGACTTTTGACACAGAGGATGTCGGGTCTAAATCTTGAATTACAATGGCATCTTTGTGTGCCGCATGTGCATGGAAGTAGCCAATTAGCGATGGTGTTTTGTGAGGGTTTATTATTGAAGGTGCGACATTCATGAGAATAAAGCTACGTGATTTTTTGGATGAGACTAGTAATTTTCTAATTTCCCAGACTGCTTTGTTGTGTCTTTATACTCGGAATGTGGAAGTGTATGTGTTGTTGTTGGCATGTGAGTAGTACATGTAACCATGTATCCGGTTCACGTGAATTACAAATGGGGCATGTAATAAATGGAAATCTTTCTCTTCCGCAAAACATTTGTTTTCTAGCATGCCCCATGTAAGTTCCCGTACGGGATTTGATAAGGCATGATATTTGTTTGTCTGTGATAGCAGGGTTTTCCTAGAATTCATTAGAGAGTTCATTGTCTATATCTGCATTTGCCGTCCATTTACAAAAGTTGGGAGTTTGAAGGGCCATGATTTCTAAATTCTTTTCTCTGTCATATTTCTTGATTTGTTTTTCTAGATTTCTAACTGGTCCTTTGTCTAGGACAATCCTCATGGATGGCCAATCGTCTTTTTGGAAATAGAATGGGGTGGCATGGGCATGTTCGTATGAATGTTCAGCTTTTCTATGTGCTAGGTATAGTCCTTGTTTTGCTAAGTAGTCTGCTTCTTTGTTGCCATCTATGTTAATGTGTGCTCTAACTTTGTATAATGTAATTGGTTGTGTTCTTTGTTGAAGCAATTCTACCATGGAAACAAGTGTGTTTTCATCAGGGTGGCTATTATGTAGTGTGGGGTGTTTTGTTTGTGTGTTGAGTAAGTATAGTACGCTTAGACAATCAGTAAATATACATGCTGGTTCGTCAGGGTATTGCGTATTTATAATTCTCAGTGTTTTATGTATTGTTATCATTTCTGCACGGAGTATATTTTGGTGTCCGTGGAGTCTTTTGGGAATATTGAGTCCTTTGGGGCTATAGATACCATATCCCGCCCTTTCTCTCCGCCATTCGCGAGGTCTGATTTCTTTGGGAGGTTTAAAAGATCCATCAGTGTAATAACTGAATTGAGGGTGAAATTTGAGTGGTAAATTTGTTTGGTAATTTGGAAGTTGTGGGATAGGTGTAGGATTATTTGTAGATGTGTTTGAATAATCTAATTTAGACCATATTTTGCTACGATTAAAAGAGGTATTTAGAGGGGTGGGAGGTGCAATTTGTGTATGGATTTGTAATATTTGAAGGTTGTTGATTATGTGGGTGAGTTGATTCATTTGCTCATAGCTTCCGATATTGTTGTTTTGGTGGTGGATGCAGAGTATTCATAGTGTAGACGATTCTTTTCTTTCAATGTTAAGTTTAGGAGGTATTGTAGGTTCTTTGTATGTGATGGTATCTGCTGCAAAGTGGGTAATAACGTGTGTATCCGGGAATGGACCAATGTATGGATTGGAAATTTTGTACCAATTTGCATCCGGAGAAATAAGTATAGTGATAGTATTTGGGTCTTTTTTTGCTCCAAGTCGGGCCCAGTGAATGGCTTGTTGTAGGTCAGTTTCATTATGGGGGTGGACGTAGCCAATTCCTTTCCATTTATGATCAAAAGCTTTTCCTAGGGAGCCAAATATTATGTCTCGTTAGAATGGCGAGTAAAATTGGCTAAGTTGTGTAGGACATGTGACTGGGGATGAAAAGTAGGATTGGTGAATATTGAATGTTTTTATAAGAAAGTCTAATATTTGAGTTGGTATTGTATATTGCACATTTAAGTCGATTGTTTTTTGGAATACAATATTTATATCTTTGATAAAGCCATACAATTTTGGTTTCAAATGATTGTGTAGGTGGTTCTAGGCCGTGAAGGGTATTTTTTGCATGTTGGTACTGTTTCCATAACCATAGTAATCGAGTTTTTGGGATGGTGATGAGGTGCCGGCTATTGTCTTCGTAAATATGAACAACGTCAAATTGTGTTTGGATAGTGTTTGAATTTGTTTCGATGTCATTTTCAGGATTGCATTCATTAATGGAGATATGTGCTAATGTGATAATTGTGGCAAAATAGTTGATTAGCAACATTTAAGGCACTTTTGATGAGTTTTGTGGGGTTGGAGTGGTATAGTTTAAATTCGTCTGGGTTCATTAATGAGAAACCATTAGGCATGGATATTTGTTCTAAATGTATTATGTTATGCGATAGTAGTTTTTGTAGTAATTTAACAAAGGTGTTGGGATTTAGGCCATGTAGAATTTGTGCTTCTCTCATCCATGCCATTTCTGGTTGGGATGGATTTAATAGAAAACAATCTATTCTACTTTTAAGATGGATACCTGCTTCATGTTTGAGTAGAAATAGTGTTCTAGTAATAGGTGACCTCACGCAGTGTTGGTATTTAATGCGGGCTATTTCTTCGGAGCCTCCGAATCTTGCAAGAATAAATTGTATCAAGCCATAATATATTTTGCCAATTCTACCTTTATCATTTAAGGCATTTTGTAATTGTTATCCAATACAGCATAGGTAGGCAATTTTTAATGAAAAGGCTTTGATTCCAAATAGATCATGTAGGAGTTGTGTAGCAATGTTGGAAGTGCATTTTGGTAAGCCACATATTGTTTTATATAGTGCTACAATTTTTTTGTCGAGTTTTTTGATAGCCGCTGTAGAGTATGGCAGTGCGTAGAAGCTGTATGTTATTCCTGCACGTATCACTGTATGTGCCATATTGATTTTATGTTTCATAGTGGCCGGACATGATACAAGAGCTTGACATTGTTTAATGACTTTAGCTGTGGTGGTATTTATTTGTGTTTTCCATTTTAGAGATGGCGCAAGATTTATTCCAAGATAAGTGTATGGTTTGTGTTGGTCTAAAACCGGTAATGGTTGGTTTCTAAAATTTATATTAGTAGCTTGGATTTAGGCTTTGAATGCAATGGGGATCATTTTGGATTTGTTAGGGCATCTTGTTACTACACATTTGGATTTTCCAAGGTCCATACCTGCCCATTCGCAGAACTTGTCTAGTTTATTTAGTTGAGTTTGTAGGGATGTTAATTTGTTAGCAATGGCTGCTAGATTGTCGGTGTATGCTGCGGATGAGATTTTAACTTTGGAAGTGCCAAAGGTATATCCATTGTCTCCTTGTTGTAGCCATCTGAGGAGGGGTTCTAAAAATATTATAAAGAGATAAGGACTAAGTGTATCACCTTGTATTGTTCCTCTTTGGATGGGAATAGGTAAAGTTTTACCAAAATGTTCTCTAGTGAATATAGTGGAAGATTGTGAGTAGATGTTTACAATTAGATTTATAGGGTCGGCTGGGTATCCAAGGTCTTTTATTATAGCTAGGAGTCTTGCGTGATCAATGGAGCCAAAGGCGTTTTTGAAATCTATATATAAGATGTATATGTCTTGGTTTGTAAATCTCGCATCTTCAAGCGTTGCAATAATGAATTGAAGTTGTCTAGAAGTCCCTCTTTTTGCTCTAAATCCTTCTTGGCTATAGTGCAGGATTTGGTGTTTTTCACTATAAGCAGAAAGGATAGAGGTTAAAATACTTGTATAAAGTTTATATGTGGTATTAGCTAATGCAATAGGTCTGTGGTTAGTTAGGTGTGCTGGGTCGCCTTTTTGTATAGTAAAACCGTTAGACTAGTTTTCCATGATGCAAGGATTTGTTTTTGTTTGTAATAGTGTTTGAAAAATAAAAAAGTAGTTTGTGGAATCGTGGTGGCATATTTTTTGGGATTGAGTTAGGGATTTTGTCAGGGCCTGGCGCTTTGTTATTTTCTAGGCTTTTAAGGCAGAAGTCGTAGGTTTCTTGATCAAAGTATGTGTGTAGGGGTATATGCCACGTTGGTCTATTGTAAAACCTTCTAAATCGTGCCATGGGTATTGTCTAACGCTGCATGTGCAGTGTGGTTGGTGAATGTTTCGATAGTGGCATGTGGGAACTGTCGGTTTATTACAGACGGATTGTTGGATGTGTATTTCTTGTGCAATATCTTCAGGACTGGTTAGAATGTTATTGTTTCTGTCAATAATAGAATCAAGAGGTGAAGTTTCGGAATTTTTGAAGACTTTCCTATTAAATTTTTTGGGGCTTTTTTCATACATTTGACGATATTTGGAGACTATTTTAAGAATACAATCTTGAGAGTATTTTGTTGTAATTTTTCTGGCTTCTTTATTGTTGGTTTTTGCAATAGCAGCTATGATGTCAATCCATTCATTTGGTATGGTATCTATTATTGGCGGGTGGGGGATTTGTATATTTTAATGATTGCGTATTTCATTAAGAATAGGATGTGTTTGCCATTGTGGGTCGTTTTTTGCAATATATATACTTTTTCTAATGAGGTGGTATGTGGCAATATGTTTTTTCCATTCTTCAGCTAGTTTTCGGGGTATAAAACCACCTTGTTGTGCGGTTCTATTTGTGAGATTTGGTAGCGAGGGTGCTTTACGTGTTTTTTTCGATGGTATCTGAGATTTTTTCCACAATTTTGTCAAGAGCTGTACAAGCTATTACCCATTGATCAAGTGTGAGGTGGTCGAAGTTTTTTAATGATTGTATTAATTCATTTATTCTTGTAGAGTTTCCTTCGAAGAATTCTATATTAAATTTTTCTAAGTTTTCCGATGGTATCGGATTAAATGTTCTGGTTTGAGTGGTAGTTGCTAGCGATGGAGGTCTAGCTATTAATGTAATCTGTGGGATGTGTAAGGTGACTGGGTAGTCGTCTGAGTTGAGATTTGTGTTTATGTTTGTGGTCGAAGTGAATCTGCTGTTGTCGGATGAATTGATGTAGAAGCCATCTATACGGTTGGTTGATGTATAGTTATAGCCACCTTGTCTGGAGAAATTAGTGTTTGTTGGAATATATTCGAAGTTCAGGGACTCGGTGAAGTTTTTCCACTGAATGTCTTCTTCTTGTGGTGGTGTGTTAGTGTTGTTATTTTGTCTTCCAATAAGTGCGATGTCACGATTGAAATCTCCACAGAGAACGTATGTATGGTTTGGATGTGCGGCAATTTTATTGGTGATTGTGGTTTTGAGGTGGAGGATGAGAGGTGTATCTTCTAAGTGTGTGGGCATATACATTTGTATAATTAGCCATGGAAGTAGTGGGTGATTATTTATTTTTATTATTTGTAGATATGGAGAAATATTTGCTGGTGTGGGAATTTTATTGACGTTTCTTGGAAATGCATATTTATTGTAGATAAGTGTAAGTAGGCCTCCTAGGCCGGGGGTGTAGGGCATTCTTTGTTGCATACATCTTGTTAGAGCGTATGTGTTGTTAAAGATAAGCTTGTATTCAGGAAATAAGTTTTGTATGTATTCTGTGAATTTTGTTGTTGTGAGTTTAGTCTCTTGAATGTTTATAATTGTTGTATTTCTTCGGGAGATATTTATTAGGTTTTGTAGATTTGGTAAGGCTGTGTTAAGTGATGAGGCATTCCATGTAATTATATTGGTTTTGTAATTAGAGGTATTATTTATTCTTGGTGGTGGTGTAGGAATGTTTGGGAGTGGAGGTGGGTGGAAGTATTCATTTATGTTTTCTAAACAACAAAGTGAGTCTATTATTAGTTTGTTTGGAAGGAACGGGAATTTTTTTTGGGGAATAACTGATGTAGGTGGGGATTGTTGACTGTGGATGAATCTAGAAAGTTCTATGTGTATCAAATTTTTGGGGTGTATTAAATCTTGGTTATTTTCAATAAATTTGGTATATAGATGTTTTGTTAGGATGTGACGTTTTGGGGGATTATTAAGATTAGAGAGTCTAATGAGTATTGTATTGGTCCAGATGTCATTAAAGTGATATATACGAGGATGTGCTAATATATCATTACATTTGGATACTGAGGGATTTATTGTGACGATTAATGTGTAGAGAATGTGAGGGAGTGGTGAGTTGTATTGGGTTTGTATGTATTGGTGGAGGAATGGAAATGAAATAGTTGTTTGGTTATGTAGTGGATGGTCTATTTTTAAAATAGGGACAAATGTTTTTGCTATATGTTGATATTTTGATTGTAGTTTTATTGTATTGGAGATGAAGTATCTTTTAGCACGTGTTTTGTGGTCGGCGGGGTGTGTGCGTAGTACGTTGGGCATTGGTCCGGTGTTGGTTTCTATGTCTCCGCATTGAAATAGTGTTAATTAGTTGATGAAGTAGTAACCATAGTATTGAAGTGTTTTGGATTTTTTCTTATTTGTTTTGTAATATTTTATAATTGTGAATTTATTTGTGGTAAATAAATTAGGTAAAGCTGATATTGTTTTTTGTAATTTGTTTGAGTAAATAGGGTAATAGTTTAGTGTGTTTTGATGCCTGGCGAGTAGTTGTCAAGGTATACCAATTGTATAAATGTTGGTATTTATTTTTGTTGCGTTTTATTTTGTGGCGAGGCCTGTAGGCCGAGGCCACTTTGTTTGTATTTGTAATCTGTTTTATAACATAGTATGTTTGGCTTAGAAGAGAGGAGAGGGTTTTTTCTTTATGATTCATTGAGATAATTTGAAGGTGTTTTATATAGTTTTTAGAGTACTTTTGAATAATGGTTGTATTGAATTTTATGTGTTTTGGATAAGAATGTTGTGAGTTTTGATTTTTGAGTTTTTAAGTTGTAATTACTAAATATAATTGTATGTTTTCTATTTTAATTAAGACAATATATAGATGTCTATTTTTAGGATTTATTTTATATGTTTATTTATAGTATTTATTAATACTACAAATAGATATTTATATCTATTTATAGCATTTACAAATACTATGAATAGATGTTTATCTTTAATATTAATTAATACTATAAAAAGGTTGTTATTTTTAGTATTTATCAATATTATAGAAATATTGTTATTTTTAGTATTTATTAGTACTATAAAATAGTTATTTTTAGTATTTATTAATACTAGTAATACTTTTTAATTAATTTTAGTATTTATTAATATCATAAATAGCTTAACTGCTGATGTTTGTCAAAGCTAGTTTGACAAGTCCATGTTGCCTTCAATTTCCGAAATGTTCAAATTTGCTGCTTCAATTTCATCCAAGGTCATCTTCATTGGCTTTTGAAGAAGTAGCATTTGGACTTTGGCATTCTTGTTTGACTCCGCTTCGACGTGGTCTGCATATATCTTCGCTTCTTGAACAATCTCACCTTTAAGAGTTGCCATTTCTTTTCGAATTTCATCCGTCCCCTCCTTGACCGCTTCTTCTACCATCTTGTTGATATCTCTGTTGTTGTTGTTTTGTTGCGGACCATTCTCCAAGGCTTGTATGGTGTTGGCAAGGGCGGTGTTGACATCAATAAATCCAAGTCTAACTAATTCTTCTTTATTAGGCGCATTTTCCTCATCTAGACTTTTAGGATGTGGGGTAAATTCGACTTATTTACCTAGGATTTTTTGATTTTTCTTAACAAACTTTTTGTAAACAAAGGAATTAAGACATTGGACATTGCACGATTCAGTATGCTTTCCTTTCTGAAGCTTGAAGTAAAAACCAAGAACATTGTCTTCACCCATGAATTTCGGATAGCCTCCTCAATTTGCATGGTGGTTTTCACTTTGTTGAGATTTCGGGCAATGAGTACTACTGCATTTTCCTAGCCTTGTCATCCTCGTACATTTTTATATTGCTTGCAAAATTTACCTCAACAATTTCATTGAAAAATGAAACTTTGTTGAGTTGAATCCTTTTTGCTTCCTTGGGGGATGGTGCTTTGATCCAAGCATATGGCCCCTCAACGGATTTTTGGACATTTGTGATTTCAAACTCAAACCTCCTATTAAATCCCTCAGTAACAATCTCCTCAAACAAGGTAAACCATTCTTTACCTTTGAGTGTGTGGCTTGTTACTTTAAGCGATAGCATAGATGCTATGGCAATAGAATCAAAGGAATTGCAGATTTTACCTCGAGCCAAGGTAAATCTATCAAGTTTGAGGATGAATGACCTCCGTCCTTGGATGAGTGCTAATCCATCAATTTCAGGGTTTTTGAGATGGAGCTTAATTATTCCACTCCATCTTTTAGACCCATGAAAGCAAAGAATTGCAATCGGTTCTTCAAAAACTTCCCCGGTCTCAATGCCCATTTTCTCTAATCTTGCTTCGGTTAACTCAAACACATCATCCCTTATAAGTTGCCTATCTCCAATCTCAAAATGTATAGAGATATGGTAGTCCAAGGCAAAACCGTTATCCCCAATCTCCACCTCCGAAGGTATTTGGATGAGATTGAAATGCATCTCATCTTTCCCATCTTCACGCTTAGAAGGCCACTCTTCTTGTGTGACATGTGGGTAAGATGGGATGGATTTCACATGCTCATCAGCTTCATCCACAGTCCAACTACTCTCCACTAATTTTTAGGCAGATTTTGGCTGCTCATGTGGGGTGTTTGCCAATTTTCCAAGAGCATTTAGAGCTTGAAAACCAAGCTAGAAAGGAGGGCGTTGCACGTCAGTAGGTGCGGTTTTTCTGATTTGGAACTAATGCAAACCTTGATCATTGATTTCTTGATTGATTCTATATTTGTCAAAAACTTTTTGACTATATATGGGAAGAATATCCTCGAGTCAAGGATAACCTATAATTAGAAAGTAAAAAAAAAGTTCAAATTGTCTAAAAACAATTGCTGAAATTGTAGGCAAAAAGTCTCAAAATTTTGAAATTGTCTCCAAATAACGAATATGGTAAAGTTTCATAAAATCATCATGAAAGGCCATGGTTTTTTCGAGGTGCATTTTAGGGAAGAAGCAGGCCGGTTAGAAACTCTCATGGCCCCCACATATAAATATTGAGGCAGAGAAGTTACTTTTTGTACTTGGAACCCTCACTTCCAACCGGACAGACCAAGGGAGGACCATACTAGCGCAACCCGACCCTCCCAACCCAAACTTCAGTATCCAATTTGGGTGCAAATTAGAAACTTGCCACATGAAGAGAGAACGGAAGAAGTCCTCAGAGCGATTTGCAGCCAAATAGCTCCAGTTATAGCCGTAGACACAAATGAAACTTACAGACAACGCCTCTCTAGACCTAGGGTTCGGATTCTAGTAGAAGACCTACAGAACTTGCACGACACAATCATTATCAAAAGACTCGATGGAACAGGTTATGTAGAACATGACCTCCTGTACAGTGGCCTTCCTTCTCAGTGTGAGAGATGTGGGCAAGTTGACCACGCTGTCAGTCAATGTCCTGTACCACGCACCAACACTAGGAGACCTCCCAGACTCTCACGATCTGCACCAGAGTTTCAACCAGAGAGAAGACCTGCAGCTAGCAGGAGAGAGTGGAGGCCACAACCAACTATGGAGAATCAAACGGAAGGCCTCTCCGGCTTAGTAGAGGAGATTGGCAGTCCCAGTCGCAATTCTCCAGACTCGGCTGGTGATATCCAACCCTCCCAACCAAGAATAGTCGACCTCACCATGGCAAAAGCAACAGAGGAAGACTCACAAGACACAGCCACTTCACAACAACCGAGCCAGCAACAGACACAAGAAACCCGAATCAGAGAAACCACACACCTAGAGGAGGGACAGCGGGAAGAGGACCACAATCCAGAGCCGACACCATCCCAACCCAGCCTCAATCGTCTCTTAATATCAGGTACACCTCTCACCCCCGATCTCTCAAACTTCCATGTTTTAGGTGACCCGGAAATCTCCAGTGCTCACGGCACACCATCTCATTCAAGGCCGGATCACAATTTCCACCTCCCCTCCTCGTCCAACGACAAGTTGATCCAAGCTGAGGATTGCTCCGGTCCTACTCCAAACTTTGTCTGGACACCGAAGCCCCAACCAAGAACTCCAGTACCGAAGGCAACGCCGAGATCGAGCGAACCCACAAAGGAAGGAGAATCCAGCAAGCGCAACTACAGATCCTCTACCATCCGGAAAGAACTATTTAAAGCACTAGGAGTCTACAACATTCCCATTCGGCGACACTGAAGTGCACTCTAACTCCAGTCTTCTACCGCTACTCTCCGCATGACCATCAGATGGAACACCTAGTCTGCAAGCACCGAGCCACTCGTCATCCAATTTGCTCTGTACAATTTACAGATTTAGAAACTATCTCTGACATCCTGTGGTCCCCAATCCTATGCCGTAGCCAAGTTGTCACCGAACTCCACTCCGAATTGAAGAAATTCATCCACAACTATCAGAACCATCACAACTCACTCAAGTCATGGCAGCAAGCCCAGTGGCTGTTCTATTGGACGGAGGACAATGTTACCACGAGCCGCTGCTGGATCTATGCATTTCTTCAAGAGAAAACTGCAGAAATCTCCTACCAAAGCGTCAGAAACCTTCTCTGGAGGAAAACCCCGCCCGGGCTAGCTGGATATTTATTAGACGTACCTCTAGGGGAGATACTAGACGATCAGCATGACTTAGAGAATTGGCAGCTGATGTTTGACGAGCCAGCCTCTGCATATATCTCAATCTCCCCAGTAGCAACTGCCCCCAAACGGCCCAGGAACCTGTTCGACAACAGTAGCCTGCCCCCTCTACCACCCCCAGAATAGAAGATATGTCAGTACAACATCATAAGCTTAATCTAGTGACTCAAAATATCTGCACTCTTAGTCATGGAACCAGCGGAATTTGGACAAGGAAATTGATAAGAGACCATTTTCAACACTTGAACCACTCTCTAGATCTCATTCTCCTCCAAGAACACCATCTCGTTGATGAAGAATGCCTGAGTAAAACGTCCCAACTCGACTTCCTCGGTGGACCATCCTTCTCGAATGAAGCCCGTTTCCTACCTGAATCGAACAAGACTAAAGGAGGCACCGCCATCCTTACATCCCACAAGATCCAGCACCTCATCAAAGACTCAAGTATTATTGTTCCTGGTCAAGCTCAATTCTTAACACTGCAATTAGCCTCGGGGGAAATACTAGGACTCATAAATGTCTATGCGTACTCAACCAGCCCGGAACGAGCTACTCTTTGGGAAGCCATAAATGCTGCCCCCCTGTTGCCAGCTAATTGGATTATAGCTGGAGACTTCAACATGATTGAAACTCTAGACGATAAACTTGGAGGATCGGATCAAACTAAAATGTACGCGCTGCAGGCCGAAGCCTGGAACAGAACTCTTCTTAAATTTGCCCTCGGCGACTCCTTCCACATGACGGAATTTCGTCATTTAACCAAGAAGAAGTTTACCTGGGACAATGCACAACTAGCATCAGAGCGCGTTACAACCAGACTCGATAGAATATATGTTTCTCCTAGTATTCAACAGTTAGGAGGACAAGTTGGCATCCTAGCAAACCTAGGGGATATATTAGACCATGCCCCGTATGTACTCAAGATCAATCAACCCCAGGCTCAAACCCCCAAAGTCCAAGTATTTAACAAGGGGATGCTCAAATCAGAAGAAGGAAGAACCCTTTTAACCAATGCATGGCGAAAGGGCATAGATGCAAAACCAAACGACTCATGGGGACGTAAGATACAGGAAGCCCTTAGGTCTGTCAAAGCAACCAGTGATGCATACAGCTACCCAAAGAGAAGACTCTGGAAACCGACATACGACCTTGAAATTGAGGAGATCCTGGATGCTGAACTCGAGCTCCAAAAAAACTAGGGCAATGAGCCTGCACAAAAAAAATACTAGCGGCTCAATCCAAAATTCAAGGTGTTCGGCAACAACGACTAGAAAGGAAAACCCAACGCTTAGCTGCAAAATGGACCCGAGTCGGAGATAGGTGCAGCAAGCAATTTTTTGATCACCACAAGGACAAGCGACCAGCCTCTAAGATAACGGAACTGGTCAAAGAAGGTAAGGTTCTACGCTCACAATCTGAATTAAGTGATCATGCTACAGCCTTCTATGCAAAACTATACTCTGCAGATCCGACAGTGGAAAACAACACGAGCGCGCAAGCAGAATGCCTCCAACACCTACCTATCCTGGTCACAGCAGAACAAAACGCTCAGCTCACCAAAGAAGTCTCCGGACAAGAACTACACCAGTCAATCAAGGAACTCCCGGTGAACAAAGCTCCCAGTAAAGATCATATACCCTCTGAATTTTTTCAAGTTATGTGGGAAATTGTTGCAGATGATGTACTTCAATTTATCAAGGAAACTTTTGAAACGGAGGTTTTCCCGACTTTCTTGAACACTGGGAAGATTGTTCTAATACCTAGAAAAGGGGAATTAAACCTCTGTACCAACTACAGACCAATTACCCTGCTTAGCTCCCTCTACAAGATAGTAGCGAAACTATTAGCCAATAGAATGAAACCATACCTGCGAGATTGGATCCTCCCATCCCATACAGGTTTTGTCCCAGGTCGCTGCATCTTCGACAACCTCTACCTGGCAAATGAAATCATGGATTGGGGTGAAAAAAGTCAACAACAAGTCATCCTTCTCTTGATAGACTTTGAAAAGGCCTATGACAGAGTTTCCTGGACGTTCTTAGAAAATACGATGATAAAGATGGGCTTTGATGAACTTTGGATTTCTATGACCATGAGCCTGTATCGCGAAGCATCTGCGACAGTAGCAATCAATGAAATCGAAGGGCAACAGTTTAAACTTCAAAGATCCGTCAGACAAGGATGCCCATTAGCCCCTTACCTGTTCCTCATCGTCGCCAACGTCCTTACATATATGCTTCATCAGCCGAATTCGGGCGTTAAAGGCATCAAACTCCCAGATCAAACTGGCAACATTAGTCTCCAATTTGCAGATGACACCTTGATAACTTTGGAGGCTTCGTAGGAGAACCTGGAAAAAACAATCGCAATGTTTGATAAATACTCAGCAGGCTCTGGAGCCCTAGTAAATTGGCATAAAAGCCGGGCCATCTGGGCCAGCCCTGAACCTAGATCATGGCAATGGGGTGACTTAATTGGACTTATATGGCTGGAGAAGGGTCAATATACTCGCTACCTAGGATACCCACTTGGCTACCGTATCTCTAGAGAAGAACTGGACAACACTCTACTAACCAAAATCCAAAATGGGATCCGTCACTGGGCAAGCCGACAGCTCTCCCTTGCAGGCAGAGTATTAGTTATAAACCAAGTTATCCTGGCAACCATATGGTTTAGTGTTGCTTGTGCGGCTTACTCCCTGAGAGCAATGCAAAAGGTAATAGCATTGATAAGGGATTACTTATGGTCGGGGAAACACGATCACCAAGCTAGAGCCAAGGTCAAATGGGACATAGCTATGCTCTCCATGGAATCAGGTGGACTGCAAGTCATAGATCCTGAAATTCAAGCTAGAGCAATTCTTAATAAGATTGTAGTCAGGGGCATGAATCCTGAGAAGGAACCATGGAAGGCTCTCTTCCAAAACATCATCAAACACCATTCAGCCAAGGGTAATGGCCCCTGGCCAATCAGCAGCCACTAGATTATGGAACCATATCAACGCATGAAAATTCAAGGTTCCAGCCTATTTCAAGGGATTATGAAGAGTTGGAGCTCAACACAACAAGGCCTATACCAGAAAATCCCAACCATGTGGCCCTCAAAAGCGAACTAGCATCTCTTTGGTAATGACCTGATAGTGAATGAAGACGGCATCCCCTCGGGAAGAGAGAAAAAAACCACTATCAGTCGATGGGCGAGGAAAGGGATCTGTAAAGTCAAGGACCTATGTGATAGCAACACTCAATCCTGGAAAACATTAGACCAACTTTGCACAGCCCTACACTCTCAACGTCGGTGGGAGGAGCCCCACTACGATAAAATCATCCCAAGCATACCATGGAGGCCTGAAAACTATGGGAAAACAGGGCCGAACCAGTGGGTTAAAAAATCAGCAATCATCAAGCCGACCTTTATATACCAGATTTGCAAACAAAATCCGACAAGTACCCTAGCAAACCGCTACATAGTGTTACCCACCAACCAGCTCCAAAAGACATCCCCTAGCCTTGTCAATCTCAGAGACACGCCTCTAACCCCGGTCCGAATCTTAATCAAAGAAGACTCAAAAAACAAGTTCATTAGCCACAATCCTCGCCTCAACTCGCATGAACACAACTCCCTCTGGCTATATAGTCACCAAGCTATCAAAGACTTAGATTGGGATCCAGGACTATGGAAATGGAAGGACCCACACTCGTCTGACCCTACGGCCTTCCTAATTACTACAGCTCCAAACTAGGTTACAGACTCGGCATGCAGAACAAAGCTCACCCTCTGTGGCTGACAACAACTCTCTCCCAAGCCGGTTATTCCCACCAGGACCTATTCCAATTCTATAGCAACATCTGGCACAAGTGGAAACCAAAAAAAATAGTTGCTATAAACTGGCTTGCAATTGTTGGCGGACTGCCCATCGGAGAATGGAGAAAGAAGATTGGGGAAACGGGTGAATGCCGAACCTGTCGAACTCCAGTCAACACGCTCCAACATGCCCTAACCGAGTGTCCGACAGTAAGACAAGCTTGGGATAACTTTGCACTTCTACGACAACAAGCCAACTTATCAAACACATATACCACCTGGCCGCACCAAATATTTGGAGAAATCATTGAACCAGGACAACCAACGAAGGAGCATTATAAATGGGATCCGCAGCATAACATAGTTCTTACCAGAGAAACTCCATGGGAACTGTTACGCTCCTCTCTCATCTGGTACCTGTGGTGCCAAAAATGCCAACATGAAATCAGCAACAAGCCCTTCCAACTAGGATCTGCTCTTTTCAAAGCATGGATGGAAGCGTGGAATGATATAGAAGCGGTACAGAGAACTCACCAATGCCGGCTGACAATGAAGAATTCCCTCTTGGATATCTGGACAGCAGGAGACATCTTTGCTACAAGAAACCAACAACAGATCAGCTGGAATACTACCCCTCTGCCCACATGGCTACCAAGGAACCTAGCCCTCACAACAACCCCCAGCTCACAATCAATCATGGTCGACGAAGACCCCCCTGACCCGCCCTCACCCAGAGATGGAACCACAGCATCAATACATAGAGCCATTGACATTCTATTCGATGAAGTATTGCAAGATATACAGAAGAAGAAGGGCACACCTAGGAAGAAGCGACATCAACTGACAAACCCAAATACCAATACCACCCGGAGTTCACCCCCGCCAACCTAGCAACCCTAGAGCCACCGGCCCAACCACCTGAGGAAGCTACCTCCGGACTCCAGGAGAACCAAGACCTCCCGCAACCACGACGCTTCACACATAAACGCAGGAAAAAACCACCAGCACCCCCTAAACCCCTTTGGTACAACTATGTACCGGCATGGTACAAACCAACACCCTGGAACTTCGACAACCGTATCAACCACAACCAATACCCGACTGAGCCTGACGACCCGCAAGGACTACTCAAAAGACCCCTACCACTCGACATCTACATCACTGGACGAGACGCAGCAAAACACTACTGTCCGATTCCAAACTGGCTAGCAGCTAAGGAAATAGACGACATGATGGAACGTCTTGGTTTCAATGAAGAAGATAGACAAAAGGAAATACGACAGCAAGTGAGAGCCAACCAGGAAGCCCAAGAAGCAGATCTCCAAAACCAGGAAGAGCTACTATCCAAACTACAAACCACACTAGCAACAAGACACTTCCAACCTGAGGACTTACCCTCACCACCTAATAACGGACCATCGTAACCGGAGACTCAGCCAACACAACACATCCAAGGGACTAGACACTTCATCTGAGCAAGACTCCAAATTTTACAGAGAAGCAACAATGAGCCCGGACACCACAGTCGGTAAGTCTAGCTCGAAATTACAAGAGGAAACAATGTCAAATATCCAGTTTGGCTAACTATCTGGAGAATTCAAGATGGCTACATAGAGTAGTCCCAAAGCAAAAACGGCTCCACATATTGTCAAAAGCAAGACAATTCTAGATCTGCTATACTAATCCACTGGCCCAAGGAACCATGGAGTTAATCCGGAAATCTTCCCCCTCTGATCCAAGCCACTCAAGCCACTTATCTAGCCTCTCTCTACACCACCTGCATCTAATAGCACCCGGTAAGAACAAAAATACAAATAGCTACAGTATAGTCTGTAGGCAACAGGAAAGAAGATCCATTGCCAAAGCTGACCGCGTCCACGCTAGTATTCCATCAGCACAGTAGTCTTCATCCACATTTCAGCCTGCGAAGGGGAGAGAACCCACAGCCACCAACAGCCTCCATCCCGGCCAACACCCCTCCGCCATCTTCACCAACTGAAGCAAGGCCTACACATCTTCAAGATTTCTCTCAAGGCCGAAAGCGACTCATCCCCAACCCTCCAGCAACCCCTTCACCATCGCATCTCTCATCCACACATAGGACCGCGAGGAGGAACAGGAATCGGAGCCGAACACGAGGGCATATAAGGTACCAAACCTCCTTCTTCTCCGGCAATACCTGCTTTAACCTCGTCCCCACCCTTGACAGTGTCCACAACAGCATCTAAACCACTCCCAGATACATCTAAGGATATCTACACCATCTGATCCCGTGATAGCTCGGCCAACTCACAAGCTACACAGGGCAAATTAGGGGTGCAATGACAAGGCCACTCGGACAAGCAGACCCACCCTTTACCACTCACAGGAGACGAGGGAGCCTCTGGTGCCATGACTGATCCCTGGGAGATAGTATCTGAGCCACTGGTGAGACTGGGGAGCAAAGAACTAGGTACACATAATTCCAGTGGAGAAGAGTCCAACACGGACACTACATCAGTATAGTCATCAACCAAGATCGGATTAGCCATGGAGCCACCCACAGGACGCACATGTACCTGGTGTGCAACCATATACTCAATAAAAGTTAATCCCGAGCTCACACCTATCTGGCAAATTTCACGTCGACAGCGAGAGGATAGAACAAACGCATCGGAATCAGCGAGCAACTGAAACAGATGAGGAAGGTTGGGAAGCCAGGGCTTAGGGTCCTGAGGCCGGATCGCCCCTCGCCGTATGAACACTTCAGCCATCCAACCTAACAAGGCGCCCCTCTCGGCATCCATTCTTTCTCTTGATAACCACACCACCCAACAAGATGCAACACCAACAGGCAACCACACTACACCAACGAACACAAACAATAGTCACACAAACCATACCTAGCCTTATATATAGGAACCAAGCACTTCAAGACCAAGGCAATCATCTCGCCATCCCAGGGTAACCTACGCATCACATCCAGTACACATGCACCATCGACTCACCTAGAGAGTACAACATCAACCCTAACAACATTTAGGTGCCTCTTCTCAAATCCTCTAATCAAGATGCGGCACAATCATCGCAATTGCGGAAGCAAGCACTCACAGGCAGTCAAAGAAAGGACAACGACGACAACATCATCACCACCTACTCCACACACCAGAAGCATATGGCCACACCAGGTTACCACCACACTTCCCCCACAAGTCTTCCCATTAATCCCTCAACACAACAGCATATCTGGTATGTCTTTTTAATGTGATCATATTAGTTGGATAGTTTTCCTCAAAAATGCAGTCTGTTGACAACAAAGCCATAGTTCGCCAGAGATGGTCTAGCAACTACACAAACATTGCTACTAATCATTAGGAGAAAAATGAGCTCAAAATAAGGCCGTGTAAGCCTGCCCTTTCTAGGTGAACTCCCTACTTTGGGCACCTCTGCCGATGGGGACGGATGCCAGAGTTGCTGCCCGCACAGAACTGCGTGGCGCACTCACAACAAAGGTCCTCGAAATATTAGGTGAGACATGAATGCCTCGGCTCGGGCTTTGGTCCCAAGTGGGCAGGTTGTGTCAGCCCGACACTGTAGATGTGCCCTCCACACGCCTCGCTCGGAGGTCATTGGTTCGAGCCCCCGTGACGGTTGCTGGCACCACGGTGGCACCTCACATGCCATGTCAAAAAGTACGCGGGCAGCGCCCGGTTTTTTCTCTCACGTGCCGCTTACACGGCCTTTTTGTGACCCAATTTTTCTCCGCAGGCTGCAGCAAAAAGGCGAACACTACTTTCCATCAAAAGCTCGGAAGGACTGCCAACCCTAATTAAAGATCTAGAGCGGCACCACTACCAACAACAAAAGGCTCCATCGGAGAGACAGTTAACCACCACCAGAGTTTCCTCCACCGTCCTAGGCGAAGAAGAGTCATCCAGCAGACATTCAAATTCCGGTCGGTGTCGACGAAGACACAACCTTCACAGCACCCGTCGCAGCCGCAGGTGCCTCTAGACCTCCATGTACCACAACCTGCCCTGAACTAGAGTTTTTATTGAGAGGCAGTACATCATTAGCCCCACCAATGCCCCCCACGTCCATCTCTGAGCGAGATTGCGCACTACCAGGAGGACAACCAAGAGGCCCAACTGCAATGCTACCAACTGGATCAACAGCACATGTACAATACTCCACAGGGTGACTAAGTTCGCAGACCACACCAAGGATGGAAGCATAGGAAGCTAACGCACTCGGCTCTCCACCAAAAAAAACTCCCTTCTTCTTCCCAAACATCTCAGCTAAGACGCCCAAAGCAGCTTCCTCCTTCCCCTCCTCCGGAGGATCAATAACAGGTACCTTCAGACCTTGGATATGAAGCCCCACATCTGCTCCCTTTTCCTGACTAGTCACCTCATGGCGAGACAGACTGGATTCCAAAGACACAGCGGAGGTAGAGATCTCATAACTGGTAGTATCAAGAGTTATAGGATTTGCAGAACAGTATCCATAGGCATGAACCAGCAATTCAAGCTCGGTCAGAAACCTAGAGAAAGGATACCCAAGTTTTAGTACAAGCAGTTCCGAGCTTTAGTACCTCCCAGTAGCAATCCTCTTTCCAATCAAAACCCCAGGACTTAGTCAAGAGCCGACCCAAATGAGGGAGATCCGAGAGGTCGAGTATGGGGTCCCTCCAGTTTTTTGCATCACGACGCACATACACAATTGCCAACCAAGCTAGCAACAACCCGCGATCACGATCCATCGCCTCGACCTTCACTCACGCACCCAATGAAGCTTCGACAGTAGCAGGAAGAAGCGCAAAAGAAGAGCCCAAGCATCACCAATGCCACACCAACTATAGATCCCCACACAATACAAAGGCTCTCCCCATCTTTGGCAGCAACCAGATGGACACCATAAGGAGGCCATACTCCCAGGTTCAAGAACATACAGCAACGTACCACCCCAGCAGCCACAATCAAATCAACCATCACGCTTCAATTCAACTTGACAAAGTGACAGCCACACAGGAAGTCACCAACCCTTACTCTCTTCTCAAATGCTTAACTCTCATGTCATCCTTTCATTATGCCTTCAGCTGTCACATACAAGCCATAACTAACAAGAGAAACTATTCAGCTTAGCTAGACAAAAATGATGGGTTGGAAAGGCTGGTCTCAACAGGTCACACCAGGTCACAATGTGATAGCAGAGATGGCCACCCACACACAACTCCATACCACAACTCCCAAGATGAGGCGCCAATCACCTTCAGAGACACCTGCTGTGCACCCTTGGAAGCTCCAGGATTACACCCAGCACATCCACAAAGAATTCGGCACACAAGGCGTCCAGAGTCGAGGAGTAACAATCATCGTCCCGCACCAGTGATAGACCGTACTCTCCCAAAATCTTAGAGTTTTTAGGAATTTCAATTTCCAAACACTCACTAGTCACCCAGGCACAATCACTTCCACTCCCCTATAGTCCACTGCACCATCCATAATCGCTGTATTTAAAATGTTCAGTATATCACACTAGACACCTAGATTTTTTTTAGGAACTATGTAGTGTCAGCGTATTTGCCCTAGGTACAAATTGTTGCAAAAGGGATGTCAGCGAACACGCTCAAGTTTCGACGCTACATCCCATAGCCAGGGCTGTAGGCCCGTGACACCAGGTTTCCTGGCCTGGTTCCCAGGCGGGAACTGCCTGGTCACTTTCTTGTTGGTTACTTTTTGTTTTTATCTCGGTGGGGAATTGAAGGTTTGGTCCCAAGTGGGTAGATGCTGTTAGCCTGCCACTATAGCTGTGCCCTCCACACGCCTCGCGGGGAGGTCATTGGTTCAAGTCCCCGTGGCGGTTGTTGGCACCACGGTGGTACAAGATGTGCCATGTCAAAAAGTACGCGGGCAGTGGCCATTTCTTTCTCTCACGTGCCGCTTACATGGCCTTTTCTTGACCTCGTTTTGCACCTACTGCTTGAGAAATGCCACTTATTGTCCTTGAACATACTCCTTTCCAAAGATTACGCTCTGGGCCAACTGAGAGATATGTTTTCAGGAAGTGGCTCACATATGCATATACATCATCAAATTTTTCTAAGTTATCTTTGCTAAGCATCAATGGTAGAATACCTAACTTATATATGCAATTGACAAAAATTCTAACATTCCTAACCATACATGCCAGATTTGGATTTAAATGAGGGTGTGAAGAACTAGTATAGGAAGCAAACACAAACTCTCCAACAACAGTTTGCAAATTCTCCATTGAAAACAATCAAAAACCATGTAATCACATTCATACACTACATCGAACACATTTTCAGAGCATTCTATGCATGATATTGACTATGCATAATTTGGACACGAAGTACAATCTGTTACAAACTTGTTGTAACAGTTAAATACTCCAATACAGCCCAAACTTTGACTAGCAAGTGTATAGTGTAGCATAGTGTAAACATTTAGCTCATAACAAAACATATATGCATAATTAGTCAAGTAAACTTTTCCTTCCCTAATCAAACCTCTAACCATACAGACTGGCTGTGATCCGTAGGTCTTGCAGTGTTTGCAACACACATCAGGTACATGCGAAAGGCTGAAACCCTAATTTCACTCAGACAATGCAAGCAAAACCTATTGTCTAATGGGTTGACACAGTCCCGCCCCAGCTCACTGCTAGTAGCAAGGAAATTTTTTTTGTTTACAATTGTGGTGTGAGTACACACATCTAAGCACCCCCACCTAGGGTTTGCTGCACATACACATGAAAGAGCAAAAAATGAAAAGAACCTGTTCTGGTTTTGATGTCGAAGTCTTGCTGATCGTCTAACTGCCACGATGTTGTACGTTTTCCTCTAGTTGCCCTGTCTCCTTTGTTGAAACTCTCTTCGTAATCGCCTGATCCGTTACCAAGGTTGTCACTGTTGGTCTCAAGGTGGTTTGATTCACTGTCGCGGTTGTCTCCTCTCCTCTCGCGGTCGTCTCCTTTCCTCTCGCGGTTGTCTCCTCTCCTCTCGTGGTTGTCTCCTCTCCTCTCGCAGTCGTCTCCTCTCCTCTCGCGGTCGTCTCCTCTCCTTTCGCCGTCGTCTCCTCTCCTCTCGTCGTCGTCTCCTTCTCTGCTGGGGTGGTCTCCACGTCTGTTGGCGACGCCTCCTCTTCTGCCGTGATGGATATCTCAGATGTCGTTGGTTTCGTCACAGCGAAGCGCAGCAGCCTTGGTTTCGTCGCAGCGAAGCGCAACAGACTGGGTTTCGTCACAGCGGTTCGATCTACCTTCGTAGTCTTGATTGGCTTCTCAGCAGCTCGTAAACCTGTCCTCGGCAGCTGGTAACCCCGCAACTTCCTGTTTCTTCTCATGCAGCTACTTAGTCGCCCTGGATTGCTTGGTCTTCCTTGGCTTCAGGTTCTCCCTCAGCTTCTTGTGCTCCCTCGGCTTGCTTGGTTTGTTGCAGCTTGTTGGGGCTGTCCTCTCCCGCAATTTCTTCGCGCAATCTCTCCTAACGGTCCCTTCGCACAGTCTCTCCAACGCTGCTATTGCTGAACTCACAACAATCTCCCCCTCTCTCGATATGCACTACTCTGTGGCTCTACAACATTCGGTTCTACTACGAGCAGGCCAAGTGTAATCACTCCCTCTCTTTCTACTTTGCAGATTTCTAACCCTTGAGGATGAGTGCTCGCCTGAGTGCAAGCTGATAAGATAGGGATAGAGTCTCTCTACTTTGTGCATTTGATACAGACTAGGATTTACTCTTAGGGTTAGGACATTGCGGTAATACATGAAGCGGCTATGGTGATTTACTATGAAGGTTTTAGGGTTTCTAGGGAGCTGACCTTTAGATCTTGCATATAATGATGCAGGTTGCGAGGTGTTTTTTGAACAGTTTGGAATTACTTCTGTTAATCTTCTATCGATTGTGATGAGCAGCAATAATTGAGGTAAACTAACCTTTCTTGTGCCGTTGCTAATAAAATGGAATTTCCATAGTTGTGTAAGTGGTCGTCTTGCTTGCTGCAGATTGTTCCGTCTTGCTTGCTGCAGTTTGTTGCAAGGTGAGTGTTGGAGGGTGTTGGTGGTCTCCCTTGTCAGTCTGAGTCGTGCTTGATGTGTGCGTTCTCTGTCTGTGATGGTCTTGAGCGAGGTGTCAATGATGTGTCTTCTGTCTATATGTTGAGGGGTAGTGCTCATGTAGGTGGTGTCGGTCATGCTCTTGGCGTTGGAGATGCAGGTGTGTTCCATCACCTTCTTTTGGCTCCTTGATTCCTTTCGGCTCCATATGGAATACAAGCAAATTTGAAAATTTCGTGAAGCTTGGTGAAACTTACCTTTGCTCTGTGGAAGATCCCCGGACTGCAGCAGCTGTGTAAGGTGTCGTATTTGCTGTTCTCTTTCCTCGGCAAGGCGCTCTTTCTCCGGTTGTTTTCTTTTTGCCTCCTTCAATGCCACTAATAGCTGCTCACACTGGGAGACAAGCGCCTCGCATCCTGAACAGCAACCTGGGGTTAATGGTGGTTGAGGTTGGGGCAGACGCGGGCACCTAGAAGGAGACTCCTTGAGCACTCCGGGAGAAGAGATTTTTGTTGCTCTGTGTGTAGAGTTAAACACCCTACCTAATCTTGCAGGCAATGATGCTGAGTCTGGAATCACAGGCGATGTATTCTCCCGATGCTGATTATTTGTGAATCGTAACGGTGCTGAGTCTGGAAAACCAGGTGAAGCGTTCTCCTGGTGCTGCTTATCTGCGAAGTAACAGCCATCGGAGTAGATTGAAGTGGACTCTGGATGGTTTGGTGATGGTTTGTTGATTCTTCTCCATGTGACGTCTTTGGCGTAGGTGAATTGCACACCTTTTGCGCAGCTTGTGCGGGATGGTACTCCTGTTGTTGGAGCTTGCATATATCTTGTAGCGTGGTGCGGTTTGTGCCTTATGATACTTGTGTTGCGACCTGAACTTGATGCTAATGCCGTATGGTTCCTTGTGTGGTTGCAGGGAATGGCTTCTGTCTCGCATCCGGAGATCTGAGGCTTGGAGTTGACATCTTGGGCTTTGGTATTGTAATGGGCCTGGTCTCTTCGTCTTGTACACAGGTTGGCTCGATGTACGTGATTGAGAAGTTGCAGCAGTTGAGATGACGTGGGTTGGAGCTGAAATGCTGAGGCATAACCTGTTCTGGTGGAGCGTTCTACTATGGAGAAACAACATAACATTCGAATGAAGGTCAAAGTGGACAGATGCCTAGGGCATCTGTTACTAGAGTTGAGATCTATTCTGTTGTGTCATGAAGTTCCTAGCTCAGGCCCGTTGCAGGGAGTGTGTGTGATTATGTGTCCTAGGCACTGGACTCTCTATCAAGGTTGTTATCAATCAGATCTAGCAATAAGCTCATAGAGTAGGGTACTGGTTTTCAGATCTGGTTTTCCAACTTGAGTTCCAGCTCTCTCAGTCTAACTCTTTCCAGATCTGAAAGTTCCCACCACTCTACTGTAAGCTTTCTACACGATTTTGATGCAACAACCTCTCTGTCCTTCCAACACAATCAATACCTCTCATACTCACAGCCTGCCACTATCGTTTCAATGTGTGAGGACTCCAATCAATCTAGCACTTTGCTTGGCACACATTCCCTGAACCTGCCCTCACCTAGAACTGCGGAGCTCTCCTAAGCAGCCATCTCCAATTCAATTTCCTTTCTTGAAGGACTATCGATAATTTTAGTGGTCTGGCAAGCACTGTTTGCACTGCCCATGTTGCTGCGAAACACTTACAATCCTATTGAGACTTTGGACAATTAGTTTCTTCGGACAGATACACTAGAAGTCCACATTCTAAGGTGTATGAACCTGGAGGATTAAGAAGGACTACGATCAGTGACCTGTTCAGCTTAATCAGTGTAAGATACCCTTTTTTCCTCATGTTTACTGCGCCACTGATCAATATATGTAAATAATTTCTCTATGTATTGAAGGTACTACTATTTTCACTCCAATTTCTGCTTCAAATTTTGCATGTCCATTGAATGTATTTCACCCTGACCGAATAAAATGATTAAGTTACTTACTATGTAACAAACTGCAAACGTCTTCTCAATTTGCAAAGTATACTATTCTGTGAAACTTACAAGTGGTGTAAAATAAGAACCTCATTCTTTGTGTTCACCCCTCCAACTTCTCTGCACACGGTCTCATCGGTAGGCATATTAGTTGCTCTCTATCCTTGCGCTCTAAAATTTTCATGTATTAAAGTGCGTTACAATATTTCGAACAATATTGCATAATCGTGTTGAACAACTTATTGGATACCAATCAAGAAGGCTCAGTCTACACTATCGTCTATAACAGGTCGTTTACTTTTCTATTGTAATTTGGTCACCGTATGCACATGGAATAACACTAAATACCAAGTATTTTATATACACGTCCATATTTAAAAGTGTTGCAATACCTTCTGCGGGATATGTTTCGGCACTTATAAGTTCTCTCCAGATACCATTTGATTTAATGTCTTCTCCACATCACTCCAGGCGTCGCTTTCTGGACAACTCCGTTCACGATTTAGTACACGGGCCTAACAATGTTGCATTACAGACTACAAGAGAAACATAACTTATCAATTAAAGCAACATACGGCAACATAAGCGCATAGTCAGACATTCAAACTGTGTTACATTGTAGTAACAGTTTTATTTGCACATTGAAAGATTAACAAATAATTTGTGTGTTCAGCACATCTTGGAGCAACTTCTACAGTGCTACAGATGCTACACTTACCGCATGGACATCATCGCCCAGGCATATCTGGCTTTGCAAACAAGAACAGAGTAAAGCGACTGCTTTTGACCCTGCTACATGAGATTGAAAGCTACGGTCACGAAAGGAACTTCCCGTATTACAGACTAATAAATGTTAAAACAATAAAATGTGCCCTCCTTCTACTCTCTTACGACGTGGTATTTGATTGATGATACTACTCTATGGTTGTAAAAGTCGCCTTCCTAGTAGTGGGAGTCACACTAGAGAAACCTCGGGGAATGTCCATTCTCCCGGAATGTTACTTCATCCAAGTAGAAGTTACCTTGAGTTACCATTCTCCCACTTCATGGAAGTATGATGAGGTGTCACTCTCTCCTCCAACCTCAATGTCCATTCTCAAGGAAGCGCTTCCATGCTCTTGGGGAGACGGAAGCGCTTCCTTGAGAATGGACATTGAGGTTGGAGGAGAGAGTGACACCTCATCATACTTCCATGAAGTGG
Organism: Ceratodon purpureus; assembly: GCA_014871385.1. NCBI lineage: Eukaryota > Viridiplantae > Streptophyta > Bryopsida > Pseudoditrichales > Ditrichaceae > Ceratodon > Ceratodon purpureus. The sequence continues at coordinate 8,799,763 of CM026426.1, forward strand.
GAGAATGGTAACTCAAGGTAACTTCTACTTGGATGAAGTAACATTCCGGGAGAATGGACATTCCCCGAGGTTTCTCTACTGTGACTCCAACTACTGTGTCACCGGTCTTCTCACTCCCTGCTTACGTTCTGTATTTGAAATTACATTCCTCTCCAAACTTCCATAGATAAGGAGGAATACGCTTCTCGAAAGATCGTCTACATGTCACGTCCTGACAGAGAATGCAATAAGTCACACCAAAATACACAGCTGGCAAAATATGTATGTAATCAACAATACATCTGTATGTTTTTGATATGAGAATTCTATAACATTTCTGACAATAATAAACGAGACTGGAACTTTTTGTAATGATTCAGGATCTAATTGGTATTACAAACCTTTACTTAAGATATAAAAACATACTCATGTAAAACTATTCAACGAACAAATTGCCGTTCGCAGATTCTCGATTAGAATGACGGTATACCATACTATTTGGGAATTTTTTTAAAACAATACAAATACACGACCACACAAGGACAAACTTCATGAAGAGCGACAAGGTACGACTCCAAAACATCATGGATAAACGGGAGAGAGACGCTAACTAAGAACGATGTATTGGATGATCCTCCTCACTTCCACCACCGCTGTAGACTCCAACTAACACCCATTTCTCCTCCTCCTTGTCTGCAAGTGAAACCACGTGATCTTCCCAACCCGGGAAATCCGTAAGCGACGCTGATTCCAATTTCTTCTTTTTGATTCTTTGCACTTCGATTTGCACGAAGCCTCCATTCCCGCATTTGGATTTTCTGAGGCCAAGGCAAATCCATCGCATCCCCCGAAATCGAGTCCAAACTATCATCAGGACCAAACTCGTCTTCTCTCATGGCGCGTTGACATCTGAACTCATCATATTCAAGCTTGTATCCATAAAACGATGGATCAGCGTCGGCTATGGCGCAATAATCTTCGTACTGTTTGTGGAGTGGAAACCAGTCTTCCTCTTCGTCCCGTCTTAGCCTGTACTCCCAATCACTAGTACAATATGGGGATTTTTCTCGCGGGTATGATCGGCCTTTTCCATTCCGTCTCCACTCGTAGTATCGGTTTGCTCATCTTGCGGAGTGTTTCTGGTTTTCTGACCTCTGGTGTTGTCTCCCGCCATAACCTTCCTCCGGGGAGTCTGCTCACCGCCCTCTTACCATGTCGTACTTGCCGAAGCAAGGGGGGTAATTAAAATTCGCGTGGTTTCGAAATGGGAAGTAACCTTGGATGACCTTGAACCTCGCAAAGGTGATTGATTTTTCAAATTCCAGTTTACCATCCCGGTCATTATAGAATATTTACGAGGTGGAAATACGGTACACAGGCGTTCTCGGTGAATTGTGGTCTAGGTTTTTTATGCAACACGGAACTTACAATTTTTTTTCCCCCACATACAACGACACAGCGTTCCCTTCTCCCAAATACTTACCCTGCTCCCAATCGTGAGAAGGAACGACAGATTCTCTAACCGTAAATTTTTTTTTCAGAGTCCAAGTTACACAGAACAGAAAAACATCAAAAGTTAATTTGTACCTACTCCAGGGGGTCATTGGAAAACTCTTGCGAGTAGCAAGTATGATTTTTGAAATTATAAAATGTTTCCCACAACATCGGAGAAGCAACGTTTTCTCAAACATTGAGGGTCATATACAGAGTGTACACATACGCTACCGAAATCTGACGGAACGATTAATGAGTTCGTGATATTCTCATTTGACCTCTACATTCCTGTTCACATTAAAAAACGTTATCTACAATTACTCCTGTACTATATGCCTAAGCTATATCTATGTTCTAACTTTCAGCTTGGCTGTCCACTCTGTCTACTAAGGTCCAAAAATTGTGAACTTCAGCTACGTCGACCGTCATTTCAACTATCCACCGTGTCCTTGTCCTGACAGCAGAGTAGTCTCCCAGTCAATACACTCAAAGGTGTGAGTGGTTGGCATCCACCTGGAACGGGAAATCACATGCCGGATCGTCACACCTACATTCCAACCCCGAGTTCTGAAACGCTGCCACCTTCGTGATGTCTTCACGTCTAAGCTCTCGGTATAGTCTATTGGCGTGGCTTGCCCTGTTTGCCTCCCAGACACGCATGATTCGAGTAAGCGGCTCAAGCTCCTGTCGTACTTTTTTGAACTCTTGTTCGAGTAGCCGGGTGTTGGTCCAGGCCACATAGCATAAATTCTGCGCTTCAGTGAAATGCCTTAGCGCCACCATCTCTGCCAATTTCTGAGCCTTTGTGATGGCGGATTCCTCCCCGTGTTGTGCAGCGAAGTGTTTTGTGACGGCTACCTCCAACTCGAATTGACGACGAAGATGCTCCACGCGCAACTCCTGCATCTCAAATACCCCATAGGTTATCGGGGCATCCATTTCCAGGGCTCTCGCACGCTCTGATTTTTCCCGATGCACCTCCTTTGCCCTCTGAATCTTCTGTTCCACGTGCCCCTGGCAATCCTCCATGGTAAGTGGCACCTGTTCACCACTGCATCGGCCTACACTTCACACACTACCGGTTAATCATCGTAACATGGAGGCCACTGTGATGAGCATTACTGGATTAAAATAACTATATGATTGCACCTTGGAAATTATAGGAAGCGTAGGCGACGTGAAACAGTCCAAACGTTAACATCAAGGGGACAAATGCAAGACGACTTACCGACTCTCTGCGGTGGTGGAATTGCAACGGGGACATTGTTGTCGTTTACTGGGCCGTCAACTTGTCCTTGGACTCCATTGTGGGGTGCTTGTGCTGGGACATTCATCCGCGGTGAAACTGCCATGACGGGGCCAAGTGGAATGGAGGGTTTAATGTCGAGATCGAGGAACTCCCCTTTCACTGTCACACCTGTATAACCCACGGATTAGTTTCATCTACAGCTTCAACATTGCGTTATCATTTCTGCTAGTTTGTACACATAAAACTACTTGCACAAACATCCAGTTCGACATTCATAGCATTAGATATGCGGAGTATTTAGGATTATGATCATACCTGGCAACTTCGCCGTCGCCGTTCCACTGTAGTCCCCTGCCTCGCTTGGATTTCGTCGGAGTATAATGAGGTCTCTCCCGCACTTGCATTTGGGAGGATGAACTGGATTTCCCACCTGGGTCACCTTCTCCGCGGAGCCTTCCTCCTTCGCCGAATTACCCTCCGACACCGAATTCTGACGGTCCACTCCATCTTCTACAGTCTTGTTCTTAGGCTCCTCGGTCGTGTCGGGCTCCTCAATGTCTGCGATTGCAAAACCCAGGTTCTGAGAATTAAAAGCCATGTCCATATAATCCCAACTCTAAAACATTACGAGTGTGGAAGGCCTACAGATTATCGAATACAGATGCAAAATTGAGATGTCTGTGGGGAGTTACCTAGTCCGTGTCCGCTGTCGTGAGATTGAGGCAATGTGGGTGAACGGGGAGGGCTGGTTTCATGTGCATGGTGGCATTCTCGATCCTCCGGCGGCAACATGGGGCTCGTCTGCACATTAACGTGCCAATCCTCAGGGTCTTCTTCGTCGCTGTCGCTGTTGCTGTCTGAGTCGACCTCGTTCTTCGGCCAATCCGCCGGCGGTATCATTCTGCGAAGAGCCTCCATCGAAACGAACTTGAAAGGAACCCCCTTTCTCATTAATCCTCCGACACGAACAGGGAGAGACCCGAGGTGCGCCGTATCTCCAGTCCCTCTATGGGTCATTTTTCTCGCATAGGCCGCCCAATTGATAGGGAATCCTCTACGCTCCGCCAACAGACCACGCCCAAAATGATAGGGAATGGCGTCAGAAGCACCAATCGGCCTCTGAAACACATGTTGATACAACCGGCGGATTCTCTTCACCATGCGGGGAGAGACCTTCCTTTTGTATCTGGCCCCGTTGTGGTAGTTTTTGGGTCCCCAAAACGCAATGTACTCCTCTCGCGAACACTGATCGTCGCCAAGATCTGTCCCAGGAATGAAGCCATGGCCATTCAGGCCTTCTTCCACCCGGAACCACCAAATCGACCCTTCGGACCTGTCCTCCGCGACGGCTCTCGCCCCGGATGAGCTCCCTTCTCCTACGACCGCCATGGAGCGGGTTCGCCGACGAGAATTACGTCCAGGGGCAACTCTAGAGCGGGCCTGCATCGCCCCTCTCGCGCGCGTTGTCACCATTGTCGCAAGTAGGACAGCGCTCTATCCTGCGTTCCAGACACACTCACAGCAGGACTGAAGCTGTTAGCATTGAATCAAAAGTACCGCGACCCAATTGGAGACGAAATCAGCAATTTGCATCTATAAGCAAGTGGTACTATACGCAGCGACAGAGAGCGGAAATCATCGGACCAAATAACAACGACGCAATTCACAAATGACGTTTCAAAAACAAGGAATGGACTGAAGTAAGCGAACCTGTGGACAAGTGCGAATGCAGAGCAGAAATGAGAGAGACGAGAGCAGACTTCCTGTGCCTCACTTGCACTCGAAAGAGAGCCTGGGACGAGAGTGGAAATGCGCCTCTCCCAACTGTGGCATCCTCCTCTTATACGAATGGGGGGGATGTGATTTCTCTTGCTCCATCTCACCCACTCACGGAATCCTCTTAGTGGGCGTTGTGGGGGAGTTGGAGTGTCACCCAGGATGTCTTCTCAAAGGGAAATCTGCACTCATACCCGGTTCCCTGGTGCGTTGTTTCAGAACTGTCAGCTTGTCATTTCGACAAACCTCACCGCCGCCTCATGATGATATCAGATTCGCGTAATCCGCATAAAGTCCACTCCAAACGATAATTCGCTTCTGATGTGTGATGTCAATTCACGGATACAAGCAACTGTTCAACCTATGCCCGTTTTAGAGTATTCTCTGTGTCCACATTAAGAGTACCAACATGAAGCGAGTTAGGGAACTCCCAGGATTAAAAATCTGATATGTTGTTCATGATTGACTTGTTTTAACTATATGATTCATGATACTCTGCTGTATGGGATGTGAAAATTGACAGTAAAAATTAAAATGAGCATTCTATAAAGGGCTACACTCTTCTGCACTAGAGCATGTAAAGTTGGTAATATACAAGTTCTGGGTCTGCCGTTGTGTATGCTAAAATATCCTTTGCACACAGTGGAAATGAGAAACGCATGCAATTATGTACTATAACTTCTGGGAAATCTCACCTTGGAACCGCTACTTTGATCACCCGATATTCAAAGGAGAACGATCTTCCATAAACTGTACATCACAGTGTCAATGTAGTTAATTTAAAACCAGATTAATTTCGCTGAGTAATGGGCTCAACAGTTCATGAAAACAATCTCCCAAAACCAATCTTCAAATGCATACCAAAGTCCGGGTTATTTCTACTTTGCAATATACGACTTTCTGGAAATCAAATGAATGGTATGTACAAGGAAATAATTACCCGGCATAAAGGGTCTCAACACGTTGTCACACCGAGTGTAGGGATGTGCGGACTATCGGATCCCCCTTCAGATTGTCCTGTTATGGCAGAGTACAATGTGTTAGACACAATGTGGCCAAAAGTGTCTGAAACCATGGGTGGTGATATATGTCACCATTTTGATACATCCGATCCTTTCTACTTAGTGGGATCATCATAAAATGTCATCTTATCAAAATTCATGGTCGATTCAGAACTTAAGCTTCCATCAAAAGAAATGACGTAAAGCTGAGCAGAGTATGTTTGGAGAGAACCTGAAACGACGCAATGTGCCATACTACTTTCTCGGAGTAGTGTCATTCCGGTTCTGCATTTCCATGAAGACAACGGAGTCTTTCTCAAAACAGTGTGCTCTGGTACTCGTCTGCTTCTCAGTATGAATTCCCAATATCGTTCCAGTGCTCACAGAAACCCAACTTTGAGATACAATGTAACATGGGTACATCAAAAATATAAAACATTATAAGCACCGCCTAACATGAAAGCCGTCACATTGTCGAGGGCATAATTATAAATTCAATATGCCGACATAACACTGATCGTTCCAGAAAAAAATAAGTCCAATAATTTATCATGTACAAATCTCATTCCAACGCTATGAGGGCTGGGTCCATTCCCATTCATGCACAAACTTAACAATTTACATTCTTTGAAATGTATTTCTCAGGCATGAGAAAAACATAAGACAAAGACCAGTGACATGTGCCACAACCATAACAAATAAATTGCGAAATACAGCTTAGTCTAAGTAAGATTGAAAATAAAGAAATGCCACTAGCTCATGATCACGGACTATGTACCTCGCGGCATCTGTAACTTTCAACTTCATTGACATACCTCATTCGCATTGATGTCCCACTCGAAAACAGCACGGTTGAGAAAAGTAAAAAGCACATTCCCGATTACTGTATGGAAAAAAACATAATAATGCAGCAGACTTGAACACGATTCTGGCGACTACGTTCCGTTTATCTAATGTGCTAGCTCTAGAAGGTAATATCTGAATAAGGCTAATAGCATTGTTCACGACTAAATTTGAACAGGCCTCAGGAATTTTAACCTCATACATGTGTGAGATAGGAGTTTACAGCGGATGTCTCCCCGTCACATTCCAATTCGCCTAAAGGAGATGTGGGTATCGAAGTTAACGGTCAAGGCTTGTATCCGCGTATTGCTAAGACTTTTACCTAGCTGGAATGTATTCAACCCGAATGGCGACAGAACAATCCACAGTCGTACAGTTTTGTCTAGGGCATATACACAGACTTCCTACGGATTATAAGGCGGTTTGAACAAAACATAAATAACTATTGGATAACTCGCTGTAGCTCATTCATATTTATTTTCAATTTTATGATATTTATTAAAATTAATTCTTCATATTGTTACCAACTAAGTGCAAGTTTCGAGCTGTGTCACTGTATATCTCCACTACCTGTCCGGTTTTTGTCTTCTTGAACATCCTTCCCTCGATGAACTTATCTTCTGACGGCATATCCCCGGATGGGTTACCATCTCGGATATCTCGTTCTATAACATCTAACACCCCATTCCACGAGTTTCCTGAAACTACACATTCGCAGGTGAATAGTGGTGTTGTATTGTGCCTAGGGAAGTGCCTACACGTAATACGTTTTCTCCGTAGTCGTGCTTCTAGAGGGAGACCTAGACTCAGCCTAGGAAGCCTGCAGTTGCAATGAGGGAGCGCAACCCATCGCAGCGCGGTGCAAAACAGACACCGGCATGCATTGCAGCAGTGGCGGTGGTTGCGTCCATTCCATATTGCACTAGCGTCCCTGGGGTACACATTTCTCTCTGGAGCGCCCATCATGCTCCCTCCTTCAGTTGGCTGTAACATCAGCGCCCAGTACCAGAATTGTAGTACACGTGACCACCGCAGCTCATACAGGAATGGGAAGTAAAGGTCTAGGTGCGCTATGTCTTTGAGGTGAAAATTAAAAAAAAAAATGAAGTAGTGTAGTCATAGCTTACGTGAAATTGCATGTTCTCGTTGCCGTTCTGGCCGTAAGGAAGTGGAGAACCCTCTTCATCGTCCATCGCAGCGTATCCAAATGAAAGCATGGTCCTCGACCTATAAACATTGTGAAGGAGTTCATTTGACCTTAACATTAGAGCTAATGCGACATTTTATACACAATCCAAAACAGAAACATGTACTTGCATGCAATACTCAACTTCGCGATGGTACTCACCAAGAGGCGGATAATGTCGATTTGAGGTACACTAGAGTACTTTAGAATTGAAGGCGTAACAAGCGACCAACATAATAGACCTGCGAAACACATCCAAGGCAACCGCACCAAGAAAGCAAGACGGACTGACAAAAAGCTACGTGTTTCCTATTGTCAGTGTAATATGTAATAGCTTATACTCGGGCAAAACGGATATTACTATATATCAATCTAATACGACATACTAACTTTACTGACTACAGGTTAGGCATGTGACATCATAACCGGACGAGTGGATCCACGGGTCAGCGTCCAGAAAGATAGAGTATTATGATTCCGTAGTGTATGCTTCCACCGGAACATTTCTCGGTAAAGGCAGCGAGAACGTCGGATTCGGACTTCAGCTTCCACGTCCACTCCCTTCTCGGGAAGGTGAAGGGGCAGAAAGCGTAACTCCAGCCGCCGTTTAATTCGCTCTTTGAAATGTTCATCGCCATAGTAGTCGCTTCAGATAACCTTCTGCCATGCCGAAAATAGCTAAGTGCGAATGGCACTGCATTCATACCAACACAACGAGTATTAGAAGAAAGCATAGTACTTTCCTTCCTATTTCGGGAAAATAGACATAGATGAGGTAGACACACCTCTACTTGGATGAGATAGAGCAATCAACGAAAATGCAGAACCTGCGGATGCTATAATGTCATCCCAGGACCGTGTACTCTGAAGTGGCTTCCTAGAGGTCAAAGGCACTCACACAGAAATGCTTATCTGTTATGGTTCAAAGCTGAGCTAAATTCATATATTGATTACACTGATTTCAGCGACTTCCCAAAGTCGCTTACAAATTCAATGTGGTACTACACGTCATCGATCATCACGCATAATCTGAAAGGCATTATCGTGCGATGAATCCGGAAAAAAAATACAAGCCGCCTTTACGGAAAACAAAATCAAAGAGTGCTACAAATTCAATACTATTCGTCTCGATTGATAGGGATTTCTTCCTCTGCCAGAGCGATATTGGCGATGTCGACGTCATCATCGTCACCTAAGTGGACTTGGACGTACGAGGGATCCGCCGCATCAACTTCCTCGATTGCTGCTTGTTCCACCGCAACCTCTTGCACAAGCACGCGTGGTCCAGCAATCCCTGGCACTTGACCATTCAGCCCGCCTTCACCGATGTTACTCTCTGAAATGTGGAGAACCGTGAGGCCGACGGGTCCGATGACTCCTTGCACCACGTACAATCTGAAAAACTAACATAGGGCGTTAAAGAGATAGGACTCGTACAATTTGCAAAACTCAGTGATCCAAACAACGTGGGCATTATGTCTTCAATAGAGGTCGTCGGGATTAATAGGCACGTCTTCTTCTGCAACAAGATCGGGATTGGCTATGTCCTCGTCAGGGTCGTCGTCCACATGGTCCAGGTCTTCCAACGGATCGGCTGCATTGTGATCCTCCATTTCTGCGTCCACCCTCGCAACCTCTTGCACAGGAACGGTGGTCCCATCCACGGGCGGCACCCGACCATCACCTTCGTCATCGCCAGTGTCTAGGTCTGAAGTTATGGGGACAGTAAAACCACCAGCGCCAATCATACCGTCTTCGGTGTCGTCCTCAATCCTACGGGATCTCGGTTCCTTCTGAAGCACTACACTCCATAAGGGGCTGTCACAGTCAGGGCCGAAAAAAACCTGCACACCGGAATGATACATTACTGTTAATGCCCTACACTATAAGTCCAGGTAATCTTATGGATGTCACGGATACGTATTAATACAACTCCGATGTGGAACTCACCTGCGATGCGTGTGCAGGTAGAATATACGGATCCGACCCATGTCCCTGGTAGGCCCCCTTTCTGATTAGCCAAAAACCATGCTGATCTTGCTTAATCGTGGGATTACCTGCTTGATTAGGTTTTATCCAGGAACATTCCATAACGATAATTTTTCGAAAAAGATAATCAACCTGGATTATCCTTCGTAATATGCCAACATATTTTAGAGCAACTTCCATGGGCCGCCGATCGGATGCAGAAGCCTGGCATACAGTGGCCGCGACGCAGCCGACACCGGAGTCAAACGTGAAATATGGATTTCCGAGCTCCTCGTCTTCCGTCCGGTAATGGTTCCCGAAAGCCCACATCCGCTTATACTCCTTTACTTCAGATAGGGGCAATTGTGATAAATTGCGAAGTTCAGGTGACACTTGCATCCCCGCAGTACGCATTTCTTAAACTCTCTTAAAGGCTCCGTTGCACTCGAGTTGCATATGACGAACTCATGAATGGCCTTCAGCTCGGCGTCACTCAATACCCTCTTGAATTCTGCCTCTTGTAGAACTTCACCGTAGTTTTTCTCGTTCTCATCAGGATCCCACATCTTCTGCCAAGTCGGGTATAGAGCCAGATGTTCTCCCATGAAGCCCAGTGCTTTGGCATACATGTATCCGGTGGCAATCGATGCCTCTGGTTTAGCCCTATTCCTCACATATTTTTTCAAAACGTACAAATAGCGTTCAGCGCCGTAGCACCAACGAGAATGCACTGGACCGAGCCAATCTAATTCATCTACCAAATGCAGCAGTAGATGAGGCATAATGTCAAAAAATGCCGGGGGAAACCAAATCTCTAAGAGGCATATGGTCTCTGCGACATACTGCTGGAGAGCACGCATGGTAGTTGGATCCACCGTCTTCACACATAGTTTTTTGAAGCAATTGCCAAGTCTGATCACAGCATCACGCGCTCCAGGATGTAGCAAACCACGTATACTCGCAGGGAGGATGTCCTGGAGAATTACGTGATGGTCATGGCTCTTCAACCCTTGTAATTTTTTGTCGCTGATGTGCTTGGTCATGCTCGCGCTGTAACCTGTGGGTACCTTGATAGAACCTACCGCTCTCAAAAACTTAGAAGTTTCTGAAGGCTTCAACGAATAGGGTGCCTGTGGTTTTATAAAGTTTTCACGACCTGCTCTGGGTCGAATGTGCAACGCTGGCCGAACCCCAATAGCTTCCATGTCCTTCCGCGTTGCCACGGTGTCTTTGTCTCCGAGTATGAACCCCAGAATACTTGCCGAAATGTTTTTCTCCACATGCATGACGTCTATTGTATGTCGTATGCGTAGCCCCTATGGTAAAACAAAGTGGTAAACGTGATTATAGATAATGGTAACAGTTCAGTTGGCTGTTGTAAATTAACGTAATGCAACCCCATGTATACAGTATGAAGTGTACTTTGAAATGCACCGAGCTACGACATAGAAGAGTAAGAGAAGAGAGTATACCTTCCAATATGGAAGTGGATATAGAATCGACCGCCGCTTGATCCCAATTTCCCTTACCGGATCCCCTTGAGCTCCTGCCTGCCCGCCCGCATCCAACCACCGTTGCCTGTAGTCGGCGAACGCCACTACCTCTGCACCTGTTACCCTAGGTGGAGCTGCTCTATAATCGACCCTTCCTCGAAAGTCTCGTGTGTTAGACCGCAGTGGATGGGAATCGTCCAAGTGCATTCTAGCTTGGTCATCGTAAACGTTTTTTTTGAGGAACTGTGATCGCCGCGATACCGTATTTGGACCGCATATTGGACAACCATGGTAGCCCTTGGTAACACATCCCGCCACCATCCCGTATGCAGGGAAATCATGAATACAAAAAATCAGCATTGCCTTAAGTAGGAAGTACCTTTCGTTCCTGAATCGAGCAGCGTCTTCCGCCATTACCCCTTCGTACCACAGCACTTCAAGCTCCTCCACCAACGGCTCGATTAAGGTGTCAAAATCATCTCCCGTCGGCGCCTTAGGCCCTGGAATCAAGAGTGACAACATGATGAAATATCGTTTAGTCGTCATCCAGGGCGGTATATTGTAATTCATCAAAGTTACCGGCCAAGTAGAGTAGACACTTCGTTTCTCCGAGAAAGGGTTCATGCCGTCTGTGGCAAGAGCCAGAAAAAGTCGCCGTGGGTCGCTGCAGAACTCCGGATGATTCTCGCGAATATCGGCCATGTGCTTCGACTGCGAAACATGCCTGACTAAGCCATCGTCATGCCTCTCACGCGCTATCCATGTCATAGAGGCTGCCTGTAGTCGGCTGCGATACATGCGTTTCAGTCTCCTAGCTAGAGGAAAATGACGTAGAATTTTTTGAGGAACCAAAGAGTTTCCATGCCTCTTCTTTCTTGATGACCCGCAGCTTGGACATAAGAGATGATCTCGGAAAACCCCGCGGAAGAGTATACAGTTCCTCGGACATACCTCGATAGATTCAAACTCCAGCCCTAATCTTCGCAGCATTTGAGAAGCTGCGTACTCGGAGTCTGGTAGCGAATTCGGCTGGGGAAGTAGAACCCGGTGAGCCAAAGCAAAAGCCTGATCTGTTTGTACGTTGGTGGTGTTGTTGCCCCTATGGTGGTTAAGCATCAATATTACTGCCTCCAATTGAGAAAGTGGGCTCCCTTCGTAGAGTGGCACAGATGCTACTTCCCGGATCCGATCAAGTTCCTCCGCTGTCTCAGCGTCAATAGCGTCCGGATCACCCCAGTCTAACTCCTCCTCGTCAACAGCGTTGAAGTCGGAGTTGTATCCTACTGAGTCCGCAGCGTCGTCCATGTTTTGATCATCGCCGCCCTCATAATGCATATCCTCTTCATCGCCCACTCCATCGCGCTGGCCATCGCCTTGCCCATCGCCTTCGCCATCGCTTTGGTCATCGCCGTGGCCATCACCTTCGCCGTCGCCATGGCCATCCCTTATTCCTGCCGCGTCTCCTCTCTCATTAGCCGCGGCTGCAGCGCCATCCCTAATCTCGTCCCATAGTCCAAAGGTCTCTCTGATAACTTCGTCAACGTCGACTGTAGCTGCCGTTGGGTCTCGCGGTACTTGTCTCCTGGATCTTGCTTCCTCGCCATATTGCCTATCAATGTGCTGGTTCCATTCCGTGTCAGATTCATCAGGATCAATACCCTGCGCATATCAAAAGGTATATATGTTACAGGCCCCAGGCAAAGGTAAATCACAAACTTTGGTGGCGGAACAACAACAACAAGAGCAGAAAGCTGACTATATTGAAGGTAGACAAGATGACTTGAAATGAAGTACCGAAATTAGAACTGCCGAAATAGAGCACTACTGAAGATTGAAAGTTCATTGTAGAGAACAGACCTCCGTGCTTCCACGCTGCCATGGGTGGTACCCGTACCACCCCACATGCTGTGAGACAGTTTGGATGGCGTACGAAGTACGCAATCCTCTATTGCATATGCGACAGGGGCAGAGCATACGTCGACTTCCCCTCGCCCGCGCCATAGCCATCTCCCGCTGCAAAAGCTTCTTGTCTCTGGCTGACTGTCGAGCAACATGCTCCACAGGTAATCTCCTGTGCGGCATACCGCGGTACATGGTGTTCTGCAACCCATAGCAAAAACCCAGATGAATCTCTCTACGGGAGGAGGTGACCGATGCACCAATCTAGGTTTGGAGCATACATAACCCACACGAAACGTATCGAAGCACCTGATCGGTGGAGAACGTATCAGACAGATATTGTCGCATACACTAGCCATGACCTACCGAAAAGATAACCGTACAAACCCTAAATCGAGACGAAGGAAAATAGATACAACTGCGTGATCGCCACCGACGACGTGGTACAATGTCACTGCGGAAGTCTATTTTGTGGGCAAGATTGAAATTTCTGGACCAATACCCTACACACTTTTGGAAATCATATCGTGTTCACGAAAAAAGAGCACTACGCACTGAAATATAGTATTGAACACCCTAAAACCGTTAAAATAATATATAAACCGTGAACTGTATCACTGCCACGCACTTGGCGGAATAGACTCTGTCCCAATCCTCTAACCCTAGCTCTGCCCAACGTGAAAGAGGGTTACGGAATTCATACATCAACCATATCAGACCTACTATCGACGTGTGTTTTGCTAATACAGTAGACAACTGAGACGTCATCAAGGGGACCTCTCGTAGTTAAAAAGATAACGCTAGAATGATTCCGCGTTTGCCATGGGTGGCAAATATAAACTCTAACCACCCAACAGAATGGCCGAATTATACAGAAACCCATCGTTTGCCTAGACTCTTCAGCTGCTGCGACCTCACTCGTTTCCAAGAATAGGAATGGTTAATGAGTGTTCTGTCTTGGAGTATATAGATTCAGAGTTTCATGTCTCCAGCCGTCGTCCATGGTGCAAGGAAACGCTGGTGGTCTATATATCGTATTTCAACGACATTGAAAAATCAAAACTATAACATATGCCAGAAGTAGTGGAATTGAATTTGAACCCGGAAACATGGATTTGCAAACAGGATATGGAAGTTTAAGGTGGAATTACCGTCAACCGATGTCGATCACCTACTCCTCGCCTTAGTTGCTCGTCACGTTCACAGTAGAGAATGCGTGCCTTCACTCGAAAACCTGGAAGGTGAGCCCAGATAGAACTTGCAACTCCGCACGTCCTCCTTTTCTCTGATCTGGCACGTGTAACTAGAACACAAAAACTCGGTCGCATATCTCTAAATTCATTCTCATTAAATATCCTCCGTCGTGTAGCTCGATTTGGGGGAATGTGAGCATGTAAAGGGTTTTCCACCGTGCACGCTCGGTTCTGTTAGAGATAGAATGATGGCCAGCGGGCATGTAACTGGGGATTGGATGCCCGTATTACGTGGATCCGAAAGGGCAACCATAGCGAAATCGGTGGGTCATTTGGTGAGGGAGAACTGCAGTGCTGGAACCTTCCGGTTATATATCCTATGAGGGCCTCTCTTACGTTGCATGTGCTTAGAACAGGGGTAATACAAGGCACCCGTACCGAGGAATTCACGCCGCATAACCAACACTAGCATTCGGGGAGCTCCACGCCCATCTCCTCGGAGCAGACGTAACACTGTGAGGACAGACGGAGCGCCCTCATCATGGAGAAGGTACGTATCAACCACATTGATGCCTGTACTTGGCTAGTGTCTGTAGCCAGCTGTGGGAAATGTCACACATCCGTATCGAGTGGCGGCGGTGATTTCAAGACCGAGTACTGTAGACTCTACGCAACCAACCATGTGTCAACTAACAGTTTCGGTTGGCATATATGTTGTGCATGTTTGGTGTTCTGCAGACACTCAACTTCGACCTCTTCTTGGACGGACTGCAGGCCGAAGTTGAAGCTCAGCAAGCTCAGGTAGCATGTGCGCCGCCTTCCGAAGGTTCCCGTGGAATGGCGGCTAGATCTCCTGCAGAAGGTAGAAGCGACGCATCTCCTGCGTCGAATGCTTTGGCAAACAGTCATGTCCTGCAGCAGATGTTTATGACCATGCTAGCTGCGGGACGGAACTCTCCGAGTGTTCTATCGAATGGGCAACCGGACGCTAGAAGTCCAGCGACGCCATCTTCATCGTCAGGTGCTGCTGCTCGTCAAGTAGGTCCATTCGCACGACCGCTGACGTCTATTCCCATATCTGCAATCAGCTGCCCTCCTCCCAGAGCGGGTCCTTCTACTTCGTCCCCAACGAGGTCCTTCGCTGCATCTCCGCAAGTGCCCTCCACCGGTTTCCCTTTACCACGGACCGTCGACGCGTTCCAAACAGAGGGAGCGCATGCTTTCACGCCACCTACCGCTGCAGGTACGTCGTCTGCCTCGGAAGGCCGTAACGCACAGCAGGAGCAACACGATGTCAATTCGAGCCAACAGAGAGATGGCAACGTGAGCCCTCCACCTGTGCCTTTCTCCGCGGTAGCCGGAGACGGCAGTCCCAATGACAGGCGTAATTTCATGAGAAGGCAGAGAACAGAATATCTCAGAAATCAGCGAAACATGGGGGGCGATAACAGAAGGCAACGTATCCCGACGGACGCTGCAGGCAACCCGACTGCACTGAGGACGGTGCTGAACCGAGCTATTAGAGACATTTCAGGTCGTGTACTGGACGTGAGCATCAAGGACTTTAGCAGCCATCCCGATATGGCTTTTGAACTGATAGACCACGATATACATAACCGGTTTTCCTTTGACCCGCCTTTGAAGACTGGATACATAAAAAACTATATGCAGGAGGCTTTGAGTTGGTGCCGTTACCAGTGGAGAAGCTATTGGAAGAAGAATGGAGGAAGGCACCCACAGTGTCCTCCGAAGAGATACCCGGCACTAGTTGCTCAGTGGACCACCGAAGCCTCACAAAGGATGAGCGAGCGAATGGCTGCTGCCAGAGCCCGTAGAGGAGCCGCTGCCTTGCTGGAGGGCGCAGGAGAGGTGGGAGAAGGACCGAACCTTGACCCTAGCGTTGAGGACGCAGGAAACGAGGTAATGACACTGGCTCCTAATCATCTCTGTTTTTTAATTTAGAAGATGCTATTTCCAAAAAAACTATGTTCAAACAGGGAGTACAAGGGCACATGCACCGACTATTATGTTTGCTTTCGCACTGCTAACATTGATATATTCTGTACTTAGAGACGATGTGTGTCATCTCACACTTCTCGCACGACTGTGCGGCAAACCAACTTTTCTCCAGTACATCTAATAGGCAATGTATGCTTGAACAGCCGGAGGACGATGTACTCTCCGTTGGCAACCTTTATGGTGAGCCCGAGGAGCAATCTCTCGCCGAAGATGGACCTGCCGTCACAGACATAACTCGGGATGTCATTTTGCCTAGAACGCTACTGTTAGAGCGCATGGGAACACCACAGCCTTCTATGGAAGTAGGTAGCCACGACATTGGCAGTCGAAGACCGGAAGACACGGCGGAGTTGCTTGAGGCATTACGGCGTGAGTTTGACGACCTAAGGGTAGAACTCCACCGAGCGAAAACAAAGATGGCATCTATGGAGAGAGCGGCAGAGATTTCAAACTGTGCACTATCCCGTCAGATTGAAGAGTCAGCCGACGTAGGTAAGCAACTGGAGACGCTATTGAAGACGGTGAAGAGTTTGACGATGGAGGGAAGCCGCTCGAGACCACGACTCGCATTGCGCAAACAACTTGGTGATGGAAAAGCCGTCGACTCCGGTACTCACTCTCCATCTGCAATGGACGTAGACAACCCGCCCGACGTGGGTGCACAATCGGAGAAGCAAGGCCCCTCAGTGAACCATACACCTGAAGGTTCGGGTGGCAAGTCCATGCCTGATGAGAACACGCAGGCTACAGCCGAGTCTGAAGGTGAAGACAGCGAAGCTAATTCGCACAATTCGTCTCCTGGAAATACAGTTCTGCTGGGAGAGGAGACAGATGTTCGTGCTCACACAACGACCAACCTGCCTATTGATTCGGAAGGTAATGTTGATGACCACTATCCATGGCGCAACCATACTGTACACCATATAATACACTAAACTACGTCAGCCTACTCCTGAATTCTGACATGTTTACAGTCTCCTCTACAGTGAGAGGCGTTACGAAAACAGCCAGGAGGGGGAGGCCCCCCACACTCCAAGGTAGAGCAGGAAAGAAACGCCGACAGGAGGACATATCCACGCAAGTGCAAGAGGGCTTACTCCTACATATCTCAGAAAACCGCGACGCATTATTGGAAGCTGGGAAGGCACTGAATCAGAAACTAGCAAGGCAGAAGAGGAAGCCGAAACGTTTGACGGAAGGCGGATCATCCCAGGAGTTGTCTCCACGGTCCGGTCAGGTAATTTAATGCATGCATTATTTAAGGCATAGGAATTGCTCGCACCCTTTGCAAGTTGAGACTAAGTCACAGAGACTATGAGTCCACAGAGACTTCGGTTTGACATTCTACGGGAAGTTGCATGTGCAGGAGCCTGTTCGCATGCACAAGGATGTCTGGATTTTACATCCCGAGCATACCGGTACGGCCATTGCGAAGGGCCGCTCAGGAATTCACTATAAGGTACAAAAATCAAAAATACCTCGAGGCATGCCCTGTGCACCTGGAATTCAGTGGGTCCTTGTGCAGGATGTTTTCGTCCCAGGCATTGCCCCTATGTACTCGTCAAAGCAACCTGGAGTGCGGGTCATGGAGGACGCAATGTCTTCGACCAGCGAGGATTCCACATGGGTGATGTGGAACACAGACTACTTGCGTGAAATACTCTGACTGAGGTAGACACTGTTTTCCGTAAAATGATTATCGATGCCAAACATTTACTGATTTCTGCTAGTTTCTACAGCTCCATCTTCATGATACATTAGGGCATAGTTTGATGTACATAGCATGATGTACTAACGCAGCGGTCTTTACAACGTGAATGACAGGCCGGACTGTGACTCCGTGCGATCGGCTAAGCTTACCATACGAGGGGAGCGGCACTGGAGGTTGAGCTGTTTTCGAAGCCTCCGACTGATTAGAAAAAAATGAACGCCACATTCTAGACGATTCTGAGGTACAGTGCGTATTGGATGAACTGCAAGGGCATTGACCTCACTCCTTGATGATCTTTAATGTCTATGGAGAAATGGCCGGAATATGTAATCCCGTTCCTTACGAAATCTGGCATGAATATAGGAAGTGGAGTGTTCGAGAATGTACTTCATGGTATGACTGTTTTGAGTTCCATTTTAGCCTCCACGCATCTGATGCGAAAGCATTCAAACCTCGCTGGTATGCTATGTGATCGCTATGTGATTTTCACCGTGGGTCGTCCCGGTCTGGTTAACCGTATCCTGGATATAAGCACAGTTCAAGTAACAGTTTTTTTAAAGCATTCGAATAAGCACGAGTTGCTCTCACATCACGGTGTCACTAGCTTCGCATGCACTGGGTTTGAAGCATTAAATTCTCCGCTGCTAATGAGAAATAGGGCGTGCATCAATACACCCCAAAGAACACATCGTGAGCAAATCTATGAATTGATCATAATTTTTTGTAGATCCGACGACAGAAGTGCGTATTAAAAGTACTGATTTCAACCAACGACGACCTGATGATGCATCTATAAATTCCCGACGCTGATTCAGGACGCATGCATCGCTGGCAATTGGACGTATAGAATCGGTTCAATTCTCTGGTCGCATGATATCGAAACTGCAGTGCTGCGGATAAAACTCGAAGACGTGGTCGAACACGATTCGGATTATCGTGCGGCAATACAACAAACAATCGTGCGGCATATGTTGCAAATATCCAACGCCCATGAGGCCGCTCGAGAGAAGCGGAAAAAAAGGATGAAGATACGATGAGATAGCGACGACGAAAGACCGACGACGGAAAATGTACATCCGAGGACAAGACTCTAATCCTACGGCCTACAGGCAAATTATCAAGCGGCGGGAGGCACATGAATCCTGTGGCTGTAGCGCAATTAATCGGAGGGCCAGTATCGTTTTCATCTTGCGGCTCTAATTCGAAAAATCGAATGGCTGAACCACATACACGTGTACGGGCTACATGGAGAAGATCGACGGTTCTCCAAGGGTAGCATCTTCCGGCCACCTGCAATTCACCCGAGCAGTTTCCGCGGGCAGCCCGCGGCAGGCAGTATTCACCCAGAATGTATTATAAAAAAAAAAAATGGAAGTTACCGAGGCGGACATCAGATTACCCCGCTGCGAATCCTCGGGAAGGGTAAACGGAGAAGACGCTGAAGTCGTGTGTCTCATCCGGGCTTATCACACTGGGTGGGCCACAGCTACCGCACTTTCCAGCCCGCTGGACTGGGCCTGAACCAGCGCGTTTAGAGTGAAAACACGACCTAGAAAAATCCCCATATTGTACTAGTGAATTGTCATCATAAACCGCTTGCTTGAACGCTTTCTCTAGTGCAGCAGACAACTCTCCGTGTCCACATTTTGATGGCCCCATATTTGAATTCAGATTATGCCTTGACGGAATCTGTAGTGGCCCTATGGGTTTATCCTTCTCTGTAACGCTCCGTGAATGCTGACTTGATTCAGATTCCGCAACTAGACCCTCTCGATGACACTTCCCATCGTCCCGATGCTGCTTCTTCCCGTCTCTTGTATCCTCAGTATCTCTATCCCTCTTCCCGTCCATCGTAACAGACTTCTCCGTACAAGGCCCTCCCTCTATAAAATCGAGCAGTCAATCCATTGGGAAAAATGGGTAGAACAATGATCTCATATTCCTACAACATCACCCATAACAGACTCATGATAAGCGTTACATTGCCCGCATCGTTCCTGCTGTATCGAGTCCGTCGCATGCGAATAAAGATAATAAATCTTCCAGTCATTCTTTCAAAAGCCAGCCTTCCATGCAAAAGTAGTAGGGACTAACAGTTCACTTCTCATTAACTCGAATTTGAATTTGTTATCCGTCGTGCCCATGCCAGCTGATTTCGTCACAAGCAACACTTACAGAGCATAGAGAACTCCGTTCCTCTCCACCATGCATGTATCAGAATATAATCAACCACTTGACGAGAATCTAACACACTGAAATGCAGGATATCACTTATTTAAAAAAAATAAAAAAAATTCAATACCATGTTGTGAAACCATAGTTTTAGGAAAATACAGAAATGTACCTGATAACTCGATGTCATGCCTGAATAACTTCGCCGTGTGTAGAGTACTCCTGGCATACTCGGTCTCCTGGTCATTTTTGAATACGAAACATATCCAATGAAATTCCTACATCCAAAATCTTACACCAACATCCTACTCAGAGAACATGTATAGGTCTGCACTCGGTTTTAGTATTTCCACTATAATACTCCCCTATATAGTAAGAATTAAATCTATTTTATGAGTTCAAACATGTGTACTAGTAGAATCCACTTACAACAAATCTGAGGTGAACCGAAGCGGAACTTATTATGTACATGCGCCCTCTAATCAACAAAAAAAACTACCACTCCCACCTAGGCTGTTTTTAAAACCCAGTACTGGTCAGTTCACCTCCCAGCTACAGGGGAGGGATGTACCAACATCAACCGCTGTGCAACACATGAAGCCTACCATCGTAGACTATTCAAAAATACGATCCACATGGATTAGAATGTGATCACATTACACCTAAAGAAAGGGTTAGTGGACAAGTACAAAAGGACATGAGTATATTCGTACAACCTGAATACCAACAACGCAACGGCTTTTGAAAATTTTATTGTTAAGATCACGGTATACTCTTGACAGTACATGCATTTAGTATGTCTCAGGATATATTCCATAAGTCCCTTTTGTATATGAGGTAATGACAGCACAGAATTGCATTTGTCGAAACAATATTCAGTAGGATAACAGAGAACAAACAATCAAAAGAGAGTACCTTCGTCATTGTCTGTGCTTCGTATACCGAGGATAGTGTTTCTGCCTTAAAAAACCCAGTCACGTTGCAAATGTAATGAACAGCCCATGAGTCATTGTCCCTCGGAGTAAAGAGAAATTGTCCAAAACTTGACAAAGTCTACGCAGAAATTATAAGGGGTAAAAAAAAAGAAAAAAAAAGAAAAAAAAACTGATACAAAACCGCTATGTCAAGATGTCTGCCTATTCGTATGTACTGTGATTAATCCTCGGTAGTTTACTCAACGAAAAAGATCCTCTCGCTCCATGTCGAATTTGATACAATTGCCTAATACATCTTACAAATCCACCGTATTAATTCACAATTGATCTATAACGTCGACTCACAACCTTAGCAATCAACATTTGTCTTTCCTGTTCATGCTACCAAATTATAAAGAAAATTAGAAGATTACTATTCCAAAACTAATATGTACCTCATTGGTCTTCCATGGGTGCCTTGCCCTTTTGCTGCCTTGCCGATTCCACCTCCTCACCATCTTCTTCGATCTCCTCATCTTCCAAACTCGCAGTTTTCATTACCACGTCTCCATCTTCTTCAAAAACAGTAGACGTTTCACCATATTTCGGAGGCTCCTTCAAGACGGTGTCCAGTCTCCTTCTCTTCGGAGACTTTAAAACCTCGGCACATGGCTCGACCAGACCGACCTCAATGGCCCACTTCTCCTTGTCCTTAACGCCATTGACCAGTAATCCCTTCTCATACTCTCACTTCTCAAGTGGAGTATATAGTTTCACACTACTCCATTGCATGATACCCGATACCTGGTTTGTATTCCGACTTTGCAGTAGCTGACACAGCAGTGTTTCCTGCTCCAATACCTTCCCCTGCATTAGGAATGACAATAGTATTTTGTGCATTTGAGGAATTGGACGGTTGATCATACAAGAGACAATCCTCCTCCTCATCGTCGCTCAAAACAATGACTTCGCCTGTCAGTGAATGATTGCACATTTGATTCTCCACTGTCTCCTGCCCTTGCGTTGCGTTGTCCCCTTTCACCTCGGTGTTTTCCTCTCGCTGGCCAACTACAGTACCGGAGCCCTGACCATTGACACACACAGCGTCACTACTCTCTGGAGTTCTGAGCCACTCAACAATGTCTCCAACGTCTTCTCCCTGCGAAACGTCCTCTTGCTCTACACTTACATCGGAGAAGAAATCCGCAACTACGCTGTCGTTGTTAGAGCCGGCAAATATTGCTACCGTAGAGTCATAGTCTTCCGCCTGTCCAGAGTTGTTAACCAATTGTTCGCTTTGATGCTTAGTTGCAGGCTGCGCGTCTTTACTAGGAACACCTTCATCCGGGGCCTAAAGATGTTTTACCCCTCCAGCAGCCGGTGTTTCGTTAGGTGCAAGTGGATCAAGACCGACTCCTAAAATTGTGTACTTAGTAACGTCGACGCTGGCATCACCAGTTTGTTCAGAATGAGGCACATTGTCACCCTCGGTTTGTGGATGTTGAGGTATAATATCCTCCCCGCCGCCATGTCCATTAACCGTAAAGTTGTTGAACACATGTGGAACACGACCAACACAAGTAATAGTGTAGTCATTACTACCATGAACAATTCCTTCAGCATGTGGCACATTGTCTTTCTTGGAGTGAGGACTTCCCGGTAGATTATTCCGTCCGCCGCCATGTCTAGTAACCGTGAAGTTGTGAAACACGTATGGAACACGGTCGTCTGAGTCATCGGAAATTGACACCGGCATTGCGACAGATGGATCTGCGTGACACGAAAACAAAATTTGCATCCCATATAATCAGTGATAACCCAATGCAAAACCCGTGAAAACCTTACGTAGCATTTACAAAACACTCTGTAAAGTAAACATTACATGTGCAACACTGTGTCATTCTAAAAACGTAGCCACTCAATACACAATGTAATGAAACATCATTCCAAAGAGAGCTGGGTGCCAGGGTTGCTCACAATCTAATAGGCCTAACTCGCACGCCAACATAAACTCCAAATCGACCCATTACTATCAGAGCAAACTTAGATTAACAGGCAGTACCCTCGACATACAGAAAACATCTCTAATTGCGGCACATTGAAGTTCTCTTATGCATCACACAAAGTTGTACTCTACATCGGCGTTCTGCAATTTGCAATTACAGAAATCTCGAAGACTGTGTAATGCGTCACACGGAATACTACATATTGTAAGACATAATTCGACCTGGTGGTGTTGGACCATCTCCTTTCTCAGGTTTCACTTTTCCTCCTTCGATGGCCATTATTGGCACCGTTCCAAGCGGTGGAGGACCTCCTCCTCCTCCACCCTCTATCAATCCCTTGGTTCAATCGAGGGGTCTATCCATTGTAGTACCAGCAAGTTTAGTTGTTGCAGTCATCCCTCCCAATTTACCTTTGTTTAGAGGGACTAGGAATGAGGATCCTTCGATGCACATGGAACAATTCATAGACCTTCTCAATACGTGCCTAATTACTGATAATCAATATTATTTAGTTTGGTTCCCTACCACCTTGAAGGATGGTGCATACGAGTGGTATCGCAACCACAATGCCAAAACCTTTGCTACTTGGGATGCTCTTCGACGAGCTTTCTTGGATGAATATCGCCCGCAAGTAAATTAGAGTGCAGTTCTAATTGCCGTTGCTTCGTTTAGACAAGGCAAAGATGAGGACATTACTTCTTACATCCAACCCTTTGAGTTGGTGGTTTCTAGATATGTGGACAACTTCCTAGCTGATGACACCTTGAAGCATTTCTTTATTCAAGGATTTACCAAAGAGTCCACGATGAGGGAGATTCTAAATACCCGACCCTAGACCTTAGAGGAGGCTAAGAGAGCAGCGAGGGTGGTTGATCAAGTAGATAAGGAGCATAATTGCATTTGGAGAAAAGTAGGGCAACATATTCCCTCCATTATTCCTATTTATGCCCGTGATAAACAAGATGGGGAAGGCCCATGGCTTTATCGACGAGGACATCCACCCTTGGCTGTAGATCCTCAACCTTTGAGTGTTAGACTTCTTGCAGCCGTTCCTACTATTACCTATTGACCAGATCGGAAGAAGGAGATGAAGAAAGAAATCAAAAGTTCTAAAGATCAATTGCATCAACAGATGAGAGGCATGACAGATCAAAAGGCGTTGCTTCTAACAAACCAAAACCCCAATCCTCCCCCTCCTCAGATAGAGTCCAATAGGCATGAGTCGAGCATTTGGTATTCCGGATGTGGCCAAATTGGTCACTCCTTGCAGTTCTCTCCTCATCACCCGCAACAGCAAGAACTAAATTCATACCAACCTTCCCATAGGAACCAACAAGGAGATCGAGGTCAAGGTTCTCGATGGCCTATTTGCAACTCTTGTGGTAGACGCCATCCACCACAAGATTGTTGGGTAGAGAATGGAGTGGTTTGCGGTAAGTGTGGTGGTAATCATCCTACTTCTAGATGTAGAAGGGATGACAAAGTCATTCCTATGCCACCTTTGAAGGGGAACTTTGCTCAACAAGCAATAGACAACCAAGGTGGTGCTAGAAACATGCAAGACAACAACAACGTTAACCCTCCTAGCATGTACTATGACCATTACAATCAGAGGCAAAACCAGCAACCTCCTCAGGGATTGCAAACCAAGTAGGGTTTCATACCATACAACTAGGGTCAGAATAGGTCTCACCATGATACTAGGTATGCATCTACTTCCCAACCTCTATCCCAGGAATTATTCATAGATTTGGAGTTTGGACCTCAGAGTGTGCCACCAAGTGTAAACTCTTTCCAAGCCCATTTTGTCTTCCACGAGCCAGTCATAGCTCACCAAGTAGCACATTTGTCTTTACCATCCAATGCGGTTTTGACTAGAGCTCGTAGAGCCTTAGAGCCAGTAAAAGAGCGTGAGAGCTCAGAATGGTCCGAAGGTTCACCACATTTTTTTCAATTGGATGATGTCATTCACAAGGTGACAAAATCCACAAAGAAGGTGAATGAAGAAGCAACTCCTACTCCTCCGCTTGTCATAAAATTTAGTTGCTCTGATTATGAGGAAGAGCCTCCTCATGAAGTTCCTCTTAATCCCACATGGCAAGGGCCATCCATTCTAGAAGGTAACAAAATTTGTAATAGTGAGGTAGTACCTCCAGCCTTCAAACCTTATGATCTTTGGGCGGACTTACACAGCATGAAGGCAAACATTTTTGTTGCCCAACTTCTTCAATTGGCTCGTTCTACAAAGAAGGATTTGAAGAAGAAAATTCTCATGGCTAGAAGGTTGAGGAAAAAACCTCAAGTGGCCGCTAGAGTTAGCATTTTCCATAGACCTATGTCCAAGGCTTGTGAGGATAAGGCAGTGGAAATTGAAACCACCATTGTGGACAAGGTGTTGCCTAAGGTGTTGGTGGATGGTGGTAGTGGTGTTAACATCATGCCGTTACATATGGTGGAACAATTAGGACTCCAAATCACAG
This sequence comes from Ceratodon purpureus, assembly GCA_014871385.1. Taxonomy (NCBI): domain Eukaryota; kingdom Viridiplantae; phylum Streptophyta; class Bryopsida; order Pseudoditrichales; family Ditrichaceae; genus Ceratodon; species Ceratodon purpureus. The sequence continues at coordinate 8,825,146 of CM026426.1, forward strand.
AGCCTTTACCTTATGTGATTAACATGGCCAATCAAACCCGTGAAGCCCCAGTTGGTCAGATTATGGGATGTAAGATGAGTACGGGAGAAGTGTACACCATGACCTTCCAAGTTTTGAAAATGCACACAAACAAGAATTCATTTTCCTTGCTTCTTAGTAGGCCTTGGTTGAGAGCGTCAAACGCTATGGTAAATTGGAGGCCCCGTATTATCTATGGCCGAGAGGCTAGCCCAACTAGAGAGTACGTCCAACTTTGCTTTCCAAAAATGATCTCAATGATTGGTACAAGGGCCCGAAGAGGAACCACATGTCAATCTAAAGGATTGGCAGGAACTTGATGTTTTTTTCGATGAGGAAGAACCTAGGATGATTAAGGTAGAGGCTCAACTTACTTCGGAAGAGTTAGAGTCCTACAAAGCCCTTGTGATGGAGTATAGAGACATCTTTGCGTGGCCTTACAAGGAAATGAAGTGCATCCTACCAGAAGTAGTACAACATAGAATTCCCCTCGTTCCTCGTGCTTTATCTATTCGTCAGAAGGATCGAAGGATGAATCCCCAACTCCAACTTATAGTCAAGGCTGAATTGGAAAAGCTTCTTCAAGCTAGCTTCATCAAGCCAGTTGAGATCACAGATTGGGTTTCTCCAATGGTAATTGTGAAGAAGAAGAATGGGAAATTTCCGGTGTGCATAGACTATAGGAAGTTGAACCAAGCTACTTAGAAGAACCATTTTCCCCTATCTTTCATAAATACCATCTTAGAGGAGGTAGCTAGCCATGAACTTTATACCTTCATGGATGGATACTCTAGTTACAACCAAATCTCCGTTCATCCTGATGATTACCACAAGACTGCGTTTACCACTCCTTGAAGTACTTTCATTTATGTGGTAATGCCTTTTGGCTTGTGCAATGCACCCTCTGCTTTCCAAAGGGCCATGATTCATGCCTTCTCGGATTTGTTGCACACATCAATGACCGTATCCATTGATGACTTTAGCACCCAGTCTTCAAAGGTCTCCCATTTGCCACTGTGTTTGTGGAAGCTTTGAACGGTGTAGGAAGGCACGCACTGCCCTTAATCCAAACAAGATCTTTCTAGAAGTTCAGAGAGGTGTTTTGCTAGGTCATGTGGTATCAAAGGCTCGTAGGGAGCCGGATCCAGAGAAGGTTAGAGTGATAACAAAGTTGCTACTACCTATCGATGTCAAGGGAATTCAGAGGACCTTAGGACATATTGGATGGTATCGGGAGTTAATTCTTGATTATGCTACCATCTCTCACCCCATTAGCTGATTGCAACAGAAAGGAGTCAAATTTGAGTGGACTCCAAAGTGTCAACAAGCTTTTGACACTCTCAAGACGAGACTTGGTACCTCCCTGTCTTGAATCATCTGAGGGCAGAGAATTTTTCTAGACTAGAGGAGGAGCCTAGTACCACGGCTATTGATGATAACTTGGTAGATGAGAACTTGTACCTTGTCACATCAACTCCCATTTGGTATCAGAATATTGTTGAGTTTCTCAAAACTCAGAAATTGCCTGACACCTTGAACAAGCATGATAGGAGGAAGGTGCGGATTAATAGCCGCCACTTTGCCTTTACAGGTGAACGCTTGTATCTCCGTGGTGTGGATGAGATTTTACGGAGATGTGTAGAGCCTTTAGAGATCCCAGCTATTCTCTCTGCGTGCCATGACAATGCTTGTGGTAGACATGTTTCTCGCACCTTGACGGACTAGAATGTGCTACGAGCTGGGTATTATTGGCCCACCTTGTTCTGTGATTGTCATGATTATGCCAAGCGTTGTGATGCATGCCAGCGCTATGCTCGTAACGACCTCCACATACAACTTCCGTTGTATGTCTCTCTTCCATTAGTACCTTTTGAGAAATGGGAGATTGATTATATTGGAGATATTCATCCCTACTCTAGTAGAGGGATGAAACACATCATCGTAGCCACTGAGTATCTCACGAAGTGGATTGAGGCTAAAGTTGTGAAGGACAACAACGAGAAGAATGCGGCTATCTTCTTGTTCGAGCAAGTGATTGCTCGGTTTGGCTGTCCCAAAATCCTTGTTAGCGATAGGGGTCAGCATTTTCAGACAAGGTAGTGACCGAGATCACCCATCGGTTCCACATTGATCACCGGAAGACTACACCTTACCACCCTCAGACTGTTGGGAATAGAGAGAAGGAGTCAATTAGACTTTGGCTACAATCTTGAGGAAAATCGTTTTAGACTCCAAGCGTGATTGGAATGACAAGCTGCAAGGAACTTTGTGGGCCTATAGGACTACTTACAAGGTCACTACCCAAGCTACTCCATTTTCTTTGGTTTATGGAGTAGAAGCCGTCCTTCCCATTGAGTTCGAAGTGCCATCACTTTGAATTACGGTTGATAGTAGACTCACATACAAGGAGTCTTTGGTCCGTCGTTTGGAGCATTTGGAAAAGCTTGATGAAGATCGTAGACAGAGTGCTCAGCACATTGAGGTGATTCAGAGGCGTCGCAAAATGGTATTTAATAAGTACCACAAGAAGCGGAGGCTACTTCCTGGAATGTTGGTGATGCTACAAGATGCTAGGAAGTTAGATTTCCCAGGGAAATTCGATGCCTGGTTAGGCCCATACCATATGACTGAGGTTTTTTCCACCAATGCAGTCCAATTGGAGACATTGGATGGGTAGTTATTCCCAACACGTACATCGGGAAGCAGATGCAAGGAATACAAAATATGATGGAAGAGTTCCATTGACGTGGCTCACCTTACTTCGTGACATTAGCCGGATTACGAAATTTAGACTATCCTTGTAATTAGTGCTTTAATCCACTAATTATTTTAGTCTAAATTCTTTAGAAGGCTATTAGTGCCTTGATGGCACTAACATGACAAATCAATTACTTGTTAGTAGTAGACTTTTTTATATCTCTTTCTTCTTCATATTTCATTACGGTGGAATGTCTTACCTTGTTTGTAGTCCAAATTCACTCCGATGAAGGCAAAAGGTTGTTTTGAAGTCTTTTTGGACTATAGGTTTAAACTGGCTCCGACCAGGGAGAATAGGGTGTAACATAACAGGTGTTAGACCAACTCTAGAACTTCACTAACATGATAGAATGGTCATAACTTGCCATTTTTTATTTTTCTTAATACTTTTATATTTCTTTTAGCACCTTCCAATTCTCCCTCTTCTTCTTATCTTACATTTCCAACTACCATTTTGACTTTTCAATTTTCTATTTTTCTTTTACATTAATCTAAGTTAGCCAGCCTAATTTCCTCATTCATATTGCGAGCAAAAAAATTTCTAGGTTCTCTTTCTTCTAGCAAGTCGGCCCAGATGGTCGCCATATGTAAGCACCTAAATTGCTCACTTTCCTCTTTTTATCCCAAAATCCTATATTTTAGTAAGAATTTGCATTCTTTAGATTAGAAATGACCAAATCTAGAGTAGTTAGGCTCTTAAATATTAAATTCTTCTATTTATACTGATTTCTTCTAAATTACTCTAATTTAGTCTAATTTCCGCAGCAAACTCAAAGCTCAGGCAGAGTAAAGGGGTGCAGCCCCGTGAACTTCAGAAGAGTGAGTCAAAGAGCATCGACTGGGAGTACAGGCCAAATAGGAAGGCTGAGCATTCGTTGTGGCGGGGGCTTTTGGTTGTGGTTGCATTAACCGGTTTGTAGAGACAGGCGGTGATCATGCGGTGAAGATTTGGTGAGAGGCTGAGCAATGGGAAGCTACTGCTTTGGTGGTCGTCTTCAAGAAGCAGCATTGAGTTTCGGTCGGCTGTGAAGGCCGAGGAAGTTGATTCGGGGAATTTGGTAGAAATTGCTTGAGAGCTGCCGTGGTTATCGAGGGAGTTCTGGTTGGAGTCTTCACCGCTTCAAAGTTGAGAGTTGCAGTGGTGGTTTGAGACTGGTGGTGGAGATTCATGCCGAAGTTGCTCAGTCCGAGATTTGATCATGAGGAGGAGTTGCGTCTTCAAGACTGCGGCGGAACAATTGGAACAGGGCGGCTGCATGCGGTTGGTTCGTTTTTATTTTTATTTTTTGCTTTGTTTTGGTTTGGCTACTAGATGAACTTGCTGGTTCGGTAGAACGAGCGGTAGTTGTCGGTAGATTGCAAACGGATGGTGTTGGTTTTGTTTTGTTGCAGGCAGTGTGTGGGAGTAGAAGAGAGCTACAAAGGTTTGGTCGGGTGTTCGAGTGCTGCAGTTGCAGCTTGAAGAATTTGGTGAACAGTCGAAGGGAAGGAGTTACTGGGCCGATGGATGCATGCAAGGTGAAGGTGCTGCATGGACGTGGAGATTCGGTGAAGGATGTTGGAACACAAAAACTCACTTAACATCCGGGTAACACTCAAAACGAGTATAAACTCCCGTATTGTCTGCGTAGTTCCGAGTATCGTCCAGGGATACAATAGTGCTTTGTCAAGTAGCTACTCACAATCGTTCCAATTCTCCTTACTGCTCGGATAGTATTTCCGGAACGAAACACTCCTTCTCTATTCTCTCCGTTACTTTGTGTTTTCACCAAACCAACTTCAACGTATCGGATAGAATACTACCTCACAACTGACTTAGAACACTCTGGTCAGCAGGTCACACAGGTAGCTACTTCCGATCCGGGAGACTACAACGACAAACCGATCCGGATCTGAAAGAACCAAGATCCGGTTATCCCTAGGCGACCCGTACCACTTTGCGAACCCCTACTCACAGAGTGCGGAACCTCTTCAGAAGTTCAGGGAGCCCGATCAAGTACCCCTCGATCCGCTTCGACCTTAGCGATGGCTATTCCGCGTGAGGTTGGGTTGGGGACGGAACGGTGAGGCTTCAACTCCTACGACAACCTGCTCAATCTTTCCGCTCAATCTCAGAGCCATTTCGATCCGGGTCCCGTCACAACTTCCATCACCTTCGTATCCGAGCTACAGCAGAACTCTCAACAGCCTCTCAGATCATTCACACTTAGCTGGAAACCACGTATAGTGTATACAAAACACAAATACTTTACTGATAAGGAATATAGGAAGGAAGTATGCAAAACAAGGACCGGGCTCGCATCGCCTTCCCCACTTAAGTAAGCAGGGGCTTTCACAAAAGCGACGGCGCCGAAAGGTTCAACAAAAACCCTAATTTCTAATCATCTACCTAGAATCCTACTTTACGGTTAATCCGGATCTCACCGGTCCGATACCTACTCCTATAAATCCGGAAAGTGATCGGCAATTCTGGTACGAGGTTTTTTATCCTGTGTTTGTCGTCTTGTGGCTCTCCTTCTCCTTTGACCGAGTTGTCCTCGGCTCGGATCCTCCTCCCTTCGCAGCCCGTTCCGCCTGTCACCTTGCTTTGGCCTCGGCCTTTGTTTCCTTCGCCTTAACATCCAATGACCGGGTAACGATCTTGGTCTTAGGTAACTTAACGGGGGTACCTCTCGGGGTAGGAGTACTAGACGTCGGGGTCTGCGTATCCGTTCCGGTTGTCCCAGGCGGTGAACTCGCGTAAGAATCCGAGTTTGACGTGGAAATCTCAATTGTGCCGGGATTGATCGGACCCTTCCTCTTCCTTAGCTGGCGCTTGGTTCCGGAAGAAACCGCTGGAGACTCTTCTACGAGCGTTCCGGTAGGGGTAGGTGTGACTGTGCCGGTCCGGGCCGTGGGTGAAGGAGTGAGAGTTCCGTCCTTGACCACTCGGGTACGCCCGGGTGGCGATATGGATCTTCTCCACTGACTCCCGTCTACCTCCCCCCTGATGAACCAGAATCACAACATCCCCGATTGTCGTGGTAACGATCGGCTGCACGGTCCGATCGACTTCGTCCGTGATTGTCTGCTCTTCGGAATTGCCTCATGGTGACTCTGGTTCCCGTAACCTCTCTCTAGCCGATGGGAGATCCGGGCAACTCTGCTGCGCAATATTGGCTCCGGGAGATGCCTCCTTGGCTATCACCCCAGCTATCAGATCCGCAATTGTCTGAAGTGGACCGCAAATATCCGATCCGTGGCCCTGTCCTACTCATACCTAAGCTGAGGCAACCGAATCTGCTCCCGAGGAGTCTATTCCCCCACCAATGTCCGAGAGGGAGATCCGGGAAATCCTGTACCGACACTCAGACTTCCAGTTCCCGGACATAGCAATTTCTTCATTAACTTCAGAGTCTTGCCCATCGAGTACTCGTACTTGGTCATGATCGTGATGATCCTTTTGCTGTCCTGTAAGTGAGCCGGGGCCATCACGTTCTCATCAAACAACCGGGCCTTGTTGACTACATTGCCCGGAACTCCCTCCAACTTCCGGATCTCGTCCAAGGTATGCTCCTGCTCGGCGTGGAACTTACGGATCTCCTCGCTCTTTGTGGCTAGTTCCGAGGTAAGTTCCTTGATCTAGAGCTCCAGCCGCTGCTTCTTGCCCCGTAACTTTGGTGCATCCTTTAGAAGCTCGACCTCCCGTATAACCTCCTCTGGTTCAGAGCCCCCTAGCAATGTGCAGACTCTCCGGAACAGCGACTCAATCCGCTCGTAAGTGGCCTGAGCCTGGTGGGTCCCTTCCCTAAGTGATCGGAATGGGTCAGCCAGAAACTCTCGCTCGGAACTGACTGCCTTCCTTGCTGCATCATCTCGGCCTGTGGAGGGTTCCGCGTGATGGGATGTGGCTCGTTCCGATCGCGACTTAGAGTGGGCCTTTGTTGGGGCGGCTTTGGGAAGTATCTGCACATCCGGTTCCCCTCCTTCCGTGGATGCCGTGTCGGAGTCCTCCTCGTACTGCTCTCCTTCCACTTCTGGTGGTACCTCCTGAAAGAAGAGGAGATCCTTCGCCACCCCGTAGCTCTCCTCCTCCATGTCCATGAGCAGACCACTTGCATGGTAGAGATGGTAAAGGAAAGGGGTGATCGGAGTTGCCTTCTTTCCAACCCCGGCCAGCAACTTCCGCACAGTATCCAATACAAGCACGGCCCAGTTTACGGGACGCTCACCCGTATAGGCTCCGAGGATCGTGTTTCCGACCATGTTGGTGACTTGTTGCGGTTTCAGCGGATATAGAATCGAAACGAGGAAGGCTAGGACCAATCTCTGTCTCCTATCCTTACAGGCGTCTACCACATATCCATTGTTCTTATGGATCTTTCCTTGGAACCTATTCTGCACGTAATTATCCATTCAGGTCTCCCAACCGTATCCCTCCTGAACGAAATCATAAGTGGCCGCCCACATTTCCGCAGTCCACTGAGTTGGGTGACCCTGGATCGTATTATCCCATCTATTATTAGGCCTGTCTACGATTTCTCTCACCCTCTCCTCATCTCTTAGCAACCAGGGTCGTGATAGCAAACAATGGCACCTCATCCTGGTGAGATCATCAACTAGCTCCTTCATCTCACTATCAGTCCTCGGAACTCGGGCTGAGAACTCTAAGCTGAATTGGCGCCATTGCTACATCTCACTCCCCTCCCTTTACGAGCCGACAGCAAGAAATCCGGCAATCCAACTACCAGTGAATTGGAAAAGACAAAAACACCTCACCGCTCTTTCACTCTCTACTCACAATCCGCAAAAAGGAACTCCAAACCCTAACACTCCCGCATATATACTCAAGGAATCATTAACGCCAAGGCGGCGTGTAATCGTAGCCGCCACCGTATCGGACAAAGCGTTATCCGATCATGATGACTCCCGCGTCGAATCGGATCCCGCACGCGGTTACGATAACGGTCAACTCTCGGAACACTCCCTCGATCCGAGTTCTCCATCCGATTTTTCTCTTCCGAGTTCCAAGATCGGGATTCGAGAACATGGCCTGTGTTAACTGTTTTAAGGATCCTGGAGCATCCGGTTCTGACTAACTCTTAATACGGATAGTGTCTAGCTAGTTTGTACCTAATTTACCAAAAAATGAAACATTAATTGAATCCTAACTCCGGTTGGGGATTATTTGGTTTATTCAGAGTTTCTCGATCCCACAAAGGAGCTGGTTGACATTGCGTGGGTTTTTATTGAATTTTTTTGTTTATTGCTTTGTTATTGCTGGTTTTGGTGTAGCTCAAGGTTTTGAAGCAAAAGAAAGTGTTGGGTGGAGATCGACTGCAGCTGGAAAAGAAGCTATCAGGGAAGACTCTATTTTGTGGAAGGGTACGGTGGTGTGCAAGGGCAATCGGTTGAAGAAGCCCTTCTCGTTTTTATTTCTTGTCTTGGTTGTTTTTTCTGGTTATTTCTCGGTGAAGGAGAAGAACATTGGTTGGCTGCGTGGAGTGGTTGGATGCTGCGGTGACCAAGAAGTTTGGTGATCATCCGGTGGAGGTGCTGAGTTCATCAGAGAAGCTTGGGTGTCAAGATTCTCAGTTAAGGGTTGAAGTTCTCGGAGAATTGGCTGGTTGCACAAGGAAGGCTGCTTCGGCTGGTTGGGTGCTTGACCTTCGGTTTGATTTGGTAAAAGGAAGGCTAGCTGCTATTGACTGGAGGATACTTGGTAGCGGCAGTTGGTTGCCTTGTGTTTTTATTTTTTTATTTTTTTGTTATCCTTGATGTTGGTGTGATCATGTTTTGGGAATATATGTTCATGCTGTAATTGGACATCTTTGCACAGATTGAAGTGAAATTCTACTAGGAAGCACTACAAGAAAATTCACGAATTTTGGAGTGGAAACCAAGTAAACTCTGTTGTCTCCGACAGAGGGTGTCTAGTATAGTTGTTCTGGACGAACTTGCAAGTGGCCGGAAACCGTGGGAGTTCGTATCGACTGAAGGTTGTAGTAATCAAGAGGTATGTGAAATATTACAGTGACGTGGCAAAGAGCTATGCACCTCGAATGGAAGCCTGGTTACATTTTTGGAGGGCCGGTAAAACTTAAGATTTACTGTTACACACTTCGAATTGTATTTAGGGTTAGAGAAGAAAACGGTAAATAAGCTCGGCATGTAAAATCCACAGAATTCACTTTCTGCTACAATTTGCGAGGAGTAAAATTGTTTTCGAAATTGATATAATATTAATCTTTCCGGAGACGAAGAAAAAGGGATATTTTCTCCAGAACTACCGCAATACATGGACAATTCCGGAGTGCTTTCCTGAGAGCCGACTATATCTACGGTTTATGTAACAGTTTCCAAGAAGTTGCATCCCATATGCGGAAAATGCTACTCTGTCCTCTTCTACGCTCACTAACCTTCCAAGGACCTTCTACCACTTGCCCGTTCCTTCCCAAAAACAGTAAAGCTCTACCTACCGGTAATTCACTATGTACACACGTTCAAACGGTATCTCCTCTGTTCCAATTCCCCTTCATTATCCAAACCCTTGTCTTCAACTTCACATCGAACTCTTTCAGGTGCTGCTCCCATCTTGTGCACGTTACAGGTTGTACGTGTACACCTACAAGTTCATATGAGACGGTATTCATTAGAACCTTCGACTTCGGTCCAAATAATCTAAAGCCCTGTCTGAAATTTAATGACTTGTAGTAAAGGTAAAAAATGTAAATCAAACACCGTTTTCCAATTTATAGAGCTTTCCATTTTTGGCGAAGTGTAAACCATCAGAAATAGAGAAGAAAAGAGTCATACCTTATGTCAACCCTCGAACCAGGCTCGTTGAGCTCGGCAGACCCAAATGCCAGGTGCGGCATTGAGCTTCTCTCCAGTCTCCAACCAGATCTCCGTGTTTCTTCCGTTCAGCAGGAGTAGACGAAGATTGTTTAGTTCCTCGCATGTCAAGGTCACCAATGGTGCGGTTTGAAGACGGTCGTCCTGAATCGGAGTCCCCATTGACCACGACTTTCCAAAAAGAGCCCAGTTACTCGCGAAATGAGAGCCCTCAAAGTCTTCTTTGGACATCGAGGGCGCTCCGTGCTCCAGCTCCCTCTCGTAGTCCCACCGAGCGAGTCTGATACAATTCCACTACGTCGACATGTCAATTACGCCCCTCCAGTACATGCATGTGTTTCTTGCGCTATCAATGTCAGCAATGGAGCACCTCTTCGGAGGATTCTCAGGCCCCCACGGAGGTGATGCATTGTCCCATGGGTTTGCAGCCACACCAAGGTGGGCGAGCATAGTGGACAACACCCCCTCCACGAGCTGATTCTCCCATCGCGACGCCATTATGACCTCCTAAGACTTCTACAGCGGTCGCTCAGCCCGGAACAGTGCGTGCAAATGTAAAATCACAGCTCTCTCTCAAAATAGACTTCACTAACAGCAAAACAACTGTGGAAAACAGCAACAGATCAAGAACTAGAGAAGGAACACACAACAATGGGAGGCAGTGGCTAATTTATAAGGGAACTTCAGACTGCTGATGATTGAGGGAAGGAGGTAAGGAGATTTACCTTCATTATCATCTGAGATTTCCAAGGTCCAGCGCAGTACTGATAATGGTGCATTTGATCCACTTGGATCGCTCCCGAATCCGTCTCTCACGCCAATGTGAGTTAATTTGAGATTTCCCCCCTTCAATGCATGATGATTTTCACCAACATATGTGTCTGTAGTAACACGCCCATCCCTTCACAGCAGTCCACTGATGCGGCTGAGTGTCTCAGACGGCTTTGTCATTATTTTACATCTCTTCCTACTCATTGCAATCCATAGTGATGCGATTCTTTAGTAGTCTAGAAGCTAGCTCTACAATGCACATACTTGTAGGGGCATTAATCCGCTGACGCTAGCAAGGCAAAACTCCGTCACCTTAAGTACATCATATGATACTGGAACCCGGCATTATCAATAATCCCACAGAAAGAATCCATGCAAATTCCCAGACTGACTTAAAAAATAATACTTTGAAAAATAGAACGACTGATATCCAAAATTAAATACCATTCATGAATTCAATAAAAATGTTGTCGTTGTGATGGGGGAACCTACCTCTGTCGAAGCTGAGGAGGGCTGTGAGGGGCTCTTAAGTTTGTCACCATTTAGAAGGAGGGCCCTGTTCTTGAACTGAAGGATCTTCCTACTTTGAAGGAGCCGTACTCATCGCACGGTTGAAATCGTGGAGTACAAATCTTGAGTAATAAATGCAAACCTGGACAGAACATCAAGGTTAAAAGAGTAGGATTTGGTTGTAGATGCTCTCAGTTGTGTCTACCCCCAGAGTAGGGACATAATGATTACTTACGAGGCAAAAACTCTTAATTTTCCCGTACTTTACCGTACTCCTACGTGATCACTGTACTCATCACCAAATTTCCAATTTACAGTCTGTCCTTGTCGAATGATATACAATAAAAAAATGTGATTAAAAATTGGTAACAAAATTTTCCTAAATGCAAAAATTTGGTGATGTCTACCATATTGGCATCCCACAGTCTAAAACGAACTATCGCAATGTAAGCAGAAGTCACAAGAAATGCCGCATTACACCCATCAATACGCTTCGTGACAAGGGGGAACAATGGGGCACATAATAGAATATTCCTCCATGCAGTACACTGGAACTGATTGTGTCATTCGGGTTTGCCGAAAGTTAGACATGACACTGCTATATATTTCAAAAAAAATGAATGCTTTGCGCTTTCTTCCCACAGCGATTATCACAGTTTTACCTTTGGAATCTCCCGGCTGCATGGTGCCTGAAATGTCCACGCCAATGAAGGGGGTTTTTCTTGGTTCTTAATTCGTTCGACACTTACCCCTGCGTATTATTCCTACTCTTCCTCCGATGACTCACCTACATCCCTGTCGTACACCTCAGCTGTTTCCTGTTCAACTGTACCATAGAATTCTTCTACGCGGAGTACTCTTCCTCCGTCCTGTCTCACCCCTTGAAGTGCGTCCTCTTCTGCTTGCACTCTCAGACCCTCAAAATCATTATCTCGTCCATGTCGAAACAAATCTCCACTCCCCTCTTCTACCGTATTTCCCACGACCCTTTTACCCCTTGGTTCTGTTCTTATGACTATTTTCCAACCCGGTGCCTCAGAACAGTCCACGTAGAACACTTGGTGTACCTGTGAGGGGAACGCAAATGAATCTTGTCCAAAGTCTAACATGCGATTAAAATTCGCAATCGTGAACCCCCATCTGTCCCGTTTAATCGTCGCGTTAGGACCCCTGTAATTAGCACGTACCCAAGACCCGACAAGGACAGTCTGCCTAAATGCCCCGTACTCTAATTCTATAATCTCGTCAACATATCCAACGTATTCCAGTGCTGCCATTACCAGGTTTCTATCTCGAATACCGAATTTGCATGGACGAACAAAGGTGGCTGCGACTCCAGAATTACAGGTCTTCAGGGGCAACTCGGCGCTACGAACTCTGAAACGATACCCAAAGGCATAAAGACTTCGATATTTTCGTGCCTTCCTTAATGGGAATTTAGAAGCAGCTTCTAGTATGGGGTCAATTTCTGTACCACCTGTCTTCTCTGTCTCCACTGTCGACATCAGCCAATCACAAAATGGTTGCAACTCGGCCAACTCAGGAGGGAAGTTTGGAGCTCGTGCTCTATTCCGACCGTGGTGTCGAGCCCTCCACCGCTGTCTTGCAGCCATCCTCTCTTCGACAAGGGTCTGATATTGACTGCAAGCATAAGGGAGTGACGTTTGTCAATGATCAAACATATGCAATATAGATATTACTCAAACATGTCGACATTGTCCAAAAGGAATGAGCAATTCATCTCTATGCATGTTTCGAAGGCAGATGTGATCATATAAGAGAGCAATATGTCTTTCTGAATCTGCTAACATGGTTTATACGTAGCAAGATATGTAGAGCTTGAATTATTGTCAGAGTATGGAAACTTACTCCCTGTAAGGCTCGGTGATGTCGGCATTGTCCACGACAAATGAATGCATCTGTCGCCAGAGTATGTCGTCCAGGTCCCTATCCTTACCCTTGCCTTCCAATACCCCGTCTGTCATGATCGGGTCCTCCTCACTATCCCACACCTTCCTCATAAAATCATGTCCTTCTCCGATGTACTCTGTGACAAAACCACATGCTTCATCCACCTCATACCCTTTAGCCATGCATCCCTCCGGTTTCGCCATGTTGCGTACAAATCCTTTCAAGGTTTTAATATAACGCTCATACGGATACATCCACCTCACGTCAACAGCTCTGCATATGAATAACTCTTCCACCAGATGGATTGTCAAATGAACCATTACATCAAAAAAGGAAGGGGGGAATATTCTCTCCATCATACAGAGGGTTTCGGCACATTCTTCAAACATCACTTCTCTCTCATTCATGTCTACAGTCTTAGCACAAATCCGTTTGAATACCCTGCTCATTCTAATAATTGTTGACGTCAACGCATCATTGTTAACATTTCAAAGGCAAACAGGCATTAAGTCCTGCAGAAGAACGTGATAATCATGGGACTTCACGCCAGTCAGTTTTCCCTTACTGATCTTTGAATGTAAGGAACTACAAAAATGTGTTGGCATTTTAATGGACCTCAGGGTGTTGAGAAAAAGATCTCGAGCTTCTTTGGTCAAGACATAACCTGCATTCGGCATGAACGCCCGTTCCGCCTGTCCCCAAACCCTACGCAGCCACAACGACCTACGTATGTTCCTGTCTTGCAAGTCCAGTCGAACTTTAGGCCCATCCTTCTCTCCAAATATTGTTTTCACCAGGTTCTCCGCCAGGTTCTTCTCGCAGTGCATCACGTCGATTAAATTTCGAATTGGAAGTTCCTGCGATACAACACATCAGAAACTGTTGTCATTAATTTCTGGCTACACCTAGTTCTGTCCACATTGACCTATACACCAAAGACCATGTACATGCAGCACCTTCTAGAGCGTACAGAGTTTGTTCCTCGCCAAACCATTTAGGAATTAAAAGAAAAGTTGGAAAGAATATGAATAATAAAAATAAAAAGGGTTGAAAATATAAACCGAATGATGAAAGAAAGAGTAGGGAATGGGGAAGTATGGGGAAACAAAATCAAAAAATAAAAATAAAAAATGAAATGAAAATTAAGATATAGATGAAAATGAAGACGAAGTTAAAGACAAAAATAAAAGTAAGATGTCTCATTTTAGATAAGTGTACAACCCCTCTTGCCATCACTAACCACACTCCAACGACTTTCGAACAACTGGTCGCCTGGCAGAAGTGATACTAGGAGCTCTCATAATAATTCAGCCATCCTTTAGTACATGACGAAGGTGACGCTATGAGAGGACAAAAGAAAACGGAGCACACAATGAACTATTGAAGACGACTTTGTTGTTTCAACCGACTATAAAGAAAGAGAACACACAAGTTGTCTTTGGTAACAGAAGCCGTCAGTATAGAGTTGATGGTGCCTTCAACCGCATATTCACAAACCAATATAACCCGACCACAAACATACGACAACAGGTGTATAACAACGAATCCAATACAGGATCAGGTGGTCCTCAGACGTACCGTGGGTTTCCCAAACGAAATGACGGCAACATACAGTGACAACATGGTATGGACACAAGGTCAAAAACAGTAAGAGTGGGTTCCGATAATGTTACTGACTTTCCAGTAAGGCAAAGCGTATAAAATGCTTGCTCTTTTGACACCGTGCGTCTTCACAGGATCCTCTTCAGAGTCTTCTACACCACCGTCACGGAGCCAGGTTGCCCAACGTCGGCCCTCCGTCAATATGTCCACGCCACTGCGACGACGCGGGTATGTTCTTTCCTCTATGTCGTTGTTAAATGTACTTCGCATTCGACGGAATCTGTGGCCCTTTGTCAGAAACCTCCTGCCTCCCATGTAGACCATTTTATTCAAGATTCGGGAGTGCTCGGCACACGTCCCAGCCCCGCATACGGGACAGGCGATGTAACCTTTCACCGTTTGGCCTGAAATCAGACCGTACGCCGGAAAATCGTGGACAGTCCACATTAAAATTCCCTTCAATAGAAACGATCTACTTCCTACAGGTTTGGACATGTTCTTTGCAGGAACTCCATGCCAAAGCTGCAAAAGCTCTCGAACTAAAGGTTTTAGATAGACATCTATTGTATCTGAGGTAGGGCTTTCGGTCCAGGGATTAGAATTGACTGATTTAAAAAAAAAAAAAATCTTCGTCGCAAGCCAGCCTGGGAAGTTGTAAATTGCAACTAAAATTATCCACGTCGAATGCTTGGATGACTGGGTACTATGAGGGCAGACTCCGTCTGCCACCAAAGCAAATCGAAGATGAGTAGCAAGGTTTTGGAATTCCGGGTATAGACGGTCTATCTCGCGCCACTGCAAACTATCTCTAACAGAAGACATTATGTTGTTTCCTACAGTCACGTCTGAGTAGTGCTCAAGAAGGCTCGCCAGCTGGGGACACTTATATATCCTCTTAACCTTTTTAATAATGAAAAAGTAGCGCATGACAGCCGTAGGAGTGGATGTGCTACCAGCAACATACCTCGGACTACCACATATCGGGCAAGAATCCAAGTCCCCGTTCACGTCTCCCTCGTACAGTACGTGTCCCTCCGGGCAACAGTGAATCCTTTCATGTTCGAGGCCTAACTTTCTAATCATAGATTTCTGTTTGTATGAAGATCTTGGAAGGCAATTTGATCTAGGAAGCAAAGTCCCCGCAAGATAATTGAGGAGAGCCGTGAGGAAAGTATCCGAAACTCCGTAAACAGTGGCCAAAGTCATTAGGACGATACCTGACTGCAATTTGTTTTGCGAAGATCCTTCGTGAACAGGATTTGTGCATTTGTTAAATGTGTTTTGGAATTCTACTCCATCGTCATCCGAGACGCTCCCATCCGGCTCTCTGACCTCTCCGTCCATTGCATCCGCTGATGCCCGTCGTTCCAGAGTGTCTGCTCTGCCGAAAGCTTCATAAACCATACGTCGGTACTCAATTCCAGAGTCTTCCGGCCAATTATAATTCAGGCCTCCGTGTTCTCTCTCTCTTTGAGCTCTGTATGGCTGTCCACGTCCATCATCCGACTCTGGTCCTCGTAGGTTTCGGCCATCCACCGTCTACCAATAGGTTTTCAAATTTCAGTATTTTTAGCTACGTAATGTGTAGTAAAAAAATAATGATGGTTTACATGTTATATGCAATTGAGGGAGTAAGTGCATTTGAATAGCGTACCAAAATCAGATGGGGAAGATATGCGTCTCGCCCGTATTTTCGATGGTGTCTTGCTATAGTCTCCGACCTCCTTACCCTAGCACCCCTGCAACAAGTGCAAGCACATGGGTACGCGGGCAATCCCATCCGGTTTGCAATGGACCTTTTGATGTGGTAGGCCGCAGCTAAGCGGCGGTGCCTCATTTGAAACCCTTCTGTTTATAGGCAAGATAACGTCCTAGGCGCGTCTGCTGTTATTTCGAGTGAAAATTGTACAACCTAATTTAATAAATGAAACATAGAACTGCAATACATGCGCACACATTAACCTTCATTACGTTCTCACAGAAGAAATCATTTACGCCTACTTCACTTGTAAATATAAAAAGTCTGATGACAAGTGCAGATTTGAGTAATGGAGATGGAAATGTTGTACAAAATGAACTGTTACACCATTTGATGAGGAGGAATGCGAAGTACCTTGAACAGATTAAACGTTCCAGGAGAAGCTTGGTTGTTCCTTCCGGCTCTTTATTGTAGACGAGTGTAGGTACCCGATGCTTGAAGCACTCACACAGTCAAATAACTATTACCATGTACCGGCGTTGCGTCTCCCCCAGAACTTGGTGCAGTAATGACTCTGCATTCTGATCCAACAAAAAATAATATGTTAAATATGAAATGCATTGTTTGTCTTGATTGAATTGGAGACTAATTGCATAGCGATCGATTCACAACCACTCCAGTAGAAGCTCGAACAACTTCAAAATAAATGTGCCCTGAAACCCTAACTTTAATACTAGAACAAGACAGGAGCAAACGACTTCGGAGGAAATACATAATTTTGCAACACCAGAACAATGGAATTGAGCATGGTATCTACAGTCATGTCTACGATGTCTCACGACTCTGGGAAGCGATATTAACGCGACAAATACTCACGGTGTTCAAGACGTTGGTTATCTTCGACTATCTCATGCTGGTGCACTGATCGGGTTCGTCGGAGCTGTAGTGTACTAATAGTTTATTGAAATTGATTATTGTCGCAGAACTGTTGAACATTACAAAGGAGACGACAGCGTCAACGGATGAGAGTGGGTACGCTCCATTCACGTGAAACCCTTCACAGAAGAGCATGACATCAATTTACGTACTCTCATCATAAACGCGTATTGAAAGGAATATGCACATAAAGAGCCCGCAACATACCTCTTCCTCTGACGGTGTTGGCCACCTCCGGACATAGGCATGCTTGCCCCCGCCACGCGCGACAACGGACTGGACTCCAACATACGCCAAGAAGCTACGTTCTTTCGACTAGCGAGACTGAAGAAGATAACCCACCACCCCGAAGATGAAATGGAAGGAGCGGCGATTAGGTCTCCACGGTGCCTGTCCTTTTAGTGCTACTCGTTGGGGACGGGGAACGTCAGTTTAACGTGCTACTGTGACAAAGTGAATGTTGTCATGCGCATAAGTGGTTGTTTTTGAGAGGGACCGTGCATGGGGATTCTGTAGTTGCCACTGTTCACTAACAAGGTGTACGTGATTCCGAAAAAATTCAGACTGCTTCGAAACCCTTGGGGACACCCAATCGCAATTCCATTGTCCGTCACAGTGAGGTAGTTTAGGCAATGTGTATGCCCTTCCATATCTCGATGAGCATCGCAAACTGCAACATGAAATCTGGTGGGGCAACAATGTCCAGGCGTCAACCCATAGAGGGCAAGTGGCTCAAATTTACTATCAACCCTTTTCCGGTGAGTTACTGTTCATTGATTTTTTATTGTTCCATGTTTGTGTTGTGGTAGTGAGGTTGAGCTACTTCCAGTTTGTGTAAGGGGATAATTCTTTTTATTTACACGGGTGTGTATCATAGTGTTCAGTGTCGAATGCAAGGATTCCAGATTGCTGAGCGAATTAAGGAGACAACAAAACTGTAGAACACCATGTAAGTTCACAAAGCCAGAACGTCTGTTTTGATTGAATACCATTTACTCCAAATACAATTGTCGGACAATGGGCTAGTCTGTCTATAAACCCTAAGTGATTTTTACCGTCACATATGGCCTCATGCTACGGAGATCATCACCCTCTTTTCTTGATAGACTTTAATACTCATGTCCACGGAGACGCTTCCTGTTCCCGATTGCTCGGAACCTGGTAGCCAATAGTTTCCAAAATTTTTGTTTCTCATATTCTGGATATGGCATGACCATACACTCTCAGTAAAGGCTAAATAGCTCAGTATCATACCCAAATTCGCCTAACTCTCCTGTGCATTGACACAGGATCTTCTCAAACGACAGCTGCAGGTCCGTGAATGTCGGATGCGAAGTAATGTAATCAAGGTCTGCCTCATACTTACGTCTTGTGTCGAGACTGTTGTCTCCGGTGATAGATACAACGGCTTCCTTGCAGAGACTCTCTTCGTCCGGAACTTGTTTTTCTCCCTCGGCGTCATCCACGCTAGATACCTCGGAGAGGTGTGCAATGCAGTGGCCAAGCATGTCTACCACTGCTGCTTTACTGGAGCGGAACATCAGCAGCGTTTAGAAAATCTAAATCAGGTGAGTTGATTACAGTGAAAACGTTTTGAAATCCTTCGGCTTATATTCTAAACCATGACAATGACACACTGAAATGTAAAGGGAAGACGTTATTACCTAGAAGGTGACATTAATGAAATGTCCGTGGAGATGAGGTCGTTGTAGAACCGCAAGAGCGACGCGTAACAGTAGTAAGGGGGTGGTAGTCGCTCTCCGGACTCGTCCATCATGAGCGTCTGCAAGAGTATACACGATGTCCAAGGGCAAGGAAGTATGCTACACCTTCCTCTTGCGTGCGTTGTGTTATATTTCTAACTGCAGACCACCTCGTCCACCGATGGAACTATCTTCCCGTAGCCCTCTTTTGAGGAATAGAAATCGGTCCACGTAAGGTAGAAGTCATGGTAAATTGTTGTTGCCCCCGTAGAGGATGGAGAGGGACGTGTGGTGTAGGACATTGTGATCCTAACTTTTTTTAAATGTTTTTGGAAACACCTTTGGAATAGTGGTAATATATGTGACTAGACCCCGAATGTCATGCAGTGCATGCAGGCACCGCTGCCAACGTTTGGATACTCTAATGGTGGTCATCCGATGTGTTACGCATCCATAGGGCTACAAATTACGAACACTGAAATTATTTTGTGGGATGAATCTCCAAGAGCACCCTACGAAGTAACTGTAGTTTCTAACTCATTATCTTTTCACAGAGTCAGGATAACCACCGCCGGTGGAGTAGAGAGCTGGTTGAAGCGGCTTGAGAGGTGTAGGGGAGGTGAGGGTTTTTGAAGGTCCGCTACGAGTCCTATCTCTCGTAGTTTTTAGTGCGACTACTGGCTTCGTTGTGGGGTTGTGAGGCCCCTTGGCAGGAGGTACTATTCCTTCTCGCACTGTTAGCAAAGTAGACTCGTTATACTTGTTCAGTTTAGTATTACGTTCTAAATGAGTTTGAGCATTGTTGGCTTTGTATATAATTGAGTTCATAAGTAGCGTTGTCGAGTACATTATGGCATTATGGATATAATGCCTTTGCGGAGGATCCAGTATGGAATAACGGCATGTGTGCATGTTGTGGTGATTTCTTCCAATGATTCCCTAACACGGCCATAGTATACTGTAATGAAGTCGACGAAGACGAGGAGGGAGGTCTAGCCGCAATTCTCCATCACCTTCAGACACTACTGCAGCTTCTAGTAAGTTTACATACTGAACTCCCTTCAACGCAGTTATGTGAAAAAAAATTTAAGAGAAGCCATGTAATTCTTGGAAACGCTTAAAAACAGGAATAGTTAGATATTATGTGTGATGTAGTAACCAGTGTAGGATACATTGAACACGTTCCCTTCTGTGTACAGTACAAGTAGTATGCAGCAGAGTCATGTTCATAATTTTGTTTTCTCTGGAAGTAATAAACAGGGCGACAGCTAACATCACTTTCTGTAGAACACCTCGTCACAGCAAGAATGGCTCCCGCGACGAAGACAAAGCGGCAATCAGAACCATGGAAAACGGTGAAGGGGAAGGCGAAATCAGTTCTAGAAGCTATAGAGGACCCACCCGCAGATTCCGCTACAATCGGGGTTGGTGGTGTGTCTACTGAAAAACATGTGAAGGAGCCGAAATTTGCGAAACTACCTGTTACCAAAAAAAAAATTAAAAAGCCTCCACCGGGCCCAGACGCTGCGACAACATTGGAAGCAGAGTTTTTCAAGATAACACCATCGAAGAGGGGCGGTGGAGGTAGTGGCAGAGGAAGCGGAGACGTTGAGGTCGAAGAGTCTCCTTTAAATGCATCGACTAACAAAGGTTACATGTGTTTGCTTTTTAAAACAATCGAACCCTATTTTGAATATACGTCATATTCTGAGTGCCTTAATTATGAGTTTTTAGTGTAGTATTAATAACTGAAATTATGGATGTTCTTGGCCCCTACCATATTTTGATCTAACATGAATTTTTATTTTATGTCATCAGGAAAGAATGTTCCCGCTGTGAAGGACCACACTACAGTCGCAGTGGACAATGAGAGAATAGCAGTGGAGCCTTCTTCAACTCGGAATGATACCCCGGATCTTCCAGAAACCACTGCATTTGAACTAGGTAGGAAGGATTTTGAACAGGAGCCTCGTGGACGCCACCTACATCGAGCAGCATCCCCAGACGTACTATACAACATTTCATCAGAGGAAGAGAAGATGTACAGCGCCAGACGACGGGGTTGGAGCCGAAGCCCACGACGTGTGTATTTGTCACCAACGTGGGAAGGTGATCAGTACTTCATTAGGAGAAGTTTGGGGTCTCCAACGGGCCATTTCCATGTTTTCTGTGCCAAAATTTTTGCCATGCCCGTGTACTTTACCTACTGGCACCAATGGTGCCAGCAGGTCGCCAAAAGCGAGCCAAATCGCGAATGGGGGGGTCTGGCCAATAGTCGCGCAGGAAGGCTTCCCTCCCCCACGCGTGTAGTCCCGCAGGTCGAGAACGGAGCCTCTTCGCGCACGGAATCCGAGCATTGCAGAAGGGAGGCAGCGGTGGTGGGCTTTATGAACTCTTCCAAAACTGACTCCACAGGCCACCTACCAAAATTGAGTTGCCGCTCCCCCTTTGAGATGCAACGTGCACAAGGTGTTGATATCGAAATGCTGCCAACGGTCATTCCGAACTTCATGCGTTCCCCTGAGAGAGTTGTCGTCGTTGCGTTGTCAAGCAGGATGGAGCGGTGGAGGCCTCCAAAGGCTGGGCAAAGTTGTTCGATTTGGCTTGTGGGTGGTCACGCATTGTGCAATAGAGATTTAGGGTTTAGCTGTAGTGGTCTCCCAAACGCTGCCAGCGGTCTGCCATCCACATAAATTGGAGAGAGTACCCGAGTTGGGAATTGGGGTTTCGAGATGAGGTTTTAGGGTATGTCGTACCTTGGTTGCGAGGCCGTGGACGCAGGTTTTAGCCGTTCGTGATGGCGGAGGGTGTGTTGACAGCGTGTAGTTCTAGCGGTTGATGACAGCGATGACAGCATTTGTAAGTTTTTGAGTTCACAGTCGGAAATTTCATGCATTCTAGTGGTATGGCTACACGGCCAAACTCCCTCGTACAAAGTGTCATCCTGCATAACACTCAAGACTTGGAGGGCAACTGGATCCCCATGAGGGTGGATCGTGATTCATGGGTTATGCTGCAACCAGCGTCGCATGGGCCTTGGGGTAGAGAGGCAAGGCGATATGGTGGAGAAATTTTTTGGGGGGCCTTCAAAGCGCAGATAAGAGATTTCACCTGGATCTCCATATAGCATGGAGCATGCGACCTCAATAAGGTGCTTGTGCAACATGCATATCAACCAAGGCATCTGCGCTTGGATCCTACGGAGGCAGCAACCAATTTGGGAATGGCAAACTACTCGTACGCGTCACTTTCGGAGGATTGGGTACATCCCGCATCTATCCTTGGTCCCATTCTTGTGCTCCATGTGGAGATTGGGGAGGCAACACGGAATCAAGAGAGCCACGCGGAGTTGCTGTACATAGGTACATTCTTCCTTGGTGGTCTGTATTTGCCTTCAACAGGTGACACGCTGTACGGGAAGGTTGAAGCACTCCCGCTTCCAGGGTTCAACGATGTGGAATGGCCTTTGCCAGACATGCACACATCTGAGGCGTTTAGAACAAAGCTCACTCTCGATTTTGCAAATGCCATGAAAGCAACAACTGGTAGCAGCTTTGTCCACCACCAATGGTTTATGCCAATCCATGTTATGGTTGATTTGTTTGCGGTAGCTGCTGACAACATTAGGCAGACACCTACACTGTTTGTTTTGAGTAGTCCATCCGAGGCTCTGCTGAGCAGTCTGATGAACCCAGGGTGGAACGAGAAGTTCCACATTGGCCAAGATGTCATCAAGTGCGTTGCCAACAAGACCAGCATTGTTTTCCGCTATCACGTGGGAAGACAAACATTATACACCAGGTTCATGTATACAAGATATAGGGGGGCTGCCAACAGTAAGTGGGAAGCGTTGGATCACCTACCAAAAGAGGTGATGGTGGAATGGTCTTGTATGTTTAGGGGGAATCTGCTGCCAACATTCGAAGTTGGCAAGGGTTGGCCAGTATCCTACCTGCGCCACAAAATTGCAATGGCACTTGGAGATGACGTACCTGGGCAGTACAACTTGGTTTTGATAAAGGCCAACGGTGTTCGTGAGAAAAAGGTACGAGTCTAGGCGAATTCATCTTGTCGTTTAGATGTGTTGGGAATTGGCTGTTCGGAGCTCCTTGCTGCCAGCAAACGAAAATGACAGGGCATGGTTGGGTGCAGATCAACCAGCGCCATGAGAGACACCTTACAGCTGCGGATGTCACGGTTCCCAAAAGGATCAAGATTGTGGAGCTGTGGGAAAAGTGATTTCGGGGATGGGTAGTTATAGTATGTGGGATGTCATTAGGTTCTTTGCCAAGTCGTTAGTGAGTTCAGGTAGTGGTTTTGCTTACCATTCAGGACTTTCTGTGGGACTTCCTCTATTAACGTGTTGAATAGAGGCAAATTTGAAGTACCCTTGATCATTGTGCTGCCAGCGGAAATAGAAAAGACATTGTTGCGATTAAGAAATGAATCATAGGGTGCAAATGAAAAATAAAATAAATTACAAGAAGTTTAAAGAATGCCCGGGGTTTCAAATGAGCCTGGGTCTGAATCGGAAAATTGCCTAGAACGTGTGGTGGCGCCATTGACGGTGGAGCTGCTAGTGCAAAATAAGAAAAGAAAATCAATTCCAATCAACAGACCACATGACCTTCAGAGGCACAAAATGGAGTTTGGCACTTGACAAATATAAAACTGTAATTAGGAAGGACTGTAGAGTTTTTCACTTCGGTCGTAGAGGTTGGCTTCTTCGTGAACCTTGTGCTCTGAACTGGCAGTGGCGAGTACAGTGCAGCCCTTGCTACCAACAACAAGGAAAGAAAGGAAGGTTGGAAATAAAAAATGGACCACCGCTGATTCCAATAGAATAAGATAGAAAAAAAAAAGTTGTACATAAGAGATGAAGTAAGTCGCGCATGGAAAATAATAGCAAATGCAAAAATTAAAAGGAACCATGGTTGCGAATAATGAAAAAAGAAATAAAAAAGAACAAAAAAGCTTGGAAATAGAAAATGTCGGAATGGTGCACTCTAAGAAGGGAAATACAAAGGGAAGAACTTTGATGAAGGCCATGGATCTCAGACAGCGCGGGCTTGAAGAGAAGAACAGCTCGAAGGATAAAATGGTGGCTAAAGTGAAGCACTTGATGTCGGCAGTCCACAATAAAGAAGAAATACAGTTGCGAATAAAAAAGAAGGGTTACAAGAATGCCATTTCTTTCAAAGAGACATGGCAGTCCAGAGGCAAATTGTTTTCAAGTTCGGAAAAGTTGAATCAAATGTGGCCCATAAAAGTCCGGACCTATAGTCGCTGCCAGCAAACGCCTAACTCGGCCTACGGAACTATCTAAGGTGGGAATCTACTCCACGGCTGCCTCTGTGGCAATTGCCTCAACAAGGCTCAACAGTCCCTCCATGTTGGTGTCGTCCTCGTTCTTCTCAGCTGCACCTGGTCCTTGCGTAGTGGCGGATGAGTCCTTGTTCCCTTCTCCGGATAGGGCTGCCTAGGTCTCATGAGGAGAGCGTTGCGTGGGATCGAACGCCAGGGAGTCTGAGTCGGGGAGAGCATCCTCTGTAGTTGCTGCCAACAAACAAGAATTAGAAAAAAAAGAATTATTTGGATGTAACAACGAATAAGGCAACTAACAATGGGCAGATAGGTTAAGGGGCAACAAACCTTGGTCGCCCTTGGTCTTCTTCCACGGAAGCGCGGCCACAGAGGGAGCAGCGGGCCTCTTGCTGCCAGCACGTGGTGAAGCTGGCTCGGCCAGGAAGATCTCATCCGTGAGACGTAACTCCTCCGCGGCCTTGGAGTCGAGGTCGAAGCCCCACTGCCCAAGCCATCCTCTAGTCATCCCCCGCTCGCATCGACGGCACCGGGCGTCTTGGGAGAAGACTGCCTCAAACATACAATGGGGATGTGCCAAGCAGCCGCAGAACAAAGTTACGCAGCACGTGTCAACGAAGTAACGCTCGCAGAAGGGGCATGGGTCGTTCAGGGCTATAGGCAACACCTGGAACTCCAATGGATAACGAGCCATCACCTTCTTCGAGCGCAAGAAAGCTGATGCCAACTCCAAGGCCGAGATCTCCGATGTGAGCGCGGAGACCTCGGCGTGGCGTCTCTGCTCATCGGCTTCCATCTCCTCCAACTTCTTGTAGACCCTGTCAATGCGGGCCTGGGCCTCAAGGAGTGCCTTGCTTGCAAGCCCCAGCTTGTCTTGGCCTAAGCGGGCCGTGTGATCAAAGCGCCTCTTCTCTTGGTCGTTGCCATCAGCCGCGGCCTGCTTGGAAGCCTCGCGGGCGGAGAAGATGTTGTCATAGAGCTTGGACTCCTCGGCCTCCTTGGCCTTGATGTAGTCCCGCTGGGTTGCACAGTCGACCTTCACGCGGTCCCGGCTGGCCTCCACCTTCAGAAGTGCCGCCTCCAAGGACTTCTTCTTGAGGCGCTACTGCTCCAGGACCTGCTTCGGGTCCGTTGCCACCAAGGGCTGCACCTTGATGGCAACGGCAGTTGGGGTCTTCACGGCCTTCTTCTCAGCCACGGCCTTGGCAGGAGGGGGCAGGGATCTAGGTCCCCTGACCTTCTTCGCCTCCGCGGCCGTGATCAAAGCCTTGGAGGTGGCTCCAACTGGCTTGGCTCCTCCGCTCGACTCCGCCCCTCCTCCCTTGCCCTTGCTGCCAGCACCGGAGATGTGGCCAGCGAGGAAGTCGATAATGGCTTCAATCTGCTCCCTCAAGGCCGGGGGAGTCAACTTCTGCGGATCACGCTCTAGCAGCTTCTCACGCCCCTTGACAATTGCCTCCGCCTTCTGGGCGAAGTTGACATCCACGCCCTTCTCAAAGTAGAGGTGGCAAGCCCGAAGGAAGGAGGTCCCGAATGCCCAGTTGTCGGGGTCACCTCCATAAGTCCACCGGTACATCTCGCAGTATTTCCTCTGGGCCTCCGGATCCTCACAGTCAGCAACGTAGTGCCGCCCAGAAGAATGCTCTGGCCATCTATCGATGAAGTCGGCCTTCCTGCAATGCTTGTCGCCGCTGAGGTCACTGAACTTGAGCCCCTTGTTGGAGAGCCGCAAGGTGCGATGGAAGAAGTCCTCATCGTAATCCGCGGCTTGCCTATCCAGCAAAAATGAGGCGAGGTGGTGGAGCTGGCCATGAAGTGCAGGGGGTAAGCCCTCCAAGTCGAAGGCATCATCCCACGGCGTCTCAACATCGTTGCCGTCCTCCTTGCTGTCAGCAAGCTCGACGACCTCTTTCTTCACGACGGCCTCCTTTTTCTTCCTACGGCTCGACATCCCTGGCGTTGGTAGTGCAAAAACAACACGTTTTACGAAAGGGGGATCGCGCATGGCAGCTGAAAAAGGGAAGACCACAAGCAATGGGGATTATTCTTGCGGAATACTGTAGTTTAGTTCTTACCCAAAAATCCTCACAGCTTAGAGGACCTGCGCAGCCATGGCTGAATGACCCCTCACAACTTTGCCATTGCCAATACGCTCCAAATCAACTGGAACAAGAAGAATTGACGAAAACAAGCAATGGTCGGAAAACTTACCTCGGAGCTCTTCTCTGTCGGCGCGATCAGAAATGCAGGTCGCTGCCCCTTGCGCCGCAGCTCCCTTGTGCTACAGCTCCTTCTGCCGCGACTCCCTTGCGCCGCAGCTCCTTGTGTTGCGACTTCCCCCTTCCGCCCGCTCCCCACTTCTTCGCATCTCCCTCCGAGCTCCCCCGCAGCGCCGCAGCTGTACCCGCTCCCCGCAGCTCCGCAACTCCCCCGCAGCGCTCCCTCCGAGCTCCCCCGCAGCGCTCCCTTCGCAACTCCCCCGCAGCGCTCCCTCTGCAACTCCCCCGCAGCGCTCCCTCCGAGCTCCCCCGCAGCGCTCCCTCCGCAACTCCCCCGCAGCGCTCCCTCCGAGCTCCCTCCGCAGCTGTACCCCGCAGCTGTACCTCGCAGCGCTCTCCCGCAGCTGTACCCGCTCCCCGCAGCTCCAAAACTCTGCGCCTCCGCACCTCTCCCTCCCCTCCTCTGCGCCTCCGCAGGTCTGGCTCTCCTCATCTACGCCTACCGTGCACCTCAACGGCTTGATGCGTCGGTGCAGCGCTCCCTCCAATCCCTACGGCGCCCACAGCTCCTCCTTGTAAGTGCAACCACGGGGACGCTTGCTGTAAGCAAGTCGAAGACCGCAGGACCTGCTTGAGAGCAAGCGCTGGAGTCAACTATCTTTACGAGTTAGGAGATCAAGGTTGAAGACAGTTCCGGTCCTTCATGTTGGAGTCAATGTCCTGCCACGTGGCGAAGCAGGCTTTAAGGGGAGTTGTGACCCTTAGGCAACATTTAGTAAGGGGTTTTGAAGGAGTTGGTTGGAACCTCACATTGACTTTAATTGCCAATCATTGCCACGACCTTACACCTCACTTCCCCATTTGTTGTGGATTAAAGAAAAACCGGCATAGAAATTAAAATTAAAATTTAAGGGTGAGTAACATGTATGATTACTAAGACACATTCATTGAATTCATCATTATGAAGACTAATAATCCCTTGGATTGGTCTTTCTAGTGAAATAACCACAAAACAAGTTTAGGGGAGAAACATGGTCTAACTCATTCAAAAAAAACATTGTTGCCAGCCACATTCTACATAACAATAACATAATTACCAAGACACATTGCGGTCAAGTCACACAAGGCCATTGCTCGCGTCGTCACTGTCCTCCTTGCTGCCAGCGACCTCACTATCAGTGGAATCACTACCTTCTCCATGGGTGCCTCTTTAATAATTATCAAGAGTAACATAGCAATGGATAAGCCATTTTAGGCAATTCCTGGATAAAATCCGATTTTTTTTATAAATCTATTCGTAAATGGCTATTCTAGAATACAAACCAAAAAGCATGTTCAAGAAAAAACCACTGTCTACTCCGATTAAAAAAAAATAAAAATAAAAAAAAACTTGTCATATTCTAGAATAGCCATCCAATGAGTTTAGAACGCATTGTACTCAATTCACACAGGTCATAGGGCCGCTGCCAGCGTCATCGCTGTCCACGTTGTTGCCAGCATCGTCACCGTCACTAGAGTTGAGACCTTCCTTGGAATCCACATTGTTGCCATCCTCCCCGGGGTCATCTTCGTTGGCAGATCCTCTTGTTTGATCATTGTTGGCTCCATCACCTCCAACGGTGTTATCACACACCCAAGCTTTGCCAACACGCCGTCGCCTTGACCGCCAATTCTCCAAAGCCCTGGCAGCATTTGATGGATGCCATTGTTCTCGCCTTCTACGCGTAGCCTCCAATCTTGCCTCATCATCCGGGGTATTGAGAACCTTGGTGCACTCTAATTTCTTCTTATACCGATGCTGTATATTTCGGTACCAATGCTGGAATTGTTGCAAAATAACACTGATGCGCTCTTTGCCACCACCGTGAGCTGTATGCGCTTGATTCGCTGCCTTTGCTTGATGATGGGATTTCTCCATACCCTGGCAACTCCATACGGCCAGACTACCGTATTCCTCCACAAACCAACTGCCATGCCTGACAATTACATGCTGTCAACAGCCACTCCAAGGTTAGTCCTGGATAGAGAATTGACGAAAGTAAGGTCAGCCATCAACCCCTAATTCATCCCAAACTTTGTTTATATAACTCACCATGTAGTGCGACACATGCTCCTCTCCAAAGGCCTCCAAAAATGTTCTCCCCCACGTTTCTATCTTCCCTTTGAACTGGAGTCATTGTTCTGCTGTCTACACCAAGCCGCTGAAATATGGTAGAACCTCTTCAAAGGCTTGCCACATAGCAGCCCTTGCCCTACGATGTGCACCGCCGCCACTATTATTGCTCTCTGCTTGACATATGTCTTTCTAGGCCTTGTCGTTTCCAGACCATACGCTTGGTTTAAATTGTCTGCTGGCAACAACCCCAGTGAAAGATGGTTTCTGTGGCACATTCCCTGTGCTGCCACTCAGTTTCGGATCCTTTCTAATCTCCACGTTGCCACCGTGAGCCCCGATAGCTGACAAGGACTTCTCCATTTGCTCTATTGCTGTAGCCCTCAGTCTTTGATCTTGTATGTTCCAGACATAAATGATGTGTTGATGCACAATCTTCTCTGCTAGGCGAACTAGGGCATGGAGTGTACAAATGTGCACTCTATGCAACGGAATTGGCAAGATAGGCCTCCACCTTGTATGTGCACGCATGTCACACGGTTCTGGCTCCACAGAGTTGGCAAACAGTCTCCCCACCCAATTCGGTTTCCCACGTTTTCTGATGGCAGCACTCGCCTGGCTTGCTGTCCCTACGGTAGGCTTAGCCCTCTTCTGCTCGCAATATATGTAGTTCATTGCACACGACGGCCCCCACTGAAGCCTGTACATACACTTGATTGTCTTCATGTCCGTAGCGAGATGCCACTCCACATGGAATTCTCCAACTTCAGGGACCGTGAGTTTCTCGCCACTGGACTGTGCTGCAATCACAGATGGAAATTTGGATTTTCCAAATATCCACGAGAGAACTTCGTAGGACTCTTTTTCCACTTGAAAGGTTGCCACTGGCAAGATTTCCTGCTCCGACTAGACTAAAAAAAAGAGCTCATGGTTCCTCTGAATGTAAGGGTCGAGCGCCCTATTCATCAATGTGATGCTGACTCGTTCAAACTTCTTGCCATTGACAATCTCGGCCTTGTCCAATTTCATGACAAATACCAGCGGTCCCCCTCTTAACTCTCTGGAAACATGGCGAGTGGATGTGAGGGCACAGTTAATTGATAAATAACCCTGCTGACAGCAAACTCTAAAAACAACAGTCTGAGGTGATTACATTACCTTCTTCCGTGATGCCGTAGAAGATCACCATGCTTCTTTGGACCACCTCAAGGTCTGTGAATAGGGAATTCTTCTCAGTCAAAACGACTTCCTTTACCATGTCCTTGGACTTCTTGTTCTTCTTAGAACTTGCTGGCAGCGTAAGTTGACCTGCAGCATGGTAGTATTCGCCAATATACTATGGCAGGTTTGCATTTAACTCCTGCCAAAGCAGTTTCACGTGATAGGGGCTCGGCAAAATACTCCCGGGGACTCCTTTGTTCAGACCAGCAATGGGAGCCTTCACAGATTTGTAGAGAGCACCATATCCTCGATGGGAAACCCCTACCTGGTCGCAAGCAGCAAGAATTTTTTCCGGTCCAATACTCTTACCAATCGATTTGAGCACATTTTTCGCAATATCTGACTGAACATGTGCCATTGCAGGCTGAGAAGCGAGCGCTACACCTTCATGCCGTGACAAAATTCGAGCTAGTGCTACTGCAGTCCTATTTTGGGACTCTTTATCTCCCCGAAGTCGAGAGCACTTCCGGTTCTCTCGGTTCCTTTGGAGAACAAACTGCACCACATTTGGTTGCAGCACTGTCCGCACAAGCTTCACTCTTGCTTTTGATCCACCTGATCCAGGTTTTAACTCGTGAATCCCTCTGAGAGCCCTCCTCCTATTTCGCCTCCCCATGGGGGTCTCCTTCTCGAAGCTGGCCCTCCGTTGGCAGCGGTCAACGTCTTCTTGGAGACCCCGCACATGGCGCTCCAATTGCTCCACCCTTTGGGCATGGCAATCACGGACAGCCTGTCATTCAGCTTGCAAATCCCTGCATTTCTTCTCTAACTCAAAGCAACGCATTCTCCCCAATTGGACATCTTGGGCTGCCCTTGAGTTGCTGGCCAGAGCTTCGCCTCTAAGCTGAAGCACTTCTTCGCTCAACTGTCCCAACTCGATCCACGTCTCCTCCTGTGTAGGACCATGTACACAATGATCCAGCAGCCTGTGTGTATATCCGCGAAGACCCTGCTCTCCATGACATATGAATTCAAGGAACTCTTTTAGCGACTTGATTGGAGGTGGCTTCCTTGTCATTGGATCAACAGGGTAAATGTCTCCATTGATCCACAAGTCAATGTTCGTGTCTCCACGCAACCTCCGTATTGGAAACGAGCTCCTCATGCACAGCTCCACTTGCGTAGAACCTCGTCTCATGACCGGGGCATAGCGTGTGTCCAGTGCAACTTGCTTGCTTTGCTTTGTACTGATTGCTTTGAGCAGCCCTTGCTGCCATCGTCGACCCAATAGTCGGTAATTTTGATTGAATCTCCTGTGGTCACACTTGGTGATTTGCTGTTATTCGAGAGAACTTGTTATAATCTTGGGACACCTCCTACACCCAACGAAAAACTAAATTCACAACCTCAAATACTCCGAACCTAATTCGATAGACCTGCGTGGCCTCTACAAGCGCTGTCGACCACGAAACCTACATTGCCTTATGCCGTTGTGGCAGCAAGGGCTAATGAAATCGAAATTCAAATTGCTCAAAAACCCACTAGCCCCTGAACACCCCACAAAGGTTTATCGAATTAGATTAGCTCACCTTCCCTTCAAGTACAACAGTTTTCATCTCTTCGTTGAAACCTTGGTCGCCGACTCAGAACGACCCCCCGCCGCCGTTGCTGCCAGCAGACGCTGCCAAGAAATGAATCGGAATCTCAATTTTGCTCCACCGATCTGGGGCGCCATCGCCACTTGGAATCTTTGGAGCAAATCACATACAATTCTGCGTCCCACAGTGCCAACAACGATTTGCTTGAAGCAGAACAGGGCGCTTCGTTTTCTTGGTGCTGAACGGCGTAGAGCCGGTGGCGCCATCGCGCCCAGACCGTTGTGGCAACAACTCGAACAATCCATGGATCGAGGCAATGGATCGAGGCAGTTCAATAAATCGCCGAGCAATAAATTCCACTCCTTGGCGCTCAACAACCACCGTCCATGCCCTCTCGCCAACGAGGCAAAACCCAGCCACGCAACTCCCGTCCGTCTCCAAAAGGCCGCTCCGGGCAGCGTTTCAGACCCCTGCTGACAGCGACACAGGGGTTTTTGGGCAGGAAGCCCACCTAATCCGGGCTGTCTTACAAGGCCCGTTGGAGACCTGATTTTTCCCCTAATGGCTGGAGGTAAGATAGGTTTCTCGCACTTTCAGGAATTGATTAATTCTTATAAATAAACGGCGCTCCACAGTTATAAATACTGCTTCTTCTCGGCACATGAGCTATCATGATCTTTTGACCATGTCAGGATTTGTAGATTAAACTTTGGTGGTTTTTGTCACAGAGGTCCCCTGTATATGTGCCAAGATCCCGGTACATGTCACACAGGCGGGGACGATCGAGGTCCATATCATCAGATTCCAATGAGGTATTAAGACGCCGTCACTCAAGTTTATCGGGTCGAATCAAAAGTGGGAGGGAATATAGGGAAAGGAGTTGGGACGAAATCCACCACAGAGCATCTCGACATGTTAGCGGATGTCACCGAAATGCAGTAGAGGACATTGGAATTTCGTCGGCATGGGGACGGGGGCAGAGGCGCTCGGTGTGGCCAAGAACTCCACCACGGCGTGCAACAAAGGAGGTGTCCGGCCTCATGGACAGCAGCACGTCAAGGAAGTATCGTGTTAAGGAGGAGCGAGAGGACATGTCACTGAATTTCGACAAGGGGGTGGAAGTGGCACCTGCGATGAAAAGATTCTTGCCCACATTGTCGCTAAATAAGGAAACAATATTGAGGAGGGACCATAAGCAAAGGGAGATGGAAAGAGAAGCAGATGTCAATCGCAGCGGATAAGAAGGTGAAAGGCGCAGTTACATCAACGTTAACGAAGATGGTTAACTGTATGGCCTAGGGATTAAGGAATGGAACGATACAGTTGCGAAGCTGGTAAGGGGTCTTGATCCCTTGTTTATTGATATACGACAACAGCCCTTTCACCTAATGGAGATGTTGATGGAAAGACTAAACGAAGATTTTGAGTACAGTGGAAAGGTGAACAGGACTTACCTACGGACTAGAATTGGGAACTCACTCTCTTCTTATCGACACGAGCTGATGAAGCTCATTCAGGCCAAGAAGGAGCGACCACCTTGGGTTAAGGAGTCCATATGGAGTCGCCTGCAAGACCTTGAGGGATCGGAAAAGTACAAGATGAAATCACAGCAGATGCGGTATGCGAATGCATGTCGGAAAACAAAAGGACGGACCGGCCCCATTGGAGAGGTAGGGGTAGCAGAACGGCTCCGTGTCCATTTGGGAAGGTACCCTGACCTGGAGGAAGTGCAGCAGGAAATGAATCGTGACAAGGGGTATTCCGGGCGGGTCAGGAAAAGTGCTCCCCCCGAGGAGAATTTTTGCGACTTAGGAGACGAGCCTAGCGTTGACGGAAGAAAGTCCAAGGAGTCTTCATCGGACTCGGCAGAATCTGGAGATGAACTTGCAGAGATACCCAATGATTCTCCTGAAGTAATTGCAAATCCGGTCGACGTGGCAGTAGGATCATGCACTATTTCCGACAGGGACAGCGGACATGATATTGGAAAGGAAGATGGACAGCACCCTCTGGCAAAAATAATTCTCAGGCAGATTCAGGACCTTCGAAGTGCAGAACATGGAGATTTAGCGGCAGTTGAAATGGTTGTTAAGTCTCTCATGGAGCAGGTCCAAGCAGGGTTGTCATAATGGACGGACGGGCCAAAAAATTGTCGTGTAGTCACGTGACAAACGTGACGGACGGTTATCGGACGGACGCTTATCGGACAGGCTCCCGACCGCGAGCAAAATTACTGTCCTCACAGTTTACTATTGTTTACCATGGGTGGCGCCCGTCCTCGTGTCCGCGCGCGTCTTTGCGCCTATTCGCGCCTGTCATATGTGGTTGATCGCGCCCGTCGTCTGTCTCGCGCGCGCACAGTGATCGCCCCCGATTACCCTCGCCCGATCACGGTCGCGCGCGCCCGTAGCTTAGGATGAACGTGCTCGCGCCCATACTAGCCTCTGCGCGCCCAACCTGCTCGCGCCCACACTGTCGGCCCCGTGAGTATAAATTGCCACCCTCCTCCACTGATTCGCACCCCCCCCCCCCCCACTTTGTGCATTTTGCCTTCAACAGCCCGAAAGTAGATGATTGCTTAGTGTTACGGTGGGTTTCTCAACAATCGCTGTACCGTCCAACATGAATTCCAACGCCTGCAATTGCCAACAAATCAAGTCGTACATGAGTGTAATGAATTGTGTCACCCCACCGCGCACTGCACAGCGAACGGACACAGTTATTTGGTCAATGCTGGAGCGACTCCGTCAATTGATTGAGTTCTTCGAGGATTGGATCTCTCGCCGTGACAAATTGGTGGCCTACGCAGAGAATGGACGCCCTCTGCCTCCAACCACTGAAGAGCAGTTGGCAACCCAAGCAACTGTCGAAGAACTTGACTGTGAGATAGGCAATCTCATCAAAGAACTGAAGAAGGAGATGGCAATACTTTGTGTCCTCAATATTGTCTCTAGTGCTCAAAGGAACCATTTTGAGACGCACTTGAAAGACCTAGAGGACCAGTACCTAGAGTGCATGGCACTGTAATCGACATTACAATGAAGTGATACATTTTCAAAATAAATAAAGTATTTTTTTTTAACTCTGAATTTGCAAGATTTCTTTGGTTACTCTGATTTTTAACAGTTTTCTAGTTTGTGGTGGCGCCGGTCGTGGACTAGTGCTCGCGCCCGTCCATCCAGCGTTGGCACCCGACGGTCACGCCCGTGCAAATCGGATCGCGCCCGACTAATATCCGCGCGCCCGCATCGACGTCCGCGCGCGCGCCCCTTCGATACCCGGACGACGCCCGCGCGCGCCCGACAAAGACCGGGTCGCTACCCGCTCGCGCGCTGTAAAACCCGCTCGGGCCCGTCATATACCCGCCACTGAACCGCTCGCGCCCGTTGATATCTGCGCGGGCGCGGAGGTATACACGGCCGAAACCCCGCCGTCGGTGCCCGCGCGCGCCCGTAGCAGGATGTTCGCGCCCGTTCCCTGGCGCCCGTGAGTATAAAAGGGCGATTTGCCCCCTCATTTTGCACTCCTCCCGCTTTGAGCACCTTGCCTTCAACAGCCCCCGGGTAGCTGATTGCGTGGTACTCAGGTGGGTCCGAGCACTCTGACACGTGTCTTTGTTCTTGTTCTCCAGAACTCTATGGTGTCTGTGTGGTACATTTGAGAATTTTGTAAATGTTTATAATTTGTAAATGTGATTGAGGTTTTGGGGTAGTCGTAGGCTTTTAATTTTGCACTTTTTGAAGACTTCCAAGAATGATCTACCTCGAGCAGATATGGAACGGCAAGAATCAAATCAGCCCACGGCGGCAGAACAGAGGAAAAATCAAAAGGATGCGGGACGGGTCAGGCATGGAAGCCTCCAACATAAGAGGGTTCACGTCTATTGAATCCAGCAAAGCTGGCATTCAGAGGGTGGGAAGCTGCTCCGAAACCGTGGAGTCTAGCAACGTGTGAACAATTCGTTGAATGGTGCCACATTGGGAAGTTTTCCCGTTGCATCGCCATAATAAAAATCGTACTTCAAACAAGGCGAACATGAAATTTTGCAAGAACCGTCAGTTCGAGACCCGGTGTTTGGAGGTGTGGCAGGTTCTATACAACCAGGCCATGAACGATAGAAGTGAGGTTCCGCTCTTTATTTGTAGAATGGTATATGCCGAGGTAGTGCTTCATAGGCAGGTGGATTGGAGGACCATACGGTTGACTCCTAGCGTCCAGCGGCATCCACAAGAGATGGCGATACCTACAGGGGTCCTAAGATTTCCAGGTGTGGACTGGGCATACTTGGATGATCCTGAGGATCATGCGCCTGTTGATTGGAGTGACTCAGAAGCGGATAATGATTCTTATGGTACGGTAGACCGTCCCCCTCAATCACAAACAAGAGCAGCGACTAGTGCTAGAATCACACGGTTAAAAAAGAAGGATCCTGAGCTAGGTGCCTGTTTGTCGACGAGGAATCGTGCACCGCCTGCAAATCCTACAAGACCGGGTATTCCTCATCAGGCTCCTCTAGCAATCGTCGGGGGCCCGAGCAATGTTAATGTTGCTCCTCCTATATTACTTCCAGAGCTTGCGGGCCCGAGCAATGTTGACGTAGCTCCTCATGTATTGAATCCACAGATTGCGGGCCCGAGTGATGTAATAGAAGATGATGACACTGGGTTTGCAGATGAGTTGGAGGCTACAATAGCCGCCGCTGATGCCCGGGGCCCGCAAGTCGATGCATTGCAGAAGGAGCTGGAAGGAAAAAATGCAATAATTTCTGAGATGGAGAAGACGATCCAGAACTCGTACGAAGAAGCTGATAGGATGAATGAGATTATACGGAAGCAGAATGAAGAGATTTCGCAACTTCGATCTGCGAGGGCTCTGACTTACGTACTCGAGGCAAGCCAAGCTCCAATCCCTGGTAGCCCTCGAATGAACGAGGAAGACGTGAATGCCATCATTGAATCGGCCACGCACGGTCTCCTGGAAGATACCCCGGTCCGAGTTCCCCGTAAGCCAATCATTCCATTCGCGTCATCAAGTCAAGTGATGCACCCCCCCCCAGCGGCAAATCATGTTCGAGGATTCTCAAGAGACGGAGGACTCTTTGGGATTTCAACAGCCATCGGTACCCGCTGTCTCCGAATTGCAAGCTACCAACGGGATGCTCAGAAAGTATCTGATCTAGATGAGCAGACAGTACTACCAATGGAAGATTGCATGCATCATGACCGTCGACCGTTTCAGACAGATGCACGATGAGTTCAAGAGGATTGACCGCGACTACCTCCAGCTTAACTCCAGGAGAGATTTCGGACTTACCTCCTCAGCAAATCCAGATGAAATGTTCCCTGAAGACATACCGATGATTGGTAAAGCAATAGATTGGACGCAATTGGAGTGGGAGTACAAGACCGCCATATCCAATGAGAAGATCCCTGAGAATAGTAATACAAAGCCAAGATTGCTCTGGCCCAATCCACAAAAGTATGTGTTGGATGGAACCGAGTGTCCAGTTTGTTGCAATCTATTTGGGCCAGAGGGAGCCTGGTCATTGGGATCCTGTCACTGCATGTATCATCCACAATGCTTGATTTCCCATGCCTTGATACGTCGGAAGTGTGCAGTATGTAAGGCCCCCTTACACAAGCGTTTTTATGAGCAGTTCGGCTTAACGAATTGGATGCCACCGCATTGGGAGCAAAATGAGGAAAATACTCCTGACTTTCCGGACAAGTGGGGTGAGGACTTGATTTGGAATTGGCATATGGGAATGCACCAGTCCTATGTTAAACAAATGAGCGATCAGTGGAGGTGGGACTAGGATCCTGCGGAGATTGTAAGGATCTGCCACGAACTCATCAAGGGCGGGACGGAGGACAAACTCGAGGGAAGGAGGAATTTCTTCTACCAAGTGCTACATGGGCACTGGGATATTCAAACTCGTACATTCCAGTACGGCCCCCATCCTCTTGGATTTAAGTGGAATTCCAAAGGGAAGTTGGTTGCGGATCAGATCAAGGAGTTGCACGACATGACTGAACAGGATCTCGAGATCGCTAATGAGTTACAAACCGCGGAATCTGAATGGGATATATTGTTCAAGACTCAAGCCGTGGATTCCCTATATGCGCAACATACTCCAGAGGTCGTAACAGTGCTCCGTCGGATGCGCAACAACAACTTCATGGAAGCAATGCTTGGAGGAGATGGCATAGCGAAGAGAACCCGTTCTGCAAAGCGGAAACTCATTGCCAACGATGGGGCAGAAAGTAGTGCAGCCGGTAGCTCTCGTGCTCGACACGATGAGGGTGGATCGAGTTCCTCTGCACCGGGCACGTGACGTCGTGGAGATCCATGAGTGAAGACCACGTTCTGTAAAAAGATATCGGAATATAAATACATGTAGAAGGCATAGGGGTATGGATAGGTTTAAGGTTACATTCACATGTTTAATGTTTGTTAAACTCAAACAATTAATGATAATTTTCTTTTGTAAATCATTGTCGTGGTTCTCAAGACGCTTTTATTCTCCCTACATAATACATTGGCCTCCCTTTTTTTAATTGCCAATCATGTTATTCATTCCGCCCGTTGTCTCATCTCCTTCCATCGTATGATAAGTGTATAAATATCTCTGTTGCACACCAAAATGTTTAATATGGTCTGTGGATTTAAGTCACGGTAAGAAAACTTAAGTTATTGTAAGTGTATTTAACTTATGGACTGAATTTTATGTTACGTGGATTTGAACTCTGAACCCGCCTGCATGCACGCGCGCGTTTGCGCGCGCCCGTAGTGTGCGTACCCGCGCGCGCGCAAACCTGCCCCCAGCGAGAGTAAACCCAGGATTGCGCCCGTACGCGCGCGCGCGAACTGCTCGCGCCCGTCGCATCAACAGCGCGCGAACGGATACCGAAATGTGGAACACCCGACGGTGTCTCCATCGTTCCGCTCGCACCCGATTTCGCACGCGCCCGACTGCTCGCGCTCGACATTGCACGCGCGCGAGCACTGCAACCTGGTGGGGGACTAATTTTTCTCCCCAAACTCTCTTTTCCATTTGCACGCGCCCGTACGCGCGCGCGCGTCCTGATCGCGCCTGTCAAACCAACCGCGAGCGCACGGTCGCGTGATTCTGAAACTCTTCCTCCCCTCACAATGTCTCCCGCATTCCGCACACGGCAGATTTCGCTCGCGCCCGATTTCGCACGCGCCCGACTGCTCGTGCCCGTCAATACTCGCGTGCGAGCACTGCAACCATATCATGGAACTAATTTCTCCCCCCGAACTCCCTCGTTCCATTTGCATGCGCTCGCGCATATCAGTGCGGGCGCCCGTTTTGCACGCGCCCGAGCACTCCAACAACATCACTCAAATAAATTTTATGATTCCACCACTCTCCCATCCTATCCCCTTGTTTTTATTTAATATTCCCACACTCTTTAATTTGTTTTTTTTTTTTTTTCCCCTTCTTTGAACACTACGTTTTTATTTAATTCCTTCACTCATTTCGTCCGTTCATTTTTATAATATACTAAAGCTAGTAAATCTTCAGGTCGACCCAGAGTCACGTGAAGATTTCCTAAGCGCTTGAGTTCAGCTGATGATTCGTCAATATCCATTGTTTTAAATGTAGCAGAAGACATGGCCATCGATGGAGAAGACGTTCGTTGTAAATGGTACGGCAGAGACAAATTCCCTTCGATGATCCTCGCAACTAAGCGGAGCTTTGCGCACACGGGGAACATGAAAAAATGAAGGAGAGAGACAACTGCATGTGCATTGTGAGGTAGCACTGCCCCCCGACCCCCCCCCCCCCCCCCCCCCCCCCCCCCCCCCCGCCCTCCCCAACCTGCCCGTTAACCCCCACATCCTGCCCGTGCGCCAAAACCCAACTTTATATTATGATTCGAATGCCTATTCGTTTATTGTTTTTTTTTTTTTTTTTTTTCTCTTTTGGTTACTCCAATCTCCCATACTAAGGTATTATATTTCTGTGTAATCCATTCTCTCCCTTAACTTTTCTAATTTTTATTTTTTTGGAACTTCAGACTTTTATACTTCACTGCGCGTGCCTGTTTGATCGCGCCCGATCGTGGGCGCCTGCAGGCGCCCGCGCGATCGTCCCAGTGAACCTGCCCACGCGCGCGCGCGCACGCCCGCGCCCTCAAGTACGCGTGCGCGCCCAACTGCGCGCGCCCTGCTCGCGCCCAACCGTCCGCGCGCGAGTGTTTGCGCCCGTCCCCAACTACGCCCCGTGCGCGCGCACGCGCGAGCTCCGCCACGCGCGCCTGCAATCGCGCGCACCCACCTGCGCCCGCCCGTTCGCGTCAGAGCGCGCCCCTCCCCAACTACGCCGCGTGCGCGCGCGCTCGTGGTTTTAACTGGATTAACGCAGTAACTAGTAAAATTTATCCCATATTTTAAGTTAACACTGCCTGATTTTAGCTTAAAACGACTTACCTTCCACTAGGAGGGCAGAAACATGAGGGGCGAAATGACAACCTGCTCTAGTTCTTAGACATGTGTGAATGGAGTGGTTTGTCCTTTCGCACTGTCATGTTTCTCAATTTCTTTACTAAAATAGGGTTCCTTTTTATGTAGATGTGCACGTGTATTTAGTTCACACACTTTAATTTATTTAAATTTTATTAATTTTTCCCTCTCAATGTTATTTCTTCTCAGTGAATTGAGGTGGCCAAATCCATCTCAGCCGTTCGATTGCGCCCGCACCCAATAGCCCGTGCGCGCCCGCCCCTGCATTCGCCCGCCGCTCTCCGCCCATGCGCGCCCGCGCCTGCATTCGCCCGCCGCTCTCCGCCCGCGCCCGCCTGCGCCCGCCCGCTTCGCGCTCCAGCGCTCGCGCCCGCATGCGCCCGCCCCCGCTCGTCTTCCCCCGCGCGCACTATCCGCCACGCGGCCTGCAATCGCGCGCACCCACCTGCGCCCGCCCGTTCGCGTCGGAGCGCGCCCACTCTTCTGGTGCGCGCGCGCCCGTTCGGTCGCGCCTGTCCGGACAGTACTCGCCCGGTCGAGGGCAGCAGTATATAAACTGCCCCTTGATTTGACATCCACCTTACCTCCTTGCGTGCTTCATGTCCTAGGTCTCCTTGAGGGCTCCTTGCTTGAAACTGTTAGCTTGGGGAGACACTTGGTTTGGGTGGGGGGAATGTAAAAATTCTTCTCTCCATAAATCAATGTGTCAAGCACTTTTCAGACACACAAAGTTGTATCAGATAATAATCTTTTGGTACTACTGGTCCTATTAGTCCAGAGACTTCCCTAATCATTCACTATGGATTCGGTTGAAGCGGTTGAATCGGTTGAAGTGGTTGCTCCGGCTAGAGCCATTCCGAGACTCGGTACAAGAGAGTGGGCACCATGGTTTACGGTCAAGGTCAAGGAAGGGTCACTGTCAATTAAAGAAGCTCAATGTGTGTATTGCAGGACCAAGTTTTCGTACGTGAAGTCTAGGTGCTTTCAGCATTATGGTTGGGACCAGTCCAATCTCTCGAGGGTTTGCCAAAAGGCACCTACCGTAGTGAAGAAGAAGTTTCAGTTTTGCGCTGGAAAGATTCCCGGCCCTTTGACACAGGAGGAGATGGATGGTATGAGGCCAACATACCCCGCGTCAGTTCAACGTCCGTGTTCCAGTGCTTCCACACACGGCACTCTGTACAGTGGATCGGAACCCTCGTACAATGATACCGAAGAGGACCAAAATGTCTCTAGTGCTGCACCTAGTAGGGCCGGTTCGAATACTACTAGGAGCTTGCGGCAACAGGACATGAGTGAAGCACTCCAAATCTCCAAGCAAAAGGAGCTGGACATGTTGTGGTCATCCTTCTTTTACGAAGCCAACGTTGCATTCAACGTGGCCAAGCACCTAGCATTTATAAAGGCGGTGAGTACGACGGCGGCTACCGGATTTGACTATAATCCCCCTTCCTATAACACGATGCGAACAACGCACATCAAGGAAAAAAAGAAGTTGATCAAGGCAAAGATTGATGAATGTACGAAAACCTCGACCGAGTTATACGGGGCTACCATATGCTCCGATGGTTGGGATAATGTGAATCGCCGACCGTTGATGAATGTCATGCTAGTATGTCCGGCAGGCGATGTATTTCTTAGCTCTGTTGATACGATTGGCGAGAAGAAGTCAATGGGATATATTGCGGGGGAGATGAAGAAATATATTCAAGAAATTGGCCCTCAGAATGTTGTCCAGATTTGCACGGACAATGCAGCCAACATGCTTGGGGCCATGGATAATATCTTAGAGGAGTATCCTCACATGTACAAGCAGGGTTGTTGTGCCCATATTCTAGATCTTCTTATGGAGGACTGGGGCAAGGAAGTCTTTGTGAAGGATTTGGTCGCCAAGGCTAAACACGTGTGTCATTACATTCGGAGACATCATGTTTCCATGGCCCTTTTCCGCAAATTTGTTCCGAAGTTGTCCTTGGTGGTTCCTGCTGAAACCAGATTCGCTTGTAACTATCTGATGATAGCGCGCCTTATGGAGGTTAAATTTGCTTTGGAGCAAGTGGTCATGGCAGCAGAGTGGTTCGATTATGTCGACGGTTTATTCAACCAAACCGAGGGGGTGCGTAATCATGCACGCGCAAGCGTAGTGCGTCAAACAATTCGTGATGATGGGTTCTAGCATCAGTGTGACAACTTCACGCACCTAGTGAAACCAGCCCTAGTAGCTCTCAGAAAATTCGATGGAAACCAGCCGGCAATGGGCAAGGCATGGATTACAATGAGCAACCTAAAGGATCAGGTGTATAGTCTCCGAGGATCCCCTTGCTTTTTCCCACCTGTCATGGCAACAAGGATGGAGATGCGGTTCGATCGTACATGGGACATGATGCATACCGATCTTCATTATGCCGTGGCACTCTTGAACCCTTGGGTTAGAACGCTTAAGGGCTTACAAGCCATAGGAGAAGCGAAGGCGGCTCTCAATCGGGTATTTTGTCACGTGGGTGGCCAAATGGGAATTCCATTTGCCGTTCTTATGAAAGAGATGATCGAGTTCGACGAGGGACGTGGCCCTTAGAGCCCCGAAATAAAACAACGATATCAGAGGTTTGAATCTGGAACCCCATCAATGGTGGCAGAGGATTGGAGGGGGGCCCTTGGCAATCATTGCGAAGCGCATTTTATCTCAGGTCTGCTCCGCCTCATCGTGTGAACGGAATTGGAGCATGTATTCGTTTGTCCACAACAAGGTACGCAACCGCCTGGGGTTGGAGAAGTCTGAGGCCTTGGTGTACATTTATACGAATAGCAGACTCCTCCGCGAACGCCCAAAGCCCAACCCCCTCAGATGGTACGAGAACAATGCATGGTCAGAGGAGTCAGATCCGGAGAGAGATCCAAGCGAAGAGGAAGGAGATGACGACGATCATTACATACCAGTTGACCACGCAGGCAGTGGGGATGATGATGTCTGGGGACATGAT
The DNA here is from genome assembly GCA_014871385.1 of Ceratodon purpureus. NCBI lineage: Eukaryota > Viridiplantae > Streptophyta > Bryopsida > Pseudoditrichales > Ditrichaceae > Ceratodon > Ceratodon purpureus. The sequence continues at coordinate 8,867,771 of CM026426.1, forward strand.
AACGTCAACGTTAACACGAATGGGCAAAACGACGGTAATGGCAACGGGCGCGGTGACGCTAACCGCAACAATCCTCGTGACCGCAACAAGGACGATGATAACGGTGATGCGTACGACTTCAACAATGAACCAGAATATAACGAGGGAAACCCGGACATGAACATCTATGGAGACGAATTATCCACACTCCCGGTAAATGATGAAGCGGCTAATGCAGAAGGAAGAGACACACGTGACGAAGGAGATGCTATTCCAGTCCAAATCAATCCCAAGAACAATGACAGGGTTGTAGATGATTCATCGAGCGAGGACCATCTTGGCAACGATATCCATGCTGGCAATGATGACGAGGACAGTGACGAAGGGGGTGATGGAAGTCATGGACGGGCTGTAGATGGACCTCATTGGACCGACCTCGTTAGTTGGGAGGGCAAGTGGGGAACAGTTCCGGCACAAGGCGACTCAAGCTTGCTTCAAGAGATTCCTCCTGCTCACGACAGAAGGACCGTTCACGCAATCCCCGCACAGACTGTGCCTCCATCGCAACCCACTGGTATAGAGGTTATCGAACCATATACAATCATGGATGGAGGCCTGGCTCGGAGGCCCACAAGTTCAATGGGCGCAAAAATAGCTCGACGCCTTAGATCATCTGCAGCGGCGAGGCCTCCACTCAATCGAGTTGGTGGTAGTTGGCGTGGTGCCTCCACCGCCAACCAAGACGCCGTGGCGCCAGCTATAGACGACGCCGTACAGAATGTGGCCCAGCGTGGTGCAAAGAAGTCCACAGACAGGGTTGTTGGGAAACCACCATCACAAGAACCCCGTGGAGGAACACGAAAGTCAAGCAAAAGAACCGGACCTGATCCCCTCCCATTCTATACAGGGTACACTAAAGGTGGGCCATCTTCTGGAACTGGGGTTGTTCGCACACGCGTAATCAGAGAGGATGGCATCACAGCCATCGGTAATTCCGGAAAGGAGAGGCCTATGAAGCGCCTAGTAAGTGCCAGAGATGGCGATACGGGTGAAGTTTCCATGCTAGTGCGCAATATTACATCGGAGGTGGAAGGAGAGGTACAAGCTCCAGTGGTCGGAGCTCCTGAGGATGAAGGTGACAACGAGCACTCAGAGGTGGAAGACCCGGATTGCGATGAGGCGCCAGATGACGAAGATGTGATAATCCGGCACAAATTGGGGCCCACTGTGGCTCGGAAAAGACAATCTTCACGCAAGAAGAAGCCCCGCAAAGCAAGGAGAGTCTAGACTGTGGTCACTTTTTTAGCGCATGAAGTAGCAGTAAATCTAACCATAAAATCTACCGGCTAAAAACCCAAAAAAAGTACTATGTTATTCTTAATGTTTTTTTTTTTTTTTTTTTGGTAGCACCTTCTTATTACGTAGACTTATACTGTTACTTAGAGTCAACCTAGTTCATTATCTCACACTCAAAGGAATTGTATGGTTGTGCTCTGTATTATTTTTTGAGCGCTAAATGAGGTTAATATATCGCAGTGATTTTTTTTTGTATTCTGTTCAATATACGAGTATACCGTAACCGAACCTGTATTGTGTATGTAACGCTGCATATCCGGGGCGTGCACGAGGACGGGCGCGTACAGGAAGGCGGGCGAGTGCACAGAGTCGGGCACGTGCGCGGTCACGGGCGCGTGAAGCGTGCTCGCGCGTACTCATAACCGGCGCGCGCAGGGTTACGGGCGCGAGCACGCGGGCACGGGCGCCTGCGGCGTCGGGCGCTACCGATGTGGGCTGACGAGCGCGCACGTGGGCACGGGCGCGCACACGCGGACACGGGCGCAGGCAGTCCCCTATGCGAACGCGGTTGACGGGCGCGTGCGGACGGGTGCATGCGGACGGGCGCATGCGGACGGGTGCGTGTGGAGGCCCTGTGCGCGCGCGTCTACGCGCTTATGGGCGCGATCCGCCGAGGGGAGCATAAAAGGCGCCCTTTAACCCTTATTTTCTACTTTTCAAAGTCTCCTCTTCTAGGTGGCTCCTTGTCCTAGCTCGTGACTCCACGTGCTCTGCTTGGAACTGCAGGAAGTGGGAGCAACCAGATTGGGTGGGGGGGATCTTTTGTTTTTTTTATTGTGTGTCCAGTTCATTATTCCAACTATGTCAGTCTCTCGTGGATCCGGGAAACGCCCCGCCTATCGAGATCTTGATGCTCCTGTAGATGAGGTGGTGGCAACCTCCAGAGCACCATCTCATACAGGCTCTAACCCGTCATCAAGCTCAACGGGAAAGAAGAACCGGAAGTCGGCGAGTGAGAGGGACCCGGACTACCCACCTCCTCGGTACGAGGATTTTGTTAGAGAGCTAGCATTGGAGTGGTACGAATGTCGGAGACGGGAGATGATTACTCATACATACGTTGAGAAGGGGGAGACCGGAATTAAGGACTTGAAGACCCATTTGGAAGAGTATTTGTGGAAGAAGCTGGACAATTCCGAGAGATATAATGATTGTATTAATTACTATCATTTCCCTAAGTGGATGGAGCAACAAATAACAACAAACACTACGAACATTGTGCATGTCTTTGAGTGTGTCAACAAGAAGCCGAAGGAGGGCTACTCGCGGGCGCAGAAGGAGGAGATAGAGAAGCTCAAATATGTCCAAGATTCGTGTGCGAGATTCTCGAGTAATAGGACGAGGGTGAGGCCATGGCTTGAAGCTGGACTGAAAATCGCAATGGAGAAGTACTTGTGGGGAGCAGTGGTTGGAGTTCCAAGAGGGGTCAAGTTGGTTCCGCTGTCAGGCACAAAGGAAGGCGGTTATGGTAAAGTCCGAAAATTACGTATTGTTGGCATGCAAACCATACCTGAGACTTGTGTCTTTGCGGGGAAGATGTCCAAGGCTACTGACGAGACCCAGAAGCGGTACGAGACATCAATAGAAGCCATGGTTTGCAGCATTGACCATCCCGGCTTTATTAAGTTTTTTGCGGTCAATGACTGGACGATGGAAGCCTACACGCTTTGGTGGAATGGGGATTGCCTGAAGAATTTTCTGAGCAAGTTTAATTCAAATATCTCGGAGGGTACTCAGAACCGTAACATCCACAAGCAGACAAATCAGCCCATGGAAACACGTGACCCTGTTAAGGCCTTCCGCACCCATAGGGCCAAGCTAGCTTGGGCACTGATCTGTATTATGGACCGGGTCCATAAGGGGTATTTGCAGCATAATGACATCTCCCCGGGAAACGTCTTGCTTCACTTCCCAGAGGATAAAGTGAGCGAAGTTTACATTGGAGTATGCGATTGGGGCCTTGCTAGTCGGGTGTGTGAGACAACTCCTTCAAGGTACGGTTACCCAACTGCTGAGGCGCGTACGGCTGCCTTCAAGGAACGTGGTACTTTTGTGGCTCCGGAGTTGTGGTACACTTATGGTAAGCCAAATTCGGAGACCTCATATGAAACTCTAAGGAGGAGACATCTATATACGCAGGCTGCCGATGCGTACTCGGTTGGAGTGGTAGCAAATAAGATTTGGGATAACGAGGACGACTTTGACCTTTTCAAGGATACAGCGGGGAAGACTAGATTTGCGGTGGCGTTGAAGGAGCTCTCAAATCCCGATCCCAAGAACCGCTCCACCTTGCAGTTGGTCCACGCTACTCTAACAGCCCCTCCCTACAATTTCCAGATCCCAGAGTGTTGTTATCGCAAACATATTTAGAAGTAGGCAAGTAGTGACAACAATGTGATATTCTCAGTTCTCCATAAGAGGGGACATTTTTTGTAAGTGGTTTACTGCCACAATTTTGCAATACTTTTCAATAAACATTGCACTTCCCAATTGCCCTCTCCTGAAATACATGCCCTCTCTTGTGATTTTGCCCGATGTCGCTCTTTCCTTACTAACCTGCAGCGCTCGCGCCCGACCGCCGGCGCCCGATGCAGCGCACTCGCCCGAATGCACGCGCCCAATCCAGGCTCGCGCCCACATGACCGCGCCCGATAAGTGTGGTCGCGACCGTCAACTGGATCGCGCCCGCAGCGACGCTCGCGCCCATTTGCACGCGCACGCGCTCGGCAGAAACGACGCACGCGCCCTCGCTCTCCCGCACTCCTGCGCGCGCCCGTGACATCGCGTTCGCGCGGACGCTCGCGCCCGTCGTCCTGCTCGCGCCCACCCGCTCGCGCCCGCACTAATTCAGCGCTAGGTAAATTCGTTTTACCCTTACCGTGAGTAACCTGGTCAACGCCCTTATGTGACGGACATGGGGGTCTGTCTTGTCACCATGACGGACTAACGGACTAACGGACGGTCGGTCCATTATGACAACCATGGGTCCAAGCTCTAAATTCACGGAATGTGACTGCGAGTGGAAGTGGCCCTGTGAACACTGATCAAGCAGACATTATAACGAACACGAATATCGGCTCACGAGCAGACACCGAGGATAATCACGCAGTGCCAGAGGTAAGTTTGCTTTAGACATGCCCGATCCTATCATTTATGTCATTTGAACTGGTAATGTGATGCACTGCTCATATCCAAAATAAAAAAACTTAATTGGCACCATATCTACATCGGCATGATGCCATTAATGCTGAATTCTTAATTTCAGCAATCCATGTCATTGTCCATGTTATGCCTTTTCAGCAGGTGGTTGCGAAGACAACTCCAGAGCCTCTAGAAGTACATCCTAATTGTACCACGGTATCGGAGCCTCGGAATCGCAAAAGTGGCAGAGCTTACAAGCAGAGAAAATAAAGTAAGTCTCATTCCAATAATATGTACTCGGGAGTATAAGAGGGAACTGAATCACCGCTAATTTCATATCCATGAGTTAGAGCGCATGTTTACTTGGGGAGTAAAAACGAATATAATTGCTGACCCTCAACTGACGGGAGTGTGTGCAGGTTAAGAAGAGAAGTGTTAAAAGGGCAGGACTCTATCTTGGAATTGCAATGGTCTTAGTGACGCGATTGAGCAGCCCATTGACGCAACATCCTCTTCCCTCTCGTTTTCATGCCTTTTCCTCCTTTAGTTTCTGCTTGGTTTTATTTAGGTATCTGGGAACAGTGACACCAAGATACACACGGTGCTCACTGCGAAACCCGGAAGGTCTGGAACTTAGAAATGAGGGACGCGTTACATTCCGCTGGAGTATTAGAAGGCACGCTGAAGCAGAGGTGGATCACCTCATATTTGTATGTGTGGGAATTAATTCCGAATGAAGTATAAGCTATTGAGTCCACTCACGATTCCAGAAAAGGTTGAGTGTTTTGGATTACCGGCAACTATTCTGCTCAAAATAGAATTCTGTAATCGTCGGATGCGGTGACCTACAGCATTCCATATGCAAATAATTTCGGTAATTATTTAAAAATTGGAAAGCTGGATCTCTGTGATGAGCCATATCCGACACGAGCTGAGGAGGACATGTGTTCAAAATCCACGGACCAAAATCATTTTAATTCGTTTCAAATCTGGAAATTGACCTATCCCGACATTCCAAGTGCCCTGCGCTTGTGACTTCGGAGGAGAGGTGATCAAGTGGGACTGAACTTTCGGAGAAATAAGCAACAACAAAAGCGGATACTTACTTTCTCACTCAAAGTCCTCGTAAATCGCAGCATGGAGATTACCCGTTACCGATGTTAAAAAAAAAAAATCTACATTCACCTTCGCTGAGCTGTCTACGCAAGTGAAAACCGTTGTTACTGAATCGGTGCTACATCGCGGAGAATTGGAATCAAGTAAAACCTGTCCATGGACGCCGAAACAAGAGCGCCGAACCAAAAGGCTACAACAGCTGAAAACTGTTACAGTTTAGTTGATTGCTTCCGGAATTTTCTTGTAGTGAAGTCTAGCATTTGTGTGAATTTTGAATGATTAATCGACCTTGGAGTTTAGTTGAAGACGGTTGATTGTGTGTGTTTTTGTTTATTTTGTTTTGTTCCCTTTTTGTTAGTTCTGGATTAAGTTGTGGTTGTAACTTAGAATAGCATGGGTTCGAAAGTGAGACCCTCGCTCCTTGTACTCCATAGCACCTTGAGTTGCTTCTACAGCTTGGTTTGGGGTTTGTGGTTTGTTGGTCATGATCAAGTTTGTGGTTGTGACTTAAGGTCGCATGAGTTCGGGAGTGAGACCCTCGCTCTTTGTACTCCAGCTACCTTGAGTTGCTTCTATAGCTTGGTGGAATGATTGCATGTGCTTGATTTGTCCCGTACGCTAAGACCAACCTTATGGTTGTGCTTTTTGATTTTACAATAATCTTAAAACCAATCATGTTACTTACTTGCACTAAAAATTCCAAAGGTAGTTGAAGGATGTATTAAAATTTTGGAGTTGCCCGAGAAGTAAAAAAATTGCTTCGGGCACCATAAATATTATTTTCAATGTCTACTGCAAAAAAAACTAAACTTTCGCAAAGCTCTTGCAATTCCCTATGTCTACATAAAATTTCAAAAAATAACATCCAAAATTAGCATTGTAGGAATTTGCCCAAAATATCAAAAAGCCCATTCTAGGACTTTGGCCGTTTAGGGGTTAAAAAATAGTAGTCCAAAATATTGTTATACCACAGTGAGGCCTAATAATAGCCATTGCATTAAAAAAGTGTGGACACAATTTAGAGAGTGCGATGGAGAACTATAGTGTCACGAAAGTCATCGGATAGAAGTTGATAGAGCGAGATTTGAAACACTTAGATTACGTCGTTAATAAAGATTGCCGTACATCACTTCGAGAGATTACAAATAACATAGTACATATTCTAAAGGTTAGTACCCGTATTGTAAGGAAAGTTTTGTAAACCCTTGATGACATGAGTCATGTTGCACCAAAAAACCTTTTTTTATTAGAAGACAAGACAAACAGGCTAGAGAAAGAAAAAGTCATGAATTCATTGTTAGTTGGTGGTGAGCTCCTAGCTGATGATTGGTTGAGCTGCACAGCGGTTCCGCTTCTGCAATTTGCTCGAGTCACGGCGCGGCTACCAGGATGTTGGAAGTGTTGTTGTAGTCCTCCTTGATGTGCCATTTTGCGGCATCGCTATTAAACTAGCGTTGTTGGCGGTGGCGATTACCCTATTGGGTGCTACTTCCTCTCTTTCTCCTATAGTGAGTTCGTTTCTATGCCATCTGCTCCCAACCCATACCCTTGTACATGTAAAAATGCTAGTTCTTTTTATATTGACTAGGTTGTGATTGTCGGCTATATGTTGTGACAGTGGTGGTGTTTGTGTTTTTGTATTCACTAGCAATTAGTTGAGTGAAATGAAATGTGGGATTACATATGTATGTGTGATATTTGTAGGTTTTACGAGTTGGTGTTTTGATGTTTTTGAGGTTACTTCTACTACTATTGAGGTAAAAGATTTTGAGTAACTTACTTGGATAATGATGCAGAGGTTGCGGTGCTTTGGAGATGGTTGATTACGCTCACGCTCCTCCCCCACTGCCGCGGTTTGGCCTCCGTTGAGTACTCCTTGTTTCGGTAAATGTTGCTCTGCCAATGTAGATCACTCCAAGCTGAGTGGTAGAGTGCAGTTGATGCAGTAGATGGAGGAGATATTGGCTGTTGGACAGGCCTTGCACGCGCGAAGCCGGCTGCTTAAAGTGTCGGCTTCGAGCGAGTCAGTGATCTTGGCGCTGGTTGCAGTGATTCAAGTGACTCCTGTGTTGGCTGTCGATGACGACTCTTGGTTAAGATGGAGCTGACGCTAGGTTGGCCGTGGCAGAGGGCTGTGTGTGTTGATGTACGATGGTTTAGCTTGGAGTGGTCTTGTTGCTCCGGCAGATACGAGGTTGTTGTTGCACTTGCGGTAACAAAAATCGTGGCTGGGCTCCGTATCGATGTTCTAGCTCGAGGTTATCTTGTCGCTCCTCTGTGCTCGAAGTTGCTTCTGCAGTAGGTCGTGGCTTGGCTTGGAAGGTGGTGTTGAAAGACTTCTGCGTTAAATCTTGAGCAAGAACTCTAGTGTCTTCGCGACGATGCTTGCCTCTATTTCTCTTGGTGTTCGTGTGCAAGTGTGTCGACACCTTCGTGTGAAACCCAAATCCACTAATTCCGAATCTCGAAGGTAGATAATAGGGCACTCCCGCTCTCGATACACGTAAATAGGTCAAACTATTGCAACGTTTGGAATAAGCTATACAAATTGTTATGCAAAGAATTGATAGAAAAGAAATTGCAAGGACTATGTGTAAGAGCTTATAGTGTTCCTTGTGATGTGTTGTAGCAATGGTGTGATAGTGAGTATCTTGGGTCTGCGCGGCCTCAGCTTCTCCACAGGGCATTGTGTCCTTGGACGTTGTTGACTTCTACCAGAGCTTTAGGAGGAGTGAGCTGAGCTCTGCAGCAGATCTGAGGTTAAGATAAGGTCACTACTTCCAACACAGGACTAGCACGTTTGATATCTCTCACTAGTGACTCCGACAGATAGCTAGAGTTTGCTAGAAAGTAAAAGTAGTGGACTTAGGTGGATTGGAAGAAGGTTATATGGACTGATGAATCATTTTTTGAAATTGGAAGGAATTCTAGACAAATTGGAGTGTGGTGAAAAGCCTATAAGAGTATTCATCTAAATATTTAGTATCAATTTTTAAGTCTAGTGTACTTAAGTGATGGTTTAGGGTGCTTTTAGTGGCTTTGATAAGTCTCTTTTTGTAATCACGGGGAAAAAGTACAAGGGATTTTGTTGATCTTATTTACGAATGTTCTTGAAGTGGGTTCTATTTTTCCATGATCATCTAGAAGACATAATACTTATCGTGGATGGTGCTCCAATTCATCATAGTGAGTTGCCAAAGTTGTGGAGAGAAGCTTATGGCATAAAGAAGTTGAAGTGGCCAACCAACTCTCCAGATCTAAATCCCTATGGAAGATAGCTAAAGACAAAGTTCAGAGTACATCCCACAAAATAAAGAAGAATTGGTGGAATCTCTTCGTAGAGTGTGGAAAGAAAAACTTCCAGACCTCTTGCAAACCCTTTTTATTACCATGACTGCACATATGGATGAGGTAAATAGTGCAAAAAGTGATAATACTAGATTTTGAATACTATATAGGAGAAAACAAGTTGTATGCTGATTTTTTTCTTATGTAAACAAATTATGTTATTGAAATAGAGTCTAAGAGCTTTCAATTGCAAATTTTTGCATAAAATTACATGATATTTTAAGTTTATATGAGCTTACCAAAGTAGTGGTTCAATATAGATTTTCGGAAAATTTCGAAAAATCATGTATACTTTCTTCAGGTTCTGTACAGTACATAACAAATGTGAGTTCTGCACTGGTACAAGCAGCAAGTTCGTTCCGTCTTTATTGTTTCCTCCTTTCAAATCAAAGTTGGCTAAACATGTCTTTGAGGCCAAACTCTTTTCAGAGAATGCAACAGTGGGTTGGGGATCGGAAAACGTTAAGTGAGGGAGCGACCACGATGATGTATTTTTTAAGTTTTAGAGGAGGAAAGTACGAAATCACAGCTTTATTCATGAGTCTAAATATCAACTGCTATGACGAGAGCTCAAAATCAAGAACTCTTACTACCCTGAACCTGTGAGCATTCCTCTAGAAAACCCTCCAATCTCTGAACCATTTGTCCATCTAATCTTCTAGCCAGACAACTAGAGCACTGTTGACTGCCGATTAATATTGGCTAGTCAACAATAATAAAATACAAGTGCTTGTGAATGTTCGATTCAGTAACAATTCACACTGCTCCTGAGAGCCTAAGCACTAGAAACTCTCTCATCTTCAAGATCAGCATAAACAATACGACCGAAAGCTGCTAGTCAGGGAACAGCAAGCGTATTTGCCGCTGTGGTATTTAATGAAACCGCTCTATATAATGAGAGCATCCACCCAGGAGTGGCCAAATCACCTGATGAGGCTCAGATGATTATGGACTATAATATACCATTCAACACTTTCTGATAATAATCATACTGTCGTGTCCGCCACGCATCCAAACTTTTGGCAATAAGTTCCAGCACCGATGAAACACATTGCTGGACATACAAAAGTGACTGAATTAGCTCCGTGTTAATTAAATTGAAGAAAATCATACACAACGTGAGTAGCATGGAAATCATTCAATTCAATATATTCAACAGGATAGCGAGCATACTTCCTCTGTCAAACTGAGATGGAAACGCTTCCGCAAAGTTAGTACTGTACGCGGACCTCCTTTAAAGCATGGACATCCGGAATCCTGCAATTACAAAAAGTAATCTAGTTGAGAGGGAAAGTAAGTGTAACAAGAAAAACAATGAAAAGATGACAAAATCTTCCAAAAATCAAAGAAATGATAGTGAGCTAACATAAATAAATAAGTCTTCACGCTATGCTCTAAACCCAAGCGTATACTCAGGGTGAGAAAGTAAAGAAAAGTCAATATGTAATAAGTCAGCAAAAACGTGAAACCATGGGGGAAAAATAATCATGAATGTGGGATTTCTCTTTCGTAACACCAAACCTGCATCATCTCCACAAGCAGAATGATCCGCTCTGCATGCTTCCGACAGGTTAAGAAACCTTGAATACAGAGAACCTGCACAGAGAAAGAACATATCCACTTAAAAGCTGTCCAGCCTTCTTGAAACGGTCAGATCATCACCTAAGCGTGGCAGACCCATCGTAAAAAAATTTGAGGTTCACTATTCTCAGAAATAGAAGAAACGGCTTCAAAATGTACAATTTTATGCAGTACCGTACCTTAAAGTAGTCAAAAAATTCACTCGCAATACCCTCTGCGTCCGAATCCATTACCTTTATCAATATACCCCAGACACAAAGATCAGGTTATTTCAATATCAGAGATGCATGGATTATTTGTTTAAAACAAAAAGAAAAACCATTATCGCACACTTTAGGAAAAGCATTTGAAAATGTCACCTCAAGAAGCTCACGTGTAAGTTTGAAAGGGGCACTTTCAAAGTTTACACCACCAGGAGAGTTGGAGAGCATATAACCGAAGTCAATGTGGATGATGTGGCCATCCTCATCAATTAACAGGTTTGAATTATGTCTATCTTTAACCTACACAGCCAATCCCAACCGTGTGAAACAAGTTAGTAATGCGAAGAGGAATGTCACGAAATATGTTTAAAACCGAATATCTGCCATTTAAAGCTATAAGCCACATGACCATGCTCCATAGCAGTAATTCAATTTCCAGAAGTTGATGAAAGCAGAAGACGTTTACAGAACAAACGCAACGATTACTCGCAATCCACAACGAGCTAAAGAGTTTACTGAAAAAACCTGAAGGATGTAACAAAGAATGGAATACCCTGCCATGCTCTCTACAAAGTTTCTCTGCCAATCCACAATTGAGTTAAAACTTCTAATATAATACGACTCTGCTACCCGGTGCGTTGAAACTGTGCAATAGAGAAATCTGTACGGTAATAGTGAGTACCTTCATTTTCACAATTGAGACAATTCGACCTTCAATTTCACATTAAACAAACACAGATGCGGGGATGATTGCACAAGTTTGCTCACAAGTTGAGCTCAACTTTCTACTATTCTTGGGACTGGCGTCAGCATAATGAACGAATTCTCCAATAAAAGAAGCACATATTTAGTTGCGCTTGGCTTTCCAATTTCTACGAAAATATTCATGCTAGGTCCTTGAGCTAAAACTGGAAACAAAAGATGAAGTGTTCACCTGTGCAAGTTTGAATACGGGAGAACCCTCGATGTACTTCTTGCAGAAAAAGTCCCGCAGGCTGGTCACGTCACTATGCCTACTTTTAATAGCATGAATCGAAGCCTAACACACGAAAAAATTTAATTGTTTCTCAGTATTCGGTAAGAATAGAGTTCGAAAGAATCTACAATTAGCAAGACCAACTTACAACCAATAATGACGAGTCAGTACATTAAAATATCAGCACAGAGTCCAAGAAAAGTTCTCACCGTGTCATATATAGTTTCAATCAGAGCTGTATGCGAAGATGTGACGAGCACCTCATATGGGCGCAGCCAGAGAGGAAGACCAGCTTCCTGGAAAATATCTGTACAAGAGTAGAGAATAGAAGGTTAGACTTTTTATGTTTGAAGATAAATAGTCTCAACACGCAACCAATACAATGATTCTTCAGGTGATGGAGACAATGCAAAATGTAAACGTACTGCAAATGATAATTTATGATACCCAGAAGGTAACTATTATCCTTTCCCAACAACTCTGAAATAAAGAACTAAAATGATACAACTGAAGTATCTGTATTTCCTAGATCATTATTGGATAGACATGGTGATCAATCTCAAACAACCAAACAGAAAGGTGATGTTTTACCATAGAAATGTCCAATAAGTTGCACAGCTAAATGCTCTTGCCTGCAGTCATCTCCACTCTTCACAATCATCTGGAAATACAGTAGGCAAGATTGTTAAGGGACTGAAACCAGGCACGAAACCTATCATTTGCATATTATGTCAGTTAAAAGTACGAGTTCTTGAGCGTTCTTGAGGGTTCTTGACTTACAGAGCGTAAGTCCCAATCTGGACTAGAACTCCATTTGGAAGACTTCCGTATCCTTTCCCTCTTCTTCTCCCACAATTCACCTGAAAGTGCGTCAGTGGCCTTTCCTTTTGTCCCGGCCCTTTCCTGCCAGGATGAGGAGGTAATGAACATAAAATGAGAATTAAGATTAACATTATCGTCCCTCCATACTTCAAGGAGATAACCAATGTGACGTTATTCAGGAGACAAAATTGCCTTGTCATCATCCATGTCAATGTCAATCGAAGTAGTCTGAACAGTAAGTGCACAATACTGACTGTATAGATCCTCTATCATTATTTTAGCAAGAATATCTCCAGAGAACTCTGCGGTTTACTCACCTCAGTCTGTGTCAAAGATGGTCCTGTACCACTCTTTTTGACTGGTAGACCAGCTGGGGCTTCTCCCTCTGCTACTGCAGCCTGATAAACATAAAGACTGCAAATTCAGTCTGGATTCATAATATACAGGAAATATCTCCACGAAATATGCCACCGATATAATCAAATTATTTCAGTTATCGACCACGTCCATTATAGAAACTGCCTAAATAATCTATTTATTTATGTGATAGATGATTCCAGTAGATGTACTCTAGACAAAGCCAATCTGAAGCCCGCATCCAACTGATTTTCAATATCTGTCACTTACTTTCACTTCGGCCATAGCAATTGTACTTGGAATCCGCCGGTGATCTTTCTTACGAGCTGGCTGTTCCTCCTCTATGTCTTCCATATTCAACCCTGGCACCACAGATAAGACAACACTAACCCATTCTTCGTCTTCACCGCTATCTTTCTGTCTCTTCCTTCCCCACGGATTTTTGACCTTAGATTTCTCTTCGTACCTTGTAATCATAAGCTCATCAGTTCCTCTCAGTTCCCCGCTCACTGAAAAGTGCTTGTGCAAGTCAGTACCACCAACAAAACATGTAGATGGGCTTTGACACTCTTCAGGTTCCCCTTCCATACGGATGTGGAACTTGCTGCAAGATGTGGAACTTGCTGGAGAATGTTGGCAACTTTGATCTGCATCAAGTGGTCGGGAATCTTCTATCCACTGTCCGAACTTTGAAGTTTCCATTCGCCGAGTAGCCGATTGTGGATTTCTGGTTTGTACAGAAAAACTCACATCCACAACTTTCAGTTTGCTCTCCCAAAGATGTGCCATGGCACGATCGATTGCCTTTGAAGCACTGCGTAAAAGTTGCTGGGTGTTTGGCTGTTGCACATCAGGCTGAAGAGGATAGGCCCACGGAGGAGGTCGCTGCAAATGAGCATCCCCACTCGCAAGAGGTATGCCCCTTTTCGCAGTCTTCGTCCCCGCATTAAATTGTTTGTGACCCTTACTCTGGCTGCTGCATAATATAAAAAGATGGTCATAGAAAATATTTTCATGGCACAAGATAAACGGATCTGAAAACTGAGAGCGCAGACAAAAATATGAAAGCCAAAATGGATGACCTCCGCAGCATGAATTACATCGTACATCCTACTAAGTTTACATAAGTCCAGTGATACAAACATCTTTTAAAATTGGATCATTAAAAACGCAATAACCACATTGTACTAATCTCAAAACTCTTACAAAAAGACTCGACAGATACCAGCACCTGAAAATAGAGAAAAGGACTACCACAAATTGCAAGCAACCTGCAAGCTAGTAAAGTAAAATTCAAACTGCTCTACCTTACGCATAGAACAAAACTGCGAATAAATGCAATAAAGAAAGTGGCCAAACCTCTTTGCTTCACATCTAAGAAGCTCAAGACAAATTAAATAAGGAGCTTTGTCTCTTGAATTTAGAAGCACACACTCGTCCACCGGAATATGAACTACTCGATACAATCCTTTGCCCATCGGGAAGCAGACGCCTGTACCACAAGTAGGACAATATTACCGTATTGAAGTGTCTGTAGACATCGCATTAGACACCCATTCAAAAGCATCAAAAAGGCTATAATCCATGATAAAAAGATTTGCCGCAAGCACCCAGATTTATTTCAGGAGAAATATCTTCTCTAAGTGGACCACTTTTCTAAACTTATACAATACGCCACTTTAAAACCGGAACTCGAAGTACTTCGGTAATGTAAATTCGGCTACTAGAAGATACTTCACCCAAAAAACAGCTTTCAACAGACACCCCTTCAGCAATTACTAAGTCATAAGGCACATCTTAAGATTCCGGCAATGCGAAATAATAACAAAAAGTGAATAACCAGAAACTAAACTATCGCAGTAACACAGGGCATTCCAGGAGGCAAACACCAGTTTCAAAAGCAGAGCAGCCCACTTACCTCCATCACTCTCTGCAGCAACGAGTTGTTGATTAAGCTCCGCAACGGACTGCGATAGAAAGAAAGCATACCTTTCAAAGTTAACGTGCACTCGTAAAATCCAATCACAAGAGTGCTCATCGAAGACTGAAATGTAAGAAAAGCAGATAAACTTGTATGAATTTCAAAAACAGTTCATTATGGCACCCAAATACCAGAAAAGCACAAGCCAGCTCCTAAACTCTCGCTAGATCATCGTTAGTTCAAGACCTTCCTAACTGTAAAAAGAGACGACTCAGAAAGCTTAACGATTTTAATTTGTTTAACCCTAACAGGCTCGTAGCCAGAGTGTTTGAATTAACTACCTCAATGAAATGCCTGACTAGATATTTTGAATACCCCATTCAAACTGAAACCGAAATCCATCACATGAACCAAAACCGTGTAGACCACAAACCTCTCGCAGAGCAAGCATACGATCTTCCATTGGAAAACAGTCTACTAAGCCCGATGAAGTATCACAAAGCGACTGTACAAGGTCCAACGTTGCCTGATAGACACCCTTTCTCATGCTTGATGCTGAATATTTTGGGAGAGGAGGTTTAGTCGACGCCTTCTCGGTCTTTTTCGGTCCTTCTTTAGAAAACGCCTTATCAGGTCGCTTCTGGAGAAAAACAGAGAAAATCCTCATGAATCATACAAACAGATACCCAAATTCGGAAAGAGGCATCCAATAACTATCCCTATAATGGAAAACTATGTGTTAATATAGAATATCTACGCCATATTAACAAGGGACACATCTGTGGCATAAAAGCGAGTGCGATTAGAATTGCACGAGCTTACAATAAAGGATCTTCCCAGGTCAAAAAAAGACGAGTCTGTTGAAGGCAATTTCCAACTGGAAGAAGTTAATGATGGCTTTTCCATCACCGTTGGGGACTCCCTTCTGACCGTATCAGTTTCGTCAGAGCTACCAACGTCAAACTGCTGTTCTCCAACAGAACCATCCGTCGACCTCCCACTACTAAGTTCCTTCACGAGAGTTTCAGAATCATGAGTGCGAACTTTCGCACGGAACTTCAGAAATGTCTCCTGCAGGAAATTACCCTCGTTTGATCCATCTGTAATGTCAGTACTCATAGAAAGGGAGCCCAACTCATCAGCCAAGGCTCCTGCTTCTTCATCACTCCGATCCTTAAACAACCTCTTCAAAAAAGAAGGCGTCGCAGAGGGTGTAACAGGGGGCTCTCCATCCCGTTTCATACTAAACATCTTGGTACCTTCTTCCTTGAAAAATCGTTTCAGAAAATTCTCATTGACAGTACTGTTATCTGACGTTATCAGAGCATGGTGATCTTGCCCACCGGTTGCTTCAATGGTTTTGTCATCTTCAGGATGTACCTGCCGAAAGAACTTTCGGAAAAGGAAGAACTCAGAACTTTCGTCGTCCTCATCATCATCGGGTTTCCTTCTCATCAACATTCTAAAGAACCCTTCTTTCTCATCATCTACTTTGTCATCCCCGTCAAACTTTTCTCGAAAGAGCCTGCGAAAAAATCCTTCCGGGTTAGCCAATTCCTCACTCCGAATAGCTTTCTCATCTTCCTCCTTGTCTTTGAATAAGCGCTTAAAAAAACTATCGGACTCTATCTCCTTAGGGGCGCGTCTGAAAATGCTATCTACCTCGATCTCCCTCACAGGCCTATCATACACAATTACTTCGTCATCCTCCTGGTCTTCCTTGTCTTCTTTATCTTCTTTCTCCTCTTTGTCTCGGAAAGGTTTAAGAAAGGCATTCCGCACTTTGGAAGTTGAGTTCGGAATAAATTTCTTCAAGGCTTTCAACGATAATTCTGTCTCCTCCCCACTACTACGAGTTGTTTCCCGGAAACCTTCATCGGCTGCAGTAGATGTAGGTAACGACGGCGGTGTTCGTTGCGACGGTGGGGAAGATGAGATTGGAAGCAACCGTCGGGAAGATAAAACTACCTTGAAGACACGGCTGCCCTTCGTACTTGCGCTTACCACATTCTTCTGAGGTCTAATCAAAGGAGCCCATTCACCATTCAACGCTGCCTCCTGACATTTATCCTGCACCTTCAGAATGTATGTGTTGTCCTCTGCATCATCGGCTTCTGCCAGAAGAAACCAGTGAACCTTGATTGCTATCCGCAGAGATTTGCCACACATGTCGATAATGTACCTCTCAAGAGAAGGGCATGGCATATGAACCAGCATGTAACACAGTTGAAAGAGGTAACTCTCAATGCCCAGGAGAGGCAATGTGTACATGCGGTTACATAAATAATCTCTGACCCCACCATGCTCATGCTTGTATAGATAGCTCACAGCTATCCACTCACAGAAGAATTCAGAGTCGAAGAAGCGGATAAGCCAGCCGCTGTCACCCGAGGCACTAGGACTCTTCATAATTTCTTTCGGGCTCTCGTCCGGATCCCGTGATATATAGCCAAGCAAGCGAACCATAGCGCCATCTTGGCGAGCCCGGACCAAAGCCATATTGTAATATGTTCAATGTTCTATGGTGTGTACCCGCCCATCCAGGTTCTTCGAGTCGAATACAAGTTGCTAATACAGAAAGACGTCCCCACTCTCAAATCCGTGGCCATGTACCGAGTACTCACGATCCTACTATCACAATTCTGCATCACCTGAAATCCTCTTCCAGACCTCCTATCTCGTATGCCTAGGTTCCCTGTCAATAATGAATGATCCTAAACCCGTTAACAAGCAACACAGCATTCCCTTTTCTCTAGATCCTTTAAAGTATCACTGATTTCTGCAGCTCGAAGCCAAAAATTTCTGCGCTTCCACCCAGTCATTTTCCCGACCATCCCTTTCAAGAACATCACGTCGACCCGATCCGGACCGCCCCAACTGAGAGCACAGGTACAGAGAAGGAATACAGCTGCAGATGCGAAACCCTAGGTTTCGTATTCTCTATCAACACCTGCAGCAAAACCTATCCATCAGAAACTTCAATCAGTGAACGAGCAAGATGACATAAACTCCAGCAGAGCTCTAACGTGAAAGCACTGGAATTCTAATTCCACTCATAATTTCCAATCTTCGAATAGCACAATTTCAATAAATCGAGGGTTGGCTATATATACTCTTCTACAAGAATAACGAAACATAACTGGAGAAGGACTCAAAACCCAACAACAGATTGGCCGCATATCCGAACAAGTGATGCATGAATCTGTCTGTCCTACTGTCACAAGGTCTGACATACACAGTTCCAACATCTAAAATTCCTCATCACACAGTACTGCGTTTAAAGCTCCCGAGAAAATAAGTGACCGGAGGCAGAAATGATATAAGACTGGGTACATATGAATCAAGTGCGAAACTGGAAGACCTCCATGCCTGCTCAACTCACATCTGGACATTCGCCTCTTAAACAACTGCCATATTTGGTACCACTCGGTCAATTCCACCACCTGAATCCTCGTCATCAATATTTAGCTCACACAATACAAAGGTACACATCTTCCAGCACAAAAGCTCCGGCTCCCTCCCTCCCTCCCTCCCTCCCTCCCTCCCTCCCTCCCTCCCTCCCTCCCTCCCTCCCTCCCTCCCTCCCTCCCTCCCTCCCTCCCCTCCCCTCCCCTCTCTCTCTCTCTCTCTCTCTCTCTCTCTCTCTCTCTCTCTCTCTCTCTCTCTCTCTCTCTCTCTCTCTCTCTCTCTCTCTCTCTCTCTCTCTCTCTCTCGACACCTTTCTCGACACCTCTCTCTCGACCTCTCTCTCTCTCTCGACCTCTCTCTCTCTCTCGACCTCTCTCTCTCTCTCGACCTCTCTCTCTCTCTCGACCTCTCTCTCTCGACACCTTTCTCGACACCTCTCTCTCGACCTCTCTCTCTCGACCTAATCTAAATGCTCAATCAGAATTTCACCCAACATCACTCCAGCAAAGGCACACGCCCCCACCTTCTGTGCTAATTCAAGAAATTTCCACGCTGCCCAAAACAAAGTCGATACGCACACCATTCCCCGACCGGACACAGCCTCAGACCTTCGGATCGAGCGACGACAAAGGCTTCGCACCCACCAATCATCCCACTCACCTAAAGTCCCGTGTGGGTGTGGAGGCTGCGGCCCCTCTCCGTGCGCCCCCAACACGCAAAGAAGATTCCGCCTCCCCTACTACCTCCCCCTCCCGCTTCTCGCACTCTGCCACTCGACCACCCTCCAACCTCGTCTGAACACGCTCGTCCTTCCCTCTCCCACTCTCTGTCTCCCCTCCTCTGTCATTCCTGTGCGTGTCTTCTGGCCCAGCGTCTGCCCCCTTCCGCGATAGATGCAAGAAAGAAACGTCCATCGGGCCATACTAGCTCCCAGGGCCAGGCGTCTCACCAATCGATGTACATGGCCCACCAGGAGTAGCGTCTCCTCGCGGCCCGTTCCGCAGGGCGCCCGAAGTGACCGGTCACCGGTTTAGTCGGTTGTCAAGAAGCGTTGTCGCGTCGCAAGGTAGTTCGTTGATGTTCTCCGTGCGAGCTTCTCAATGACGACAACCTCAATAATTAGTCTTGATATTGTTTTGTATTTGCAGAGATTTTTTTATGCGTTTCTCACGTTTCTTGTTTTGAATGTGGTGCGCTCTGCCTTGGGTTTGTCCGTAGTGGGTTTGCGTTGAGGGTTAGTAGGAGGCTTAGCCCTTATATTTTTGCTTTGTGTGTCGATTTGGAGGTTGTTGTGTTGTTCGTGAGATTCACAAGCCTTACGGTGGGTCGATAGAGGCTAGTTAGACTGAAGATGATTGTCTTCTTTTCAACAGTCGAGTTCAGGATCGTGAATTTTAGTTGTTGAGTGTGCGACCAGATTTGTGGAGTCGCAACCAATGTTGTAGGCTAGTCTTTTTTTTCGAGTTTGCGACAGTTTTTGGTGTGCGTCTTGATCGAGACTGCACTTAGGAGGAAGGTGGACAGAGCACGAACCAGAAATTAAAGAAGAGATGTGGATGACTTGAGTGATGGCTGTAGTATGGGCGACTTAGAAGTCAGTCGTTACGATGGTTTTGGATAGTGGCGCTTTAGATGGACAAGACGGACTGCTAGGATCCGGAAACAAGAAAGTGACCAAGGATTTAGGAATCCAAAGAAGCATAGACTTGGGATATCTGATTTCTGACTTTAGTATTTGGTTGAAGAGAAACCCTAATAGGTAATTGAGATGTCCAGGAATCTGAAGATTTCTGAAGAGAAGCAAAAGCTAGGACACTGCTTGAGCTTAAGAATGTTCAGTCTTGTGGGTTGCGGGGATTGGAGGAGTCCAAGCTAATTGATATTGAATTTCGATAGCTTTGCTTCGAAGAGCATAGCTAGCCGTCCTTGGTCAGAGAAGTTTCGCTTATCGGAGAGGCTCGAGATTGTAGAATGTTCTGGCGATGGTCTTGCAATTTCAAAGAGTGGTCAAATTCTAGTTTCTTAGAAACGCAAGGCTGAGAAAGAGGCGTTGTCTGGAAAGTTGACGTAGAAGGTGAAAGACAAGGAGGTGGAGGATGACAAGAAGCTTTTCCTCAAGGAAGACTTGATATTGGTCAGGTTGTTCGAACACAATCAATGGAAGTATCTTGTTCTCAATGAAGAGGATGGATTGTAAATGGTGAGATTTTGATTATGAAAGCATTTCATAATCAGTGAGAAATGTAGTCTTTGGAAGTGGTTGCAGACAGGTAACGAAGGTTATTTCTCCGTGGTGAAGGCTTGTGTGGCATGTTTGTGTGTTTGGTGAAGTCTTCTGTAGTACGTTTGTGTGTTTGGTGAAGTCTTGTGTGGCATGTTTGCGTGTTTGTAGGGCTGTAGATCTTGCTGTGGTCATACAGTTTATCCCGCCGTTAGCTGCTCGGGTAATTTTACTTCACAGAAACTCTTCTCTTCTAATGACATGGCGGAGAGCAATGTAGCATCCCACACCTAAAACTGGGGTACGGGTATATAAAGTGGCAATGGGATTGTGTCATTACTAATCTTAATCTTGTGATGGCTCTCCACCACTCTTGGAGCTTTTTTCCAATCACAAGAGTAGTCAAGCTTTTGTTTGATCTCCAGAAGAAGCTTAGGGTAATATAGGGTAATCTGCACTCTAGACTTTTGTTTTAAACAAAAAGTCTAAAGCCTATCTTCGTGCGTTGTCAAGGTTACCTTGGGGTTACTTCAAACATTATGACCTTCCAAAAAGTGTAGAATTCGTAATCAAGATTTGGTGTACATTTAGATGTACAAGGTAGGAACTAAATCCTACGATTACACTCTTTAGAATATGTCACAAATTGAATCTTTTTACTTTACAATGATCAAGATAGTTTAACCCCTACAATTATTTGCAACGATATTTTGGTCGTTCCACTTTTTGGGCAGCTTCCGGGGACCTCATACCTTTAAAACTTTCAATGAAAATTTTAGTGTAGGTTCCCAAAACTACACTCTACATGTAGCACTTCGTTTCACGTCATTCCGATAAGTATTGCAAAAGTTATAAGCATTTGAAGTTTTTGAAGCGAGATCGGGCAGCAAGAATTTTTTTATTATTTACTTTTTTTCGGATTTTTTTTTTTGATTCATCATTGGTTGATCTTTATCTACAATTGAAGCTTTAAATCAACCCATTCTGAGCAATGGGATAAAAGTTATGAGGAGATATGATTCTTCGGCAGTTTGGACAAAAAAAACTTTGAAGTTAATTTCTAAACTCAATTTTAAATATTTTTCAATGAAATAAAAAGCACTAGGTGAAGACTTCTAAGTACAACATTCTCACCGTCCAGATTGACATTTTACAATTCCATGTCAAACTTATAAATGATTTTCTATTTCCTTCCATTTTGTACCCACTTCTAGTAATTGTTTTATGAAAAAATTAATTTTAGTTTTTTTCTTACAAGATTTTATATTTGAAGACTTAACTCAATTTTTAACATGGCCTTACCATTCAATCAATTTCTAACCCATTCAAAGAAAAGATATTAATTTCTAAAGTTCAAAGTTGTCACCAGATTGAACCCCAAAAAATCATCGTTTGCAACTTTGATCCTTATAATCTAAGAAACTAATGGTCATCTTGCTCTCAAATTTTGTGCTCACATGAAAAGCCAAGCTAGGTATTAGATCTTACGGTTAAATGATGAAAAAACTAAAAAGACATATTATTTCTTCTCCAACTTCCAAATGCTGCGTTTTTCATGGTTTTTTGTGAGATTACAGTCAAGGAATTTTAGGGGTTAAAGGAGAAATTGTAGAATCTGATGCCAACTTTAGGGGTTGACATTGAGCATGCCCATGATCCATGCTCTATCCACGTCCATAAACATCACCTATGCCTCTATATCTTCGATTTATGATTTAGGGTTTGTAATATTGCTTGGTGTATTTTGTGTCACATATTTTTTGGGATTTAGGCATATAGTGTTTTAGGATGGAGAATGTGATGAAAAGTTTTTCAGAGAGATAGTTAAGTATTATTTTGATTTTGGTAATTAAAAAATTGCTCTGAGCAATGTTCTTTCTATATGTGCTATTTGATATTTTTAGGTTGTTCCAATAAAGACACCGCTGTCAATAGTAGAAATGATGATTTTGTTGATTTTTATCATTATTATAAAATTGCATTTGAGAGTATAATGACAAAAAGGGATATTTAAGTAATTATGGACAAAATGCTCAATTACAGACTACTTTGGATCATCAATAAACGTCCATTTGATGTGTTTAGGGTCAAATTTCATTAGGAAGAAGTCAAATATTTAAGAAAGAATGCATTTCGCGTACAAGGGATAAAGTAATATGAGTGAATTTCAATATAATGTTCAAATGTGGATATTTATGTCCCACTTTCACAGCCGATCCCCTCAGCAAGCGGCTAACTAAACACTAAACCCTAAACCCTATCCTTAAAAATCTAGAGATGTTAACTAAAGGAAATACATCCTCTGCAAAATTTAGATCTGTGAAGTGAAACGGGTGAAGGGAAGACGCTCGGCGACCCGCCGAATGGATGCCAGTGCCAAGCTTCTCTCATTTTGAAGTATGTGTGTGAAGACTCCGCACTCCTCCTTCATAACGCAAGTGTATTCACGGTCACGAGGTTTAAAGTGCAATCTTGTCGGCTAGCCGCCGACTAGGAGAGCAAACCTTTTGCTTACTCAACCGACTTGTGGAATTTGAAATACATATAAAAATGTCGAGAAATTGTCAGAAAATGTGGAATTAGAGATACATCAAAAAAAGAAGTTCTCCATCCGATTTGATTTTTATTGTTTGCCTAGAACGGCGTTCAAAAAAGAACTTGCCCATTCCAATTTTCACAAATCGAGGTAAGTCGTCCATCGGACGTGCTAGGCGTGGCATGGTAGCAGAATACTTCCCTCAAAAGTTACACCATACCAGGAAAAGTAAACACTGTGGGTTATTTAATCTTAGGTAAATATCTGCCATACCTTTATATTATTTCTAGTTAGATGAGTCTTAGTTAAGTAAGTCCTAGTCGGCTACCCACCTACCAGGAGAGTACGCCCTAGTCGGCAAGGTGTGGAAGCTTAATCTAGATCCTTGTTGGGTAGCTGCTCTCGACTAGAGTAGGATCTAGTCGGCTAGTTGCCGACGAGTAGGATAGGTCCCCCTCGGCTAGTTGTCACGGCCACGTACTCAGGAAACAGCTTAGAAGACTCTGGAAGGATCTAGAAGTTGCTAGAAGCTCTTGGAAGTTTCTAGAAGTTTCTGGAAGCTTCTAGAAACTTCTAGAAGTTCCTAGAAGCTTCCAGAAGCTCCTGGAAGTTCCAGGAAGCTCCTAGAAGCTCCTCGGAGTTACTGGAAGCACCTGGAAGTTCATAGAAGGTCTCAGAAGGTCTTAAGTTGTAAAAGGTTCTAGAGAACCTTCTTTGGAGCTAGTATAAATAGGAGTCGAGGCTGAGGGCAACCTCTGTCTTGACAACGCACCTCTTGGAGCTCGAGTGCACACCTCTTGGTGTTGTTGAATACTCTTTTTAGTTAATCTGAGTATTGTTCAAACTATATCCTGAGTTCCTGTTCTAGTTTGAGTCTTTTCTTGTAGCTTGTCTTCTCGTGTCCCTGACAGTTTGTTGAGACTGCCTTACTTGCGAATATCAGAGCTAAGGTTTTCTTGCTAAAGCGTGGATTACCCCTCTTGCTTGAAGAACTGTTGGCGTCTTGAGAGTTGCGGATTACCCTCTCTTAAGCTGATATTTTGTTTAGCTTTGAATCTTCTTGTAAGTGTGCGATTTACTCTCTTCTGGGAGAATTCAAAGCTTTTTTAGAGGGCGTGGATTATCCACCTCTAAATCGGCGCTCGACACAGTTATCTGCTTAAATCGTCTTACCTATATAGCAATTAGTGGAGGTAAAGATATTAGTATGATTGAGTCTTTTGAAACTAGGTTTGACGCCCTTATGAACACTATAAATGCGTTATCTACGAGACTTACAAACGTAGAAGGCGTTGCTCACAACAACTCAAGCTCTGGAGCAACGTCGACTACAACTCATCACCCATTTACGTCTGTACCAGAGTAGGTTGTTCCACTTGATATTTGGCAAGACACTCTACACATTCAACGACGTAAGGAGCCTCGAGTAAGCATGCCGGAGAAGTTTGATGGAACGTGATCCAAGTTCAGAGGATTCATCAATCAAGTCCAACTCGTAACGATGCTGCAACCGGAGAGATATCCCACCGAAGAATCAAAAGTTGGATTAGTTGGAACCTTGCTGACAGGATCAGCTCTTTCTTGGTTTGTTGTTCATTCTGAACAAAGATCACCTATTTTGACCAATTTTGAGACATTTATCGCGGCATTAATAGAGGCGTTTGGAGAACATGACAAGGCTCGAGTGGTGTTAAACAAGATCTACGCCTTACAACAAGGGTCGCGCTCTATATCTTTATACGTTTCTGAATACAGACAACTCGCTGCAGATATCAACTGGGACGAACAAGCATTAATGGACCAGTTTTATCGAGGTTTGAGGGATGACGTAAAGGACTTGTTGCTAAATTTTCCAAATCCCTGCACGCTTGATGAAGCTATCAGACAGGCCGTAAAATGTGATAATCGGCTCTTTGAGCGATATCAAGATCGGCGTTCTTCAAGTTCCTCAAGACAAAGCGCACATACTACCTTAATAAAGGATCATAATTCATATCAAGGCGTGAAAGATATGCAAATTGACGCAACACGCTTCAAGCCATTGACACCGGAAGAGAAGAAACGAAGATTTGAAGAGAATCAATGCACTAGTGGGAGCCGTTGCCAGTTTGACGGATCCTGTGACCAACTTCGTGACCAGGTCCGCGTTTTGTGACCGCGCTTCCTCTCTGGTCATCTCCCTGCCTCGCCTGGTCAAGTTCGCCACGCTGAAGATTACATCGTTGACAGAAAGTGAGGCTGAGCAGAACATGACACATGTGGTCCCGAGAGACGGAGAACTTGTGTGGTGGGGACAAGGGGACGCGGGGATAAACTACCGTGGTAATTTTAGTTCATGACGTGTTGGTTGATGCCCGGGGTTATGTGTTATATCCGGGGGCGATGGATATGCATCCCATATTTGATATTTGTAGAACATTTTTCGATAACCGGGAGGAGTACTTTCCGGGCGGTCATAAATCACCATACCCATTTTCGGGTGAAATCTCTATTAATGACAGGGTTCACGTTTATGTCCGGACGTGCGGGTTGATAACGTTGGATGTAAGATGACCGTTTGAGGACCGGAAGGGTTTTGTCCTTGAGATACCCTTCTCTCATCTTTGTAATGTTCATACCCTTCTGTTGAGAACCTCGACCTATATCTATACCTCGGTTTCTTTTTTGTGAGATCGATATCCACGTCTGCCTGGTATCCAAGCAAGGTCGTTGGTTCCAGGTACAGGCGGTGTTTCCCATGTTGTCCGGCAACTGGCTACTTCAGGAGCGGTAGCAATTAACGTGTGCATGCGCAGAATGGTTTACAAGCATTCATGGGTTTGTTTGGGTCCGATGTGGTGCTCAATCATCATAATTATGGGGATTGGATTTGTATTTCCAACAGTGGTTTCTCTTACACACTAGTCCTACCCCGACCCATCGGTGTGGAAGCATGACCAGTACCCACAGCGGTAAACTGGCATGACATTGTCCACCGAAGTTTAGCGACGCAACCATCATCATATATGGTAACATATTACAGCAGATAGTGTTTTCAGAGTCTCCATCTACGTACTATATGCGATGGAAGCATGTGAACCTACCGTGTTGTCTCTCATGTGGTCTTCTATGCGGTCTTCTTATGCAAGTAACGTGTGCTCCACTTCACGAAGACGTTTGATCCAGTAGGCTTCACAAGTGCCTCATCAACAGTAAAAAAACCCAGGCGCTCTTCAAGGTGAAGGAGTCGCAGATTCGGAACGAGCACGCTGTGTATCTGAACCATTTGTTCCCCAGGGCCACATAGGTGTCCAAATTTCTGCGCTTTAGCCTTCCTGCTACCACCCGTCTTTCCTTCGGCTATGACTCTGTCACCTTTGTCCGGGTGTGTCAAATAACAGAATTTCCCCACAGCAATTGCATCACTGCCTGCACGGGGTGGGAACCTCATAGCCGGATTCTCAGAGATGTCATAATCCGCTGATTCAAGCTCAAATGGTACTCCCCTGCCTCTGCTAGGCATAATGGGAACTTCCATAGGGGAGTGATGCGGATCCTGTAGCATTGGAAGGGTGGGTCTGTCTACAGCCGAGGATACTCCTCTGTCACCGGTCTGTAGGACTCTGAAATTTGAGACATGATCAGCGTTGTGACAATCGACTATACCTCCACTCTCATTCACCGAGCCATTGGCTACCGACATGTCTGAGATGTCTGTAGAGACAGCTTGCATTTCGTAGAGCCGGGGATGTATTGGTCGGAGATTATTCAGTGTATTGGGAGTTAATAACACCGTCTCCTCGCTCATCCAAGATGGTTGAGTATCCACTGGCCCCCCTGCAGAGGCAACCGGAGTATCCTCCGGAACGGACGGCAACATCGGGTGTTCCTCCACAATCAGATTTCTTGGTGGTTCCGCTTCAGGTAGGGACTCTGCCGGGGCAGCATCACACTGGGAACTTGAATTCAGAAGCCGTAGTAGAATGTCCTTGAATGAGCGCTGCGTCTCGAGTACTTCGGTTACCATTGCGATGTTCTGCGAGACTTGGCTTGCTAGATCTACGACGCGTGTCTCCAGGTGGCTTAAACGCACTGTTTCCCCATCACCATGTCGATTGCCGTCTTCGTAAATAACGCCCCTCAATGGCGGTCGTCGAATAAAATCTGGCGTCACTTGCACCTGACCACTCATACCGTGTTATATCAGTATTGCACATGTCCAGTACGATGGTAAATCATGTTCTTCGTATAACTAGCGAACTATGGAATTCATGAACTTACGGTTGGGCAGGCGGTGACATCTTCTTGTTCATATCGTGGGTGTATTGCAGATCCTTGCGTTGATGTTCCACGTGCGTTGCTTGAGGCACGCAATGCGGAATCTCCCATGGCAGAAGCACCCGAGGGGATTGACATCGTGCCGAGGTCAAGGACTGACTGCACACACAATGTCATCGATTAGTACTCTCTTTTTAGACATGTCGTGTTCTAGATTCAATTACACATAATGGAAGTCGAGATTTCTGAGAAAATCAGTGCCTCCGAATGTTTGTTTTTTGACTAAGCTCTACTGACGCATGGCTCACCTAGCTCCTTGGCGTCGAAGTTGAAGCAGGGCCTTGACTCCCGTGGCTACTGGACTTTGCTGATCCTCGCGCGCGTAATGCCACCATTTGCTCAGTCTTTGCCTTACCTGCCACACTCACCCAGTATTTTCGCAAGGTCCGAAACGCCTCATCCGGACACTTCTCATGCTGCTTACCATGGGAAGAGATAAAATATTCTTTCCATTCTAACCTACCATTTTTCACTGCCCCTTTCAGATACTTCGACAGGTATTTTACACACAGAGGATGATCGTAAGTGAATATTTCCTCTAAAGCGGCATATATGTTTTCAACTCCCTTCCACCACTCCCCCTTCTTCCCGGTGTAGCTTCTAATGCTCTGATCCATATATTGCCTTGCAATCAAACGCACATGCCTATGCCAAGCACCTTTCAAACCAATGGGCTCACCTGTCGTAGTAGTTGGGACATGTACAATCGGTGATCTCCTTTCTGCATGTGCGCTTGCCATCTCAGAAAGGTAAACACGATATTCATTAAATTGGGAATAAAGCATGTCCCATTTTGTCTATCACCTTAAACCAATGTCTTCATCTTTAAACAAATCAGCCTTAAATGAGACTCTTCGTCTGTCAAATTTAGAATCTTTTATAATGAAATTCAGGCTAAGATTTGGTATTGAATTAGGCAATAAAACCCATCTCACAGCGATGGCATGAGCACATGCATTCGGAAGTCCGGAACATCTTCGGGAATATATTGGGCACGTAGGGGAACATCATGGGAACGTTATGGGAACGTTATGGGAACCTCCATGGAAAGCATATTGACTGGATCTTGATATAGATACATCATCGTCCTCATAAGGTGTAACAGTTCTTTAACAACCTTAGAGTGTACCCTATTTTTATTCCAGACAACAAATACAAATACAGTAACTGTTATAACAAAAACCGGGAGGTGCATCCATTTCTAAACAGTTTTGAAGATTTTTGAAATTAGTTATAATTAAGAAATTTTATAAAATTATATATTTATATTAATGACTCTAACTGCTGGAAAAAATGATTGGCCTTCAAAAGTTGTAAATAGTTTTAATTGATGATTTTAAATGTAGTCCAAAATAAGCCCTTCATTATCGCATTGGATTTTTTTATTTCAAAGTCTATTGGAATTTTATACAAAAAAAAACTGGAAAATGGAGGTGGCTACTTCAAGTAGCACCAACTTTATTATGCCACAAAAATTAAGGTAATCACCTTAATCTCATTTTATATTTTTACAACAACAAAGTATCCTTTTCCCTAAGGTGCTCATGTCAGCTACTGTTGAGTCTTGTCGCTCCCTCCCACTTCATTAGCATACATCCAATAAACAAAAGATGTAGTGAGAACTACATCTTTTTTTTTTTTTTTGGCGGCAAGAGCCACTGTTGAATCTTGTCACTGCATCTTCAAGCTCAGTTCAGGTGCTTCCGGTGGGCCCTGTTGGTTGGTACAACATTTCCTGCCTGTGAATTTCTCCCCAGCAGTGCTAAGCCATGATGTACCACAAAATCGCTCATAACGAGTCCAATGGGTTTCGAACCCGGACCGATTGTATGTGACGCGCTTGTCCCAACCAACAGATTTGAGCTCATGGCTTGGCGACAGGAACTTGTACTTTTTCTCTCATATATTGTTTCCACATTGCTAACTTTACACATTCGAAATGAACGTTATAGCTCTTGACCTTACCATGTAATGTTTATCGAAGACCATCAACAATATTCCTCCTAAATTGTAAAATATGGTCAACATTTACATCATGAACCTATCATATTTATAATTGACGGAAACTTTGTGTGACCACTTCCACTAGTTACATTAAGAAGGTCCCCTTAATTTGAATCACTACCCTTACTACCATAAAATGTGTTTGGTTAAAATTATAAGATACAAAAGTATTCTGCACTACACTTTGAAAAGACTTCTACCCTCATGTGATGGATTAATGCATTCGTATGCAACCATTGAGATATATTATAATCGAGTAAATACTTTGTTAAAAGATTAAGGTTAACATCTCAATTTCAGTCTTCATGTGCATAGAATCTCTAGAGGGCATGACAAGTACAACGTATATCGTTCTGCAAGATCAGACTCACTAATACTGACTTCGTATGAGCATACTTAAGCCAATTGTCACAAAATGAGAATCTACCCGGATGTCTTATACAATTAAGGTGACCACCTCAATCTAGATGCATCGACGCAAGATAAGTCAATCTATAACCTACAAAACAAACAGTAATGTCTTCAACCACGTCACTTATATATTACATGTCTTAGTTCTTTTTTCCTTGCTCTGTCAAGATTGAGGTGGTAACCTTAATTTTATAAGATAGGGAGGTCGGGAGAGAGTTAAGACCCAAAAAATTTGAATCCGTTTCAGGTTTTGTCCTTAGTCTTTTAACCTCCGCATGATTCAGAAACATGCATTCCGAGAACAAATCATCTATTAAAATAACTCATATCGACTGTGTTCCCTGTTCTGGTCGCACCGTATCATTTCACATGTAGATAGGTTATTTTATAAGGTGCGACACATCATGGCAATGAAGCATGTGGACTACTCACAGTTTCTAGCATGCATTACAACCGTTTATATTTTCCAATTGAAAACTTTGCACATTCATAGAAGATGTCAGGAAGTAGTTGCCTAAACCGAGTTGATTATATATGAATTGATTGTAATGCTAGAATAAGGGGCGAGGAATTATGAAACAAGTACTTGACAGAATGAACATAGAACTTGCTATTTTGTTCACAGATTATAGAAATCGATGTCCACACGTTTGAGCAATAGGAGAAAAAACTTGAGGTAAACCTTACTACAAATTTCGTTACAGTTACTAAGGCACCAAGAGATACCATATCTGTGCCACTGAAATTAGGGCATACAAAGGAGGCTCTAGGATTTCTGCGGCTACTGGCTCCTTGTGAACAACAGCTGCACAAGATTAAGGTAGTGACCTTAATCCATGTCCACTCCATGTGTGCAATTCCTCCTTCAGGGATGTGTTGTATCAAGGATAAGGCACCACCATTTTCACTTTGTTACATTAAACTTTTCACCTCGATCTAACAAGACAGAATTGTAGTGAATTATACATGTCCGATTATTTATTTGATGATTATATATCATCATGTTGACCACAACGAACTGTAACATCATCAAAGTAATAATATTAATCTCGACTCTCTGAATGAAGCTTACCCATCTAACTCCATTCACTGAACTAAAGTGCCTATCTCAGGTTCACTCTATTTCATAGGGGATGACATTTGCGAAGAAGGGTAAGCAAGTTACAACTTCCAGAATCATCAGAAGCGAAGCAATGCATTGGCTAATATGTAGTTCCTCCCAACCAAAAGAGTGGTTGTTCAATGGACCCCATACTCTTGTGCACAATCATTGTACGGGATTAAGGTGGTCACCTTAATGTGAGGGTACACATACTTCGGTTTTTTGCTCCATATCAATCTTTACCACGATAGGGTCATGGCCAAACTAGGCCTTCATAGAACTTAGGTGGTCACTTTAATAACTGACATACTACGGTTTAATTGGTAGATTCCCCGTGAATCCCTCCTTACATCCCCCCAAAACCGAGACGCAAAATAAGACTCCCTACCATAGACAAATCCATGCACTACCATATGACACATCCCATCAAAGCGCTTTCTACAACCAATAATACAGATTATACACTCTTATATCATTTTCAATTAGAAGTTTGCATTAATAGTATTATGGGCGGCTAGAGCATGTGCCGACTACAATGAACCATTCTTTCATCCTCTAGTACTTTTCATGTATCCAATCGGCAGTGTGAAATACTATGACATAGTCTATATACATCGAAAGTACTCCAAATGCGAAACAATCTTTACTCCTGAGATTATACCTACACAAATCACTGCAGCAGCACAGAATAAGAAGACCATCTTAATTTCATCAGTCAACAACTCTAGCAGACCCCTTCCAACCAACACGCCACCCCCCCCCCCCCCCCAACACAAAAAAAAAATTCACACTGAAATTTTACCTTAATCAGATTGCGCTGATTGGGAACTGCTCTCTTCATCCTCTTCACATCGTTCCAAATTACCCTTCGCAACAGCCACCTGCACCCCCGGGATTGTGATGTTCATTGCTCTGGCTCTTGGTTTCCAAGCAGTCAGAATCGAATCTGTGTGTACCCAACAAGGTGGCTGCCTGAAGTCAGCCTTCCACTTCAATGCTGCCCTGCCACTGACATCCCACCCCTCGTAGGAATTTTGTATACTACGATCCTTTTTCACAGGCGTGAAGTACTGGACATTAATGTGCTTATAATGCTCACTGGTTGAGGAGAGTCTTGGGTCCGAAAGAGCTAGAGCAACCCAAACCGGTTTAGGATGTTCTCCGTCATCACCTGCACGAAGCAACAACATGTATCCTCCTCCACAATCTCGCGAAACACGAAAAGAAGGCTGTGGCCTTGCCCTAGCTGGGCCAATGAAATGATCATCCTCATCAAATTCCTCCCTCACACTCCCATTGCCATTGAATATGTTGTTAACGCTCTCGTGAACCCTAGTGGTGGGCCAGAATCCATCTGCAAGGCGAGATCGATCCAGTTGAGCCGGACCAGCAGGAACAGCAAGAGCGTCCCTAACACCCTTCCAATAATTTATCAATGGCCCCTGCTTTTCAAGATAACTCCCGGAAAGATCTTGCGCTGCAAGCGACTCCCAGTACAATATGAAGCCTGATAATCCTTTCACGATCTTGTCCTTGTTCCGCATGGGTATAGGAATGGCCGCGTATGGATCACCGGTCGGCAACATCTGTTTCCCTGCTGCGTCTTTAGTCCACAACTTGATCCCCTCCGCCGGCTTCCAATTATCTTCAGTGCACAAAATCTTGAACTGCATTATCGGTTCACCTTCCCGCATAGAGAATTTGAATTGTTGGCCCTTTGTATGCCTAATGAGCCTGTCCCCGTCCTTTGCAATGTAGGGTGATACAAATGCCTTGAAATCGGGCACATCTTCAATCAAGTGGGGGATGACCTTTCCAGAATTCTCGTCAATGTTCATATATGACTCCATCAGGGATGGAAGCCTTGGAAAATCGCTCTCTCGCAGCTTCATGCTCCATCTTCCAAACGAGGCGTCGATGTCTTCATGTGTGTGACCCACGAGAAGAAACGACACAAATACTTCATCAAATACTCCTCTCGCAACAAGTAGTGACCAAAAGCAGAAAACGTATCTGCTTTTGTTATCCTTCCAGCAGTTATCGAGTTGCACATGAAGTACAGGAGGTAGAGGTGATGCATCCATTGATTCTCCAGAAATGCCTAATGCTTCAATGCATCGCTCCTTGTCTTCAAGGAGTGCACTGAACAACGGCGTTGTACCAGAATTCTCAAATAGTTGCCCAGTTGCTCAAGCTTTAGGACGCTCCAGGTCGCGAAGTAGTCTAGCAATAGATCCCACTCTGTGGTTAGAGTCTGCTGGATACAAATCAAGGGCATAGTGAGCGTATCGGACATCACCATGACCATGCGCAATCATACCCGTAACCAAAACGGGAAGCTTCATAAGCCCCTCTGTATTTTTGTTTCGGTTAGCCAAACATGGGGACGCCGTTTTGGAATGGTCCATCTTATCGTGTATAATTGTTAAAACCTGGTTTGGCTTTTGAATTGACAGGTACCGTGGGGCATAATAGGCCTGACGATGAGCTTCTTGCTGAGCGAGGTGACGCTGAAGTGCGCTTGCATAAAATGTGTGGGTCGTGGAACCCACGGCATGAGAGTTCATAAGTTGTTTCCTCCCATCACACGTGCCACACCTAGCAAACATATCCCCACGACGTTTGATGATACAGTCGGTGAACTCCAATCTCCGAAGAAAGCTCACTGTCGAAGAAGATATGGGTGGTAACCCCAATGTAGTGTTAACCTGCAAGAAAACATGGGATTGATGAATGAGAACATATAAAATATATTTAATTGAATCACCATTGAAGCTACCTACGAAAGCTGCTAAGCAGTAATCTCGTAATTAAGATGGTCATCTTAATCGTCCTAATAAGAGAAATATCCTGTATCCTCTATAGAACTTCAGATGGTTTACGATGATGTACAGCCATACAATCAAAGGATCATACTGCGCAGTGAACATATACACTAAACACTAGTTCATCCTTTAACCAATATTCTTTGTACTTTATTACGACCTATTCAGTAAAAGTGAACGTCACAGACTAGACAGTGAGCTACACCTGGAACCGCTACCAACCGAAGGAAACATACGTTTAGTCTATTACTCCAGATTAAGATTGTCATCTTAATCCAGTATCTATAGCGTATTCTGAGGTAGATGATATCTCTTTGCGAATCCAGAGCGCAATCTCTTCAGACGGACTACATAAAATGTAAGGAAAACCAGGCACATAAGGCTCACACAATTTGTATCATTGTTAGTGAATTTACTAAGATTAACTTTCAATGAATCAGCGGCTGTTCAGTCCAAGGAATCGTGCATGCACTCTGTTCTAAAAAAATAAAATTCTCATTTACTAAGAAAATGCGTCCGTCTTTGAGAATTCAGTTCTATGCATAAAGACTCTACTTTATTGATCTATTCTCTCAACTCAAAAGCATAAGACCTCACGAAATCCATTAACTATGTTCTCTATATTTTAGATGTTCGAAAAAGGAGGAAAATTGACCTACGATCATTGAAACACTTTCGGGCTACACCATCTAAAGACTACATCACTTAAAGTTGAAACAAAAAAGAGCTGCTCTTACCTCATTCAGCTTATCCCGGATATCCTTCCATTTAGTCCCAGCAGGCAACACGCGCTCCACTACCCTTTCTCCTGAGGGGAAAGTTTGGAATCTATGGGGCATGAGATCGGTAGAGCCATTGATTATGCAAGAGAGCGATGCAGATGCCTGCCTTGTACCTGCCTTGCGCTTCCTTGTGCCCCGATTGCCGTGGTGAGAAGATCGAACACCTAACCCAACGTTTGCGCGTTGTCTGTAAAATTCAGTTTTAGACACTCCCATAAAAATCATCCACCCTTTAAGGCACACCTCATCATTTCAAGCGGAACGTACTTGCGGTCTCCCCCAGCACGGACGTGTCTGTGTACATCAAGTTTGATGTGTGAATGTAACTTGTGGTCAGAGGACCACATTTCGTGACGAAGAGTTTTCACGACTTCCGTAGTAATGGTTCTTGTGCACCTCCTAACGCAACATGTTTTGGAAGCAACTTCCCAAAGAGCCTGATCGCTGGTAAGGCGTTGTAACTTATCTGACCGCATTCGTTGACGAACTCGTGTAGTCTCGTACTTCCGTCTCGGGCCTTCTAGTTCTCCATTGTTTCGTCCTTGCATTTCCTCTTCAAAAGCTCTCCCTAAGTCATACAATGACACGCCATCGCATTTCACGAGATGGGACGACCAACGTCGCAGACAGTACTTCCATCCAGCAGGTATGAGTTCCTGTCCAAAAGTTTCCAATACAAGAACGCCGACATCCACTAAACCAAGCGGTTCACTGTCCACGCAATCAGAGGGTTGGCAATTACAAACCAAGCAAGTACCCACAAGTACATTGTTGCTATTATAAAGAGAGATATTTCTGTTCAGCCATTCCACCCGTGGTAGTCCAGCGCGAATAGGCTGTGGTAATTCAGCATCAGTGACATTTTCATCATCTGTTCCGGGCGCAGGTAATTCAGCATCCATCTCATTCTGTGGGAAATTAGACAATCAAGGCATTAGCTTCTTTAATTCAACATTGGTATATCGTAGGTTATAGTAGCAAAGAATGATGATTATTCCAATTACATTTCCATAGATTTATAGTTGACGTACCGCAGTAGCATGGGCCTCGACTATGGGGTTGGGAACAGCTTCACCATTTAGAGCTGGATCTGAACCACACTTGAAAATGATTTTATGGAAATATTCAAGCACACGTAGTATTACAATTCTTAAGAAAGAATCCCAGAAAAACCTCTCAATGCAAATGAAGTTCTGTTGTGCAATAAGGTGTCATAAAAATTAGAATTCAGAGGTTAATAAGTGGTGTTTAACATCTCTCTCGTAAGTATTATTTCTGCACATTCTAGTCATTTAATTAACATTATGCTATTTTATTTAACCATTTATTGAAATTGCGACATGACATAATTCCACAGAAAAGGGAACTAAATAACTGGAGTTGCAACGTAAACATTGCACCTTGAAGGAGATTATTACGTCCACATCTTTTAAAGCACGGAACGCATACATTCCTAAATCCAGTAGTAAAGAGGACATGTTGAAGAAAAAAACATTACACGGATTCAGGAGGACTCCTTAATTCGACGTTGAACTAAAAGTGGTGGACGAATAATTAGTTCCGATTGAGTTCTCTCACCACTATCAGAATATGCGTGAAATTGTAACAGCAGAAGGTAAAGAAGTATAGAAACAAACCGTTTAAAATGGCGGGCACACGGATAGCTGCATCTTCAATTTCTCCTTTGAAGATGATCTGCATGTAAACAAATCAGCATAAAAAACTAATACGGAAATCCATTATAATCCACCGACGAGGTTATAATCATTTCAGGTGCGGCAAGGATTTGATAATACCTCTTCCGAGACAGGGTCCAGGATATCCTCCATTGTATGAAAAGTGCCTGCAAAAGAATTTAAACAGGGTTAAACTTGTTGCTGTTAGATTCCACGACAGAATATAGACCGCCGTCAGATTCATTACATCAACTCTGGAATTACGCATTCCGAATCATTTACGGCCACCGTTATATCTTTTGATTTCGGCTTTCTTTCTGACGCAATTTCCTAATAAAGCCTGAACTCTGTAGATAATCATGCATGAGACAAGAGTATTTATGTCTACCGCCAAAAACATGAAACCCGTTATTATTAACGTATAAACAAAGGCGGGTTGAGATTAGATTAAGGAGACCCCCTGAATCCAGAATAACACATTGACTTTTGACCGACAGTCCGTGACAAAATGATAGAATATTGAACTGACATCCTAGAGTACAATCTATTGCTATTCCTGTATGGTACATCTCATTCGTAACACTAACTATCAACTTCTGTGATGGTCGGCCGTTTTCCCGAAACGTAGGATGTATATCATATTCTGCATGCAACCAGAAACTTACGTGAAGCTAAATTTGATAATATGTCCCCATGCACTATCAGGTTTCTAGTGCTCAGAGTCCTACAGAAACATTCGGATCGAGAGAAGCCGAAACTCACTGTAAATTAAGAAGACATTCTTAAATACGATTTTTAACATGAAGTTATGATATAGGGATCCATGATATACATAGTGAACGTGCTGTATGTTGTCTCAGGATGTTTCTCATGCGGTTAAGGACGTCAACACCGAATAAATATCTAGGCATTACTAGAATGAGGTGACCATCTTAATCAAGTACATACAAAAACTGGACACCTCCTAATACATCTAAATATAGTAACAAAATGTATTGTTAGAAAATGAAAGAGTATACACCGTATACAACTTGATACATTGTAGTCATACCGTTTGAACATGCATGGACATAGTATAGTCGAGCTTTCTCAGTACAGAGCAATAGGAAACTACGTCTCAGAAAAACAAAGCTGTTTGCACTAACTACTACCAAAGCATCACTACAAAGCCAAGACATCATGTGGATTTGGAAATCCAGGTTGCTGCTAAA
Source organism: Ceratodon purpureus (assembly GCA_014871385.1). Taxonomy (NCBI): domain Eukaryota; kingdom Viridiplantae; phylum Streptophyta; class Bryopsida; order Pseudoditrichales; family Ditrichaceae; genus Ceratodon; species Ceratodon purpureus. Next base: position 8,905,064 of record CM026426.1, read on the forward strand.
CATGAGCTTCTCGATAGTTAGACAGATACATACAACAAACAAGTAGAGTGGAATTAGAAACTACGCAGGAAGTAAAGTGGTGCACTACTTACCAGAAAGAAACAGCCTCCGAAATGACGATGTTAGAAATCACAAACGGGGAACTACAACTCGAGAGTCCAGTGTGTGAACGAAGCAAGAAAATACAATGTCTAAGACAAGAAGGTTGTAGTAAAGCAATACTCTAAGCAGCAACACAACATGCACATCCGGAAGTGACCACTATGATATCTCAGAGAGGAGGGACTGAACGAATCTGCAAGCGTAGATGATAGAAACTAAATTTGGGACCTAGCTTATATAGAGTAATGGACTGATTGGAAACAATCAGCAGGAAAGGAATGTATTCCAATAATTGGAGGGAATGAGGGATCAAGCATTCAAACTGGAGGCTCAACTTCGGAACGTTCGTTCAAACGGAAATAGGATTCTGCCTGAATTTTATGTGAGGCAGCATTTCCCAAGGTGACACCTTCTACAGTAATGCCCGTCGTATGAAATAGAGTGCATGCGACAAGGAATTTGAACGTTAGATGCTTCGCAATTATTACGTACTGATGTAAACTACGAATCCAGGAGGAGGTAAAACGACACCAATGTGTATGAAGAATAAATGAATGACGAACAATATAAGCTGCAGAGCTACGAAGCATTCTACAACACCGTGAATCCACGTCATCTATTGCCGAAGAGGCAACATATTAAACACAATAACGACTAAACTCGCTTCTCTGTATTTGACAAAAGGAATGACATCAGAAAACAGGAAACTATTAAAAATATTAGAGTCCCCCTGTACAGTCCAACGCATTAGCCGTTGACGGGATAAAATCACAGGCACTTACAAGAACATTAGAAAGTTGATAATGGGAAAATTAGGTTGATATAGTATTGTCAATAATCATCTCCTTTAAGAAGCGGGAGATACGCCATTACATCATAAACCATGGCAGTAGGAGGTAATCCACAAATACGGTTCTGTAAATCTGACATGCAGCTGAAACAAGCTGAAGCACGGGATATCTAACATCCGATATCCTGGTAAAGTATAATAAAATCGTGTTATACTGATCAAAGGTCCTGCTATCCTAATTAAATTTCTCAGATACTAATCCTTATAGCTTTACACCGGTAATGCTCGAAGAAGGAATTCCAAAGGCTATGCGTCTAACCCGCCTCCAATTTTTGTAAATTTGTCGGTAAAGATTGGGTACAAAGGAGCAACCAATGCACTGTTGCATGGCTGATCTCCTCCATCGGATTCCTAAAGCTTGTGTAAGGATCTCTCGCAGGTGCATTTATCATCTTCAGATTCGTTACGAGGAGAATTACCTTCAGCATAGGAGTAGGCCCCATTCTCCTGCGGCGACGTTGGATTTTCGGTACCTGTAGCAGGATCCAGCGCCATCGATGAAGAAGCCTCCACCCATTGTAAAGCGCACCGCGGATTTGGTGGCCCAGTAACTCCATTGTCGTGAAGAGCAGGTCCACTTGAAGGAAGGCGCTGCGACGCGCTGATGGTGCGTGAGCGACGCGTCCGATATGGTGGGCTTGCTCGCACTAAATTGAGTTGAGGCGGCACGGAGTTCGAGAGCTCATTTCCCTCGCCACGGCTCAAAGGTCTGCGGCGAAGACGTCGGGAAGGATTGACAGGGAGTGGGGCCGCGACTTGGTGGGGTACATTTACAGCTGGAGTTGCAGAAGTGAGGTCTCGGTGGGCGTGCAGATGTAGTGCCAGTAGGTTGGAAATGAAGCTCTAGTTCATTTCGGCATTGACATTTTCGAATTGCAACTGGCAAGTGGTAGTCCAGGGAAACTCCGTGCCTGTGTTAAGTAACGCCAGTAGAATGGCATCGTGCAGTGGAATGTATCTGAAACCTCTTCGCTCATGGATCTGGCGAACTTCTACCAACCACCGCAACAGTTCTACTACAAACTCCGGATGAGAGTTAGGAAACCAGCCTGAAGTGATCGGCATCGAGCTTACTCCTCGACAAAATGAAGTCAATCAGGCTTGATAAAAAAGAAAGGAAGTCGAAGGAAGAAACTGAGTTTTCTAAAAGAGGCTGAGCACAAGAGATGGGAGAAATGAGGTCACGCAGACTGGGTACAGCAAGGAAATGGAGGGGAAGAAAGTCAGTTTTCTAATAGAAGTAGAACACAAGTTATGAGAGAATGGTAGAGCACTAGTTGTCTGCTGATTGGAGAGGTTCAGTGACCTTTATATTAAGAAGTCACTTCAAGCCGCGAAATGAGTGAAATTTTCCATGAACTTAAAAATCACATCATGAAAGACTCTGGAAAAGATTATTCCTAATGATAGTGTACTAACTTGGAAACAGTGAAGTCACAATTGTTAAACTACCTCCTTTAGTGTCAGCAAATTTTCATGACCTGCATCTTACTACCAAAGTTCCCACTGTGAAATAACGACGTTTTTTAAGCTGAATACCAAATAATAAAATTTTAAAAATACCAATGACAATATAAATGAAAAAATGTATCAGACCAATTTTCAATGAAGTTGTCCAAGTACTTTGCATTCCACAACAATGTTTAGTAAAATTGTAAGTAACATATTTGAACCGCCAGTCAACAATAATTTTCAAAGAATTCATTAATAAGCAACAATTCAACTAAAGTTAGGATATTCGATATATTTGCAAAAAATGAAATAAAAATTTACAAACCTTGTGCAGCGTACTATATAAAAAAACTAAAGTAAATAAAAGGAAAAAAAAAAAACTAAAACTAACAATATTCTAGAGTAGTATTAGTATACAATCATACTCATGCAAACGACCTCATAGGTCCATTACGAATAATCCAAAAAATAAAAATAACCACATCCTACATCTATGCAATTGAATTAAAAGATATTCTAGCTTTTCAAGTAGATTCCATTTTTATTAATGTAACTAAGTTTCCTATTTCAATATAATGGTCATCGTGAACAAATAATTTAAGTCAACAACATGGATTTCTCATCCAGGTCTATAATAGGTGACTCCTACATGATAAAAATATGAATGTCTTGTATATATAAATTTTATCAAAATCTAAATTATATTTATATATAAATATATCTACAGAAATATCTATATATATATATATATATATATATATATATATATATATATATATATATATATATATATATATATATATATATATATATATATATATATATATATATATATATTTATAAAATCGAAGGGAGCAATATAGTTTGAGATTCTATCAATTTGAAATAATATATCAAAAAAAAATATCCTAGTCTAATCTTGGTAAATTATAATTTTGCAAACGTTCTCATAGGTCTATGACAAACTAAATAATAAAATAACAATAACCAACGGCATTACACATCTACGGGATTGAATTATAACATATTTTAGCTTTTAAATAGATACCATTTCTTTTAACGGATCTCAATTTACTAATTCTATATAATAGAGTTCCTAAGCAAATAATTTAAGTCAAGGATATGAATTTGTAATCCACATCAACAATTTATGACACATAAGAAATAAGAAAGTTAATGAGTTGAATATAGAAATTTGTTAAAATTTAAATTACATAAAAAAACACACACACACATATATATATATATATATATATATATATATAATAATCTAATGGAGTAATATACTTTGAGATATTATCTATTTGAAATAATATTAAAGAAACCAATATCCTATACTACTCTTGTAGAATCATAATTATGCAAACGTTCTCATAGATCCATTACGAATTCAATAAAAAAAATATAAATAATAAATAAACCAATAACTCGAGGACATTAAACTACTACGTGAATGAATTCTAGAGTATTCTAGCATTTTTAGTAGATACCGTTCGTTTTAATAAAACTCGATTTACTATTTCCATATAATCGTGTAAGTGCGCAAATAATTTAAGTGAATGACATAAGTTTCTCATCAACGGTAATAATAGATGACACCTACGTAATAAGAAAGTGAATGTTTAAAATTTATAAATTTATTTAAACTAAATTACATAAATATACACACATACATATGTATATATAAATCTAAGAGGTTAATCCTTTGTAATATATATATATATATATATATATATATATATATATATATATATATATATATATATATATATATATATATATATATACATATATAATTATGGATCGAAGTTTTATTCACATCCCCATGCTAATGCCCTCATGATCGTGGAGTTTTCATTTTTTTGTGTTGTGCTTCATGGACACATCCAGGGTTTCGTTTACATCTCCAGGTTTCGTTTTCATCACCAGGATATCGTTATAATCTATAGGTTTTCTTCCATATGTCCAGGTTTTCGTCTACATTTTGAGTGGTGTCGTTGGAAATTCCTTTTTATAATTGGCCGGTCCAGGTCCTTCACATGTACAAGCTTGTGTAATAGCTCTAGGCCTTCGTAGGGGTCAGTTGCAGCACTTTGGAATTATTTCAGCACCTTCATTGGATTCCTTCTACATTCAGATTTGTCTACTATTAGCAAACTATTAGGATATTCAATGCAATTGACAGAGGGACTAAGTGGAGCATCTCCCAGTCCATGGTGCAGGATAGGTCTTTCTGCGTCACTGACCCAGTTTAGCATTGACACTATTTAGAGGCACATCGATACTGGTTTTTGATACTCGGTTCTATGTTCATTGGATAAAATAAACAAAATTGGAGTAAGACATAATACTAGCCTAAATTCTATATTTGATTGTTCACATAAAGTTTTCGAATGTCGCCGTTATTCGTCCTCACCTAATACTATTAAAAAAATCCCATTTAATGGAATGAGCATTTTCGATGTTTTCCACTTTATCATTAAATTCTTTATAGTTCCATAAATACATGTCCCCTACAACGCCAGAATTAGGGGAATCAAAGTTCTTAAAAGGCCTAACATTGCATGTCAGAACCAAGGTCATTTTTTAATTTTTTTTTCTGAAACAAATGAAAGTTAATTTCATTGCAAACGAGTAACCAAGAACAGTGCCCAGCCACAGGTGGCCTGGGCACCTAACCTACCAACCCTCCACCCCAACCCCCCTCACACCCCAGCACGAGGGGTCGGCCAACACAGCGCATCCGCGTGGAAGCTCATACCCCCCAGGGAACACAAGCAAGACCTACAACCACAAACCCACCCCAAACAAAAGTAAATCAATGAATGTCAAACACAAAGCCAGCCTCAGGTCCCTTCGGCTGCCATTTGGGGATGTCATTCTCAAATTTTGCAAACACACCATAACGCCATCTCCTGTCTCTAAACCGATTGAAATCACTAGCAGCTTGATCCGGGTGAAGAACCAAGGTTATTTTCATGTTGTCTCTTGTAAGTACTCAACTTAGTCTAGTAGATTTAGAAAAACATCTGAAGCTACTTTGATCGAAAATATATTGCTGTTCTTCTCTCACTGGACCTCTCTCAAATGGTGTCTCTGTTTTTCAAATACACTGAAGTTCATTCATTCTATATAAAGGAAGAAGTTAGAGTTAGAATACTTCGCAGTTTTAACTTGAACATTTCATTTGATGTACAATACACAACTTTCGGGAATTAAGGTTTCCATCTAAATTTGGAAGTTACACCCCCAATATCGTTGGCTTCTTCAAGTAATGGTATTTGAGTAACGTCTACCACAGGGTCTGGGTACATTTCATTTCCAAGGACGGTTTTGCATTCCTATTTATCCAGTTACCATTAGTAAATGAATAGATGATGAATATGATAATGTATTCAAACTTGAGAGCGTCGTAAATCCATAGAGTAATTTATTATTAAAGAAAATTTTATAAAATAGTTTGATAAATTCAGTAATAGGCAATTCGTAATATACCGCATGAATGTGTTTTTTTTCTTTTTTTTTTTTTTTTTTTTTTTTTTTTTTTTTGATCTACATGAATGAACTTCACCAGTAAAATATTGCCATAAAAACTCTTTGATAATATATTCAAATTTAACCATTTTAATGACTTCATTCAAGAAGGCTTCATTGCAAGCTGGAAATATACTTTGAATTATTTTTTAAGCTTCTTTACACCATTCTTCAAGTAAGTCTAATACCATTCGCAGAAACTACCAAACACAAACCACGACTTCATGATATGTATACTCATTGGATGAGATAGATCTGACGTTTTTGCTTTGGCTGGATGTCCAAGGAAACTGAAGAGTCCAGTTTGTCTAATTCCATCATTGTCTACAATTGTAGTAAATATCATTTCATGGCATGATTTGGTGGTGATCGTCTCTTGAGTATTCAGTTCACATCATTTGCTTGAACATGATCATCCATCATGTAACCGCCACCACTATCCTAATTTTATCAATGACTGATTTTCATTTCCCGCCACCTCCCATTATACTTATTTGTGTAATGAGTGTGTTTATCAAGCGTTCCCATCCGTTCTCAAATACATTTCCTCTACTGTCCTACCGTTCCCCACATTTGCCTTTGTTCTAATCATGTTCGAATACCCTCTGGCCTGCATCGACCTCCTCCTCCCTCTCCTCACTCTCCTTCATTTTGCATCCTCCTTGTGTTAGTCTATCTATTTTCTCTCCTGAGTCCTTCCTTGTGGACTTCCGGCACATCCTACTGGAGAGCGCACCAATACACACTCATATCGATTTGCCCAGTACTGAAGACCTTTTATGTCATTTCCTACTTAGTTACACATCGGTGTAGTATAGAGGGGATTGTAGTGTTTTTGTCCTTCTAGGTTGATCTGTCTCGACCTTCCCACGCCAAGTTATACGTGAGCGGTGTTACATCTATTAGCATTTTTACAATCGGTGGGAGGAGAAGCGTTTTGGAGGAGGACGGTTTTGGAAGAGGAGCTTTTTGGAGGAGAATGAGCGTGCTTGTTGTTTCTTAAACCGGACAGCCTATGTCAGGTAATACTGAATATCTATGTTGTTTGTGCTGTGCCATCTGATTTGAAAAAGGTTTTGTTCAAGTTGAATAACGAGTAATTGTTAAGCTGCTCTCTTGTCCTCTCTAACTTCGATCTGGACAAGTACTGTATCTGGGCAATTTCCATTTAGCTACCTGCTCAGTCTTTGTTTGTTGGCGACCCTGGTTGCTTCTGTCAATAGGTCCGCGCAATGCATGTTTTAGATTGCCAATCCGGTCTTCCTATCTCCCTGAGAGCGTCTTTTTCTCAATCACATGCCCTCAGTTCTGCTGTAGTTTCCAGCTTCCCTGTTAACCTCTGTACACATAATTGTTGACTTGCCGAGACTGCATTTTTCTAGTTCGTGATTGATTTAGTCATAGAACCCCTTGTTTATGTTTAGCTTCATTGTGTGGGATTACAATGCATTGGTGGTTGTTTTTAGGCTACACTACAAATTCTGACACATTTCTTCTATCCCCGAACTCTAATGAACGTAGATGCTCAAAACTATATACCTAAGAATATTCGATTGAATACGAACTTTGTACAAAACCATTTAGTCCTAATGAATTGACAGATTCTCTTATTGGCTTAGCTTTGCTAAAGGATTAGTCAGTTAGGATTAAGTAGGTCACCTTAATCAGCAATGCATACATATATCTCCTTTTCTAGCGTACGCAAATAAGGTGACCATCTTAATCCCGAGTCATCATATAATGGGCTTGGCTTGTTTAACTTCCTATTGATTCTGTATTGCACGTAAACTGCTTGTATGGGGCTTCAACTGCTCAAATAACTTTGGTGCTTTGAATGTGAGTAGTTTTATGTTTCTCTGCCTCTTCAGATTAACCTGCCCATGTTAATAACATTTCTCTAAGTTCCAGATCAACGTTATGATGTGCATATTAGAGTGAGAATAGACGTCATTGATACTGTGAAGGATCATGTCATCTAATTTGCTTGTTTTTTGTATATGTAGGATGGGAACAGACGATCCCTTTCTTTTCAGGATTGCTATTTGACAGGATCTCTGTCCTAGTGATTGTGACACTGATTTTTTTGAGGAAATTGAGGACGTCAAGTTTACAATCCAAACCGACGTTGTTGATACGAGCGCAGGATGGTTCTTGGCGAGGGAGAACCTCACGTCTTCAAAACCCTCTCTTCTCATAAAGTTTGTTGGATCCCAAGATTATGTTCCTATTACAGGGCATTCAGTTATATCGTGCAAAGCAACACATTTGTACGTATACATACTTCTTCAGAGGCCCGATTTTGTTTGAGAAGCACTTCTTATCAACACCGTGATGTTTTCAATAAACCATGTGGAGTTGCGTAATGCGTGGAAGGATACTCCACTAGCAGCGTTCATTCTGGAGGCATTTAACAAAGACTTGAACAAGGCGGGGGTGACGCAGACACAAGTGGAGAAGCTAATAGCAAAATTGAAGGAATCGGTTTCAAAGAAATAGAAGAAGGATAAGATTCCGAAGATAGACAAGGGAAGTTCATCCGGGATCACCAAATCAGGTGCACTTCCAGAGAGAGCAGTTTCAGTGAGAGGCGCTCCTAAAAAGGTACCTAGATCGAAGGCAGCATCTAAGAAAACGGCGGGGGAGAAATCTGCAGGGGGAGATGAGGATCCTGCCGGTGCTGATGATAATGAGGAGATACCAGCTGGGCATCACCTGCCTTCCACCCGCAACTCCGATGGATCAGTTGTCGCGGAGGAGTGCATCCGAAGATTCAAGAACTTCAAAGACGATTTTGGGAAGTACTACCCCCTTGGATACGACACATTGGTGGATGTTGATGTTTCGAAGGTTGACATTGCGCCCTGCAACTACATCGTGCGAGTTCTTGAAGGTGACGGTGTTACTACTGTTTACAACACCTTGCTGACACAAGTTATTCCGAACAAGCAAGTGCTTTGCCTTTTTCCACAGGGATTGACTTCCGTTCCTACAAGTTGGGAGCAAATTAAGACCCTAAGATTCTACGCAATTAACGGCCAGCATACGGTTAAGGCAGCTCAACAAATTCTCGCAACTCCTGGAGTTGACAGTGCAAGAAAAGAGATGGTCCGAAATTGGAAGGCGCAGATTGTGTGGGATTTAGAAGCGTGGAAAATTCAAGCTATATCGGACTATTACAACCAGTCGAATCAAATTAATCCATTCAAGCCAACCTGGGCGTCTAATCTTGTTCATGTGAGGCGTATCTGGGTGGAGATGGGGAAGCCAGAGAGAGTCCGCTACAAGGCATCCGATAAGACGAGCCCCAAAATGTCACGCAAACGGAGCGATTGGAATGTAAGTACATCGCACTCCTATTGTCTAACCCTGAATCCAGTTTCAAAAGATTTTGTTATTAAGACTGTCACCTCAATTTGTGGTCCTTCAAACTTTACATATTCACAGAAGTACTTGTTATTCTGAATCAAAGTGAGCGAGAGTAAAAGGATTAGACAGATGAGAACGAAGTACGTTAGAATCAGTCCAGTTTTTCAATTCCTGTCCGCAAATGAATCAATTTCCAGTTGTTAAAGTTGTAAGGAAATCTGTGCTTGCTTGTCACATAAGCTGTTTCTACATGTAATGGTTGAAATGACTAACTTGTTAATATTAATGATCGTTTGAATTTGTCAGTGTAAATTAAAAAAAAATGCAAATAATTATAACTAATCTTCTAGCATGCATACATCAATCATCATTAGATGCCCTTCTTAATCTTGCGCTACTGAGTTAGAGTCTAATGTGCATAAGATTAAGAACCTCATCTGAATTCGACCAGATGTAATTCGATCAAAACTCAGTTTAGGTCCCCTGCGTGGAACCCCATGTTCTAGATTTGTAACCGCATACTAGAGAGATATCTGTGTCGTTAAATTGCTAAAACCCGATCTGAAATTGAGGTGATCAGCGTAATATGAGACTGGGAATGACTGGATCTATTCAACCTCGGTCTGACGTAGATTTAAACAACTTGATTGAGCTGATACTAACACGGATTGAGGTGGTCACCTCAATCTTAGACTCAGATATCGTTGTCATTCAAAGTTGAAGAAGTTAAGGGTTGTAACTACATTTGATTTCCTATCGATGTTTCTGTTCTTACAGTGTCTAAAAAGCTAAGCCACATCATCGAAGTTTAAAAATTACATATCATAAATTGTAAATGGTTTGCATATCATTTATCCTATGGAGGTTTCACAAGGTATTGTAATCATAATATTCTTTGTGTACTATAATCGTGAAGCTAATTTTCTGTGAACGACTTCTTCTTACAGAGGTTTTTGAACTCCATGATCCAAACTCTGTCGAGTGTAAGATCCAAGAAAGAGCACTTGGAGAAAGACGACAAGTTGATAAAGTGGACATACAATGAGGTGAGGTTCGAGTGGACGTTGGTGCGGTCAAGTGACGCGTGCTGGGAGAAATGGGAACGTTTTTTTGAAATACACATAAAAGGGGAACTCGTCTGTTCAGAATTTGGTCACTACATCAAAGACACTCCTAATTTCAAGAGCAACCTGAAGGCGATTGCACCGTTGACGAAGAATTGGTTCAAGTGTGTGGAATCACTCATAGAGAAGGAGATTGAAAAGCTGGTGACATATCTTCTGAATGAGAAGACTGATGATTTGAAGCCAATTCCAGTGTACCCCAAGGTGATTCCTTTCGCGGTAAAGGGTGTTTGTAAGAGTCGTAACATATTGTCCGCGTTGGAGTGGGGCAACAGGAAAAGAACCAAGCGTCATGTTATTGAAGAGTTCAATCGCTATACTGGGGGAAAGTTTAATCTTATCGAGAGAGGTTCAGCTAAAGGATTGGACAAAGCCCACGACGTCCACCGGGAGAACTGGAGAACTTTTAAGAAAGCACACATGATCTCATCCAAGACTATGGCTAATGTAATACAGTCTGCCGGGGACAAATTTTTCAACAACTATGAGGGTAGAAATCGACTTGACAAAGGCTACCTACCTCGAGCATTCATCGAGTCACTTCGCTCGGTAGTGGAAACAAAGTCGGATGAGGCCCTGACCACAGATGTAGGCATGTGCATGCTTTTAGCCCGGGATTATAAGACATTAGGGGGCGAGGTAGTGAAGAAGGGAAACTATATGAAGAAGATATGGAGGATATGAAGAAGATGGACATCCGAGAAAAGACAAAGTCCGATTGGGCTGCCTTTATCGATTTTCGGAATGTTGAAGGACTTGTAGAGGGTTCGGACGTGGAGAACCCATTTTGGGAGGCGTTTGTAAAGAGGTTGGAAAGTTTCAAGATCCCGAGATGGGCTGAAACTCCTATTTGGATCTGGATAGCAGATGATACTCAAAAGGAGCAAGTGCAGGAGTTATATAAGCGGAAATTAAGAACCACGCATCAGAAACCAGTGGAGGCTTTTTATCACCCTGATCCTATAGAAGGGTTTAAGAGTGATAAAAAGGTAAAGGGGAAGGTAGTCACAGTGTACTACATCGTGAAGGAACACTGCAAAGTGCCCACACTCACAAATATCTTCAGATGTGACACTAGGTTAAAGGGATATACCGAGGGCAAATACCGATACTACCCAGGAGAGTTTCGGATGGAAACTTACCTCCGAATGCTTCAGGATGTGTCTAGCGCATACAAGGGAGTTTTTAACATCTTTGGCGGGCGGAAACTTATGCTTGCTTGTCAAGTAATCTGCTTCACCATATAACGTTTAAAATGATTATGATGTTTGTAGTATCGAGTTAATAATTTATCAGCTTATTCCAAGAAGGACGCAGCAACTTCAACTACTCATTTGGCATGGACACTACAATCAGTTTAAGATGCTCTTCTTAATCTTGCGCTATTAATCTAGAGAGTATTGTACATAAGTTTAAGATGGTCATCTTAATCCGCCGAGATGATATTCCATTATGAATTAGTTCTATGTCCTAGGGATCCTACATTTTAGATCTGTCACCGCGTATCAGAGTACTATTCATGTTGCGTAAAATTGCTGCGATTTGATCTAGATATATGTGGTTGATTATTTTCATAATTAAGGTGACCTCCTCAATTTGACGATGCACTCCTTCACAGTCACTATGATCTCTACTATTATTTGTTAATGCTGGAAACTACCCATCTTCACCATGATGAAGCAGATCTCTATTGTAGTTTTCTTACCAATACCGTACTCTAGATTCAGGAGGTCATCTTAATTGCGATTGTTTGTTGCAAGTCTTTTATTTATTCTCATTGATACGCATTTTACAGGAATATGAAGAGTTTATCTAATAGTCTATTTGCTTATGCTCGATTGCAGATGTTGAAAATACATGTCTACACGTACTGTGACCAAGATTGTGTTGATGAGCTGATCTCCATGAAGTCTAAGGCAGCAGCAATGAACTACACAGACTTTCTCCAACCTCAACGCTCTGTTGTAGCTGACGTTAGTAATGCGCAGTCCGGAGGTGTTACTACTCGGAAGGAAGAACCTAGTTCAGGAGCCTTTCCATCCACTGATCATAGGGTAGTTGGTGCTCAAAGCGGATCCTTTACAAACCGAACAGAAGGCTTGTCAGACGACAACATGGATTCAGATGTTCCTCAAAGCCAACAAAACCGTAAGCGTCCGCATGGAGGAGAGTCCTACGAAATGGATGTAGGAGCCTACGAAGATGAATACATGAGCTATGGGAGTTCGCCAACGTTCAATCACTCTGGCGGTCCTAGTGAACAGAGGGAGCCAAGGGTTGATTCTTGTGTAAGCCTAGTCGATAACAATCAGGATATCATTGCATTGCAGAAGCAGATGAGGATGGCAAAGATGGAGGTTACATTGAAATCTCTAAGGGATAAGTTACAGCCCCATCCCGTAGTTAGCAGCCCGCATGGTGGATTTAGGCCCAACATGTTTGGTTATTATCCGGGTTACCGAATGGGGGTATATGGTGAGGCTAGTGCGTCGCAGATGGAGTATGACTACTTGAATGACGAGGCTAGGATAGTCAACTCTCATCTCTACATGCGGACACCACCAAACCAACTAGTTGGACGGACTGAGCCCTACACGGCTTCGAGGAACACTTTATCGAGATTCCAGAAGCAGTTAGCAATTACGAATGTGATCAATGCGTCCCCTATCCAAGAAGGTCCGTATGTGGACCATCTCATGGATGATAGTTTCAATGTTGGAGAAGTTGATCCCATCCCCGCGAGTTCAGTGATAATTTTGCAGACTGTTCCTGAGCAGCGGATCAATGTCTTCCCTGTCGTTGAAGAGGACCAAATTTAGGAGACAACAATAGCTTGTCCGGGCTCAATTTTAGGGAGTTGTCATGTGCCACCTGTGGTGCCAATCCCCCGCAGAGAAGAGCTCTCGGAATCGACCTCCAAACCTTCTGGTGACGAACAGGATCAGATTGAGGTGGCTCCGTTAAATTCCTCCCCATGTGGAACTAAGCAGATTAAGGAGACATGTGACATCGAGATGACTTCCAACAGCCCTCCTGATGAAGTGGATCATATGAAAGTCGTACCAATTATCTCCCACAAATGTGAAACTGCACAGCCCGAAATGTGCGTTACTCCAGAGCCAATCCCTTCACAAGTCATGGAAGATGGAGCTCATAGGATTAAGGAGGGCACCTCATTTCAATCCGCAGTTGGCGCCAGCGATAGTCACGAAGTTCCGTCCGGTGAGAATACAGTACTCGACGCAGCAAGCCCTGGTCGAGGTAAATTATCGCCGGAAGGCAGTGATGGTTGTGCTTTTAGTTGGGATCCTGAATCACGAGGTGGTGATCCTAAATCACTAAGTAGGGAGCCTGAAACAGAAGATGGGGATCCTAAAGGAATGGATGGAGGGAAGTTACCATGCGTGCTGCGAGCGGCGAGCGGAGAGCGGCCAGCAGAGAATGGCGAGCAGAGAATTTACCTTTACCAAAATTTTCAATACTAATAATACCCCTATAACCGCGGGAAAATAGGGAAATCTGGCATTTTAGTAGTTACTTTTTTAAGAAAAAAATGTGTAATTCCGTGGATTTTTGGGTTAAAATCACTTCAGTTTATTACGTTTCTATGAAAAGGTATAAATTAGGGCTGATGTCATGATGACATCATGCATATATTTTGTTAGATTTGTCATGGGTTTAGGCAAGATACAATGATCAGGCGTTGAGTTTTAGATCAAAAAAATAATTCTTTCATAGACTTATGTAATTGCACAAAGAAAAAAACAAATTTTACAGAACATGAAGGAGGCAAGGTCTGAAAACTTCCTGGAATATTTCAAAGCTCGTGTACAATAATTTAATTGCTGAAACCAAGATATACCTTGTCAGAGTCCTTGTCTTCATCGAAGATTACTCCGTCTTCCTACGCAGCGAAACTTCTTCATTCGAGTGATACAAGTAAGAGATTCTCATCACGAAACAGCAATTGGGTTCCACAGAAGGAGGCGATTCTTTGTTTCTTGAGCTTGTTTCTAGGTGGCGTATTAGGATAGTGACACAAGCCCAGGCATTCTGTGCTGTATGCGAAGGTAGCGTACGAGTTTGGGTAAGTAAATGTGCAAGCTTGCGTGGAACGTTTTAAGACAATAACAATTTAGTGTGTTGCGCGATGCAGAAGGTGCGTAATGCGGCGTCAAGGAGGACGAGAGCGGTTGTGGGTTTGGCCACCAAGGCACCGGCGAGTTATGAGGAGCTGCGGCCCTGACTGGTGGAGGTGGAGCGGGCCAAGGAACGAGGCATGGACCTGCCGCCATTTAGGCACATCGGACGCCTTGATGTTGGTGATGGTGAATGGCGGTGGACAGTGCTCTGTACCAATGAGCTTCTCCGTATCATAGACCAGTCCTTTATCCCGTATCCCTTGGCCTCCACCGCCGTTGAGAATCCAGTTGTTCAGCTGTCCGAAGTGATCATATCGGATGGCGAAAATTGCTGGTTTTGATATCGACAAGAGTTGGACTGTATATCCCCAAATGATTATTACTCTAACGAATAGGCAACTAGTGGGGTGTTTGAATGCGGTAGAGGACTCCAGAGGATTGTAGAGGAAAGAACCAGTCTTTGTGTGTTTAGCAAGGACATATATTCTTGCCTCACCTCGTGTCTGGGTTTCTTCGAAGAATAACACCTCAGCTTGGAATTATAAAAAAAGATTACTCTTTGTTATGTAAGTTTTTATAGTTATGGGTCTCTTTTGAGAATAAGTGATGTTTGTATTATGAAAACAAAATATTAACATTTAAAGAAATTTCTAAAAGTTATGGGAGTCTCAGAATAATAGATGAGATTGGTATCATGGAAGAGGTTATTGACCTTTAAAGATTAATTAAAGTATTCATATTTACAAACTATTACTAAGAGTGTTTTGAGTATAATTTTAAAATGAGAGGAATCAAAATAATATGAAATGGTCAACGTTTTTCGTTTAATTAATATATTAGAAAAGCCTCTAGCTCATAAAATTTCAAAGTTCTGTATGCTGTAGTTTTGGACGCTTTGCTGGTTGATCTTCGTCGTCAGGTTCTCTTGTCCGCTTCCGTATTGGAACCCAGTCAAATCGTTTTTCCCAAATTGATCCGGTTTGTCCACATCCAACTCGATACAGCCAAATTCCTTCATTATCTGCTTTCCATGCGCAATCTATACACTCGATAGGCATTGAAACGTGGTTTAGCAGAGGAGGTGTCGATATTTTAATATCTCTACGATAAGCCATAGTCCCTAGGTCTTTAAAATAGCATATCCAAGTCGAACTCAGTAAATGTTCATCGGTGCGTCGATTTAAGGATATTCGAAAAAAAACGTTCCGGTGCATGTACTCGAAGGCGTCCAGGAATTTTCACAGTTTTCCTTGTGCCATCGACAACTCCATATGTAAGCATTAATTAATCATCCAGATCATTGAAAATAGACACCCTATACTCTGCCAGATGTTTGTGGTGGTCCTCGTCCTCCTTCCAATGCCCAAATAGCTTGAAATGATGTCTACCGCTAAAAGGATGGAACTGAGAAACATACAAACCATCTCGTTCAATATTCCATCGACACAAATATGTATCAGGGCTGGGACCTTGTTTACAGATAGGGCAGTGCCAAAGAGTGGGGGCCAGTGGTACCCGCATGAGCCTTGGGTTCATGCGGGCGAAGGAGCAGCAGAGACATTCTGCCCCTTAGCTCTGCCGTCAACAGCAGTGGTTTTGAGGGGCAGTAAATTGAATCTTGAAAAGAAGTGAAATAACTTACTTGAGCCCACCAAGTGGCCTTATGGAGCCATGGAGGGAATACAACGTCGGCGAAGTTAGGCTTGGGAAACTTATACGCATCCCGAATCGCTAGAGAAGAGTTCCACCTCTGGAGCCACTTGATCATCATCGGCGTGAGCATTGCCGAAGTTGCCAACATCCAGAGCTTCTCCTGTTGCATCTCAGGCTTATCAAATTTTTCGTAATGTAGTTTTACCTCCTCCAGAAACGCCGATGTGTGCTTTGGATCTGCAACCGGCAAATACTTCCTTAGCTCTCCAATAAGCTTGTCCTTTACTGCTTTAACTGCCTGGGCAACCCACTCGTCGGCAGAGCGCTCGGTCCATTGCTCAAGGTCTGGGTGTTTGATCTGAAATCTCTCCTGAGCAGCATGTGCGGCTTCTCCTAGCTCTTGCTGAATTCACACAAAATTGTGAAAGTTATTCAACACGATAATAAAACGGTATTCAATCAAAGGCATTGCCGCGGCTAAGGAGCGCATACCTAATAAAGCACTGTGCATAAGGCTTCAACCGAGAGTGTGTACCAAGTCCTCTTCTTCCCGGTCTGTTTCTTCTTAGTTGCTTCCAGAACCGACTGCGGTACTAGACCCTCAAAGTAAGAGATTGGCTAAGGAGCTATGTTTTGGACGCGGTACAGTTTGTGGACAAGATTAGTCGACACGTGCGATTTCTGATTCCGCCTGAACATGTAGAAAATCCAGTTAATTAGCACTCTCTAAAAAAGAAGACAAATCATATCAAAGATTAAAAATCAAAGATCCCTCACTAGGTAACTTCGTGTAACGCGGTCAAGGCAGAGGGTACGTCCCCTCTCGGATCGAGAATTACACTTTCCATCCTGTAATGCCAATTGATATCTCCCGCATGATACTCCTCAATAATCGGCTTCGAGGCCTGCAACCTACGGTTACCATCCCAGACCATGAACATCTTGTTCGAAAATATCAGCAAGTCCTCATCTTTGCGCAAGCTCTGCTCGAAGTCTTCATTAACCTCCCTCTATTCCTTGGACCAGGAGGCTTCGATAGCCGGGGTGACTTCTGAAGTATGCCCATGGTTGTCTTCAAGGGCAACATAAAAATATCCATTACCCTCCATGTAACCATCCCTAACAAAATGGGCAGCAAGGTTGTTCACATCATTCTTCAGGAAAGGGCAAACCACCGGCAGTGACACCATACGACAAAGAGGTATGAAGAGTCGATCCTTCGGCTTTGGCTGCCACTTCAATTTCTTGAATCGAGATGCGGTGATCACTAATTCCTTGTTGACAAGATCATACAACTTCTGCTTGAGTCCTCCGTCCGATAAGCGAACTGCAACACGAGGTCCATTGAGGTAATCAGAACATTGATAAGCCCAATTCATGCACAACCCAATCTCATGCTCGCAACATGCGCAACCCGATTGCAAAACAAATATCATCAGAAAAGGTATAGGTAGGCCCATTGCAATATTGAAAGCACTGCAAATGCAGTGCCGTTAACGGCACTCCTTTTGCAGTGCATTATTCATGGAATTAAGTCACCCTCATCAACGAGCTTCTTGACAAGGCTCGGTGAAGAAGGTTTCCCTCTACCATTTAAAAGCCACAGCAAAAGCAATGCCGTTAACGACACTGCTATTGCAGTGCCTTCTAATTGCACGGGGCCAACCTATACCGCCGAGACTTATGACAAATTCGGCGGTATAGGTTGGATCTCTCCAATAAAGAAAGCACTGCACAAGTAGTGCCGTTCACGGCACTGCCTTTGCAGGGCCTTTAAGATGGCACAGAGTCACCTTCGTCACCGAAGCCTCGTAATGAAGGTGACTCTATGCAATCCAAAAGGCACTCCAAAAGCAATGCCGTTAACCACACTGCTTTTGCAGTGCCTTCTAGGTGCCACACAGCCTACCTTCTTCACCAAGCTTCTTGATAGGGCACTGATGAAGGTGGGCTGTGAGCCATCTAAAAGGCACTAAAAAGCAGTGCTGTTAACGGCACTGCTTTTGCAGTGCCTTTCAGATGGCATATAGTATTCTTCATCACCAATCCTTGTCAAGAAGGTTGGTGACGTAGATGGGCTCGATGCCATTCCGAAGGCACTGAAAAAGCAGTGCCGTTAACGGCACTGCTTTTTCAGTGCCTTCGGAATGGTCAAAGCCCATCTTCATCTCCAATCCTCGTGAAAAACGGAGCGGTTTGGGAGGAAAATCATATATGAGGGGAGGGTCAAAAGGGAGTGCCGTCAACGGTACTCCTTTTATGACCTTCCAAGATGTTTACAAAGTGCTCGAACTCCTTACCTTGGACGGCCTTGACAACAGAGAACCAACAGCAAAAAAACCATTCTGGAGGACGCAAAATTTAAATAGGGAGCGGTTTTGGGAGGAAAATCATATATGAGGGGAGGGTCAAAAGAGAGTGCCGTCAACGGCACTCCTTTTATGACCTCTCAAGATGTCTACAAAGTGCTCGAACTCCTTACCTTACACGACCTTGACAACTAAAAACCAAGAGCACTACTTTTAAGAGCAGATCTGAGGGGAAACAGTGGTGCTTAAGGACTTGGAACTGAATCAAATATAGGACAATTTGAGCTTCAAAATTACCCATAATGCATCTGAAAAGGATGTGCTGTTAAAGGCAGTTTCCCAAAAGTGTCTCCCAGATGCACAAATACCTACAAATTCCTTAAAATAGCCTTTATCAATCAATTATGGACTCAAAATTATTTTTTGATGACCTTCACAGGTAGTGCCGTTCACGATAGTACCTTTTTACTGCAATTTGAAGGACTTAAAGTATCTAATTGAAGGTTTTCTTGACAATTTCTTCAGTCTTGATAAAGGGCTAAAAAAGAGTGTCGTTAACGGCAATACTTTTTGAGCCTCCTTTTGGTCATTTAATCTGTTAAAATGAATCTGCTGTGGAGGTTGTGTTGTCAATGGCACGTCTCAAGAAGTATCCTTCGCTGTTTCTAGGGGGTCGAGTTCAAATACCAATAATGCCCTTTGGGACCACTGTTGTCAACGGCAGTAATTTCAAGGGGTCAAATTCAACATCCAAAAATGGCCCTTTGGATGACGTATGTGGTTTCAAGGGGTCGAAATCAAAATCCAAAAATGCCCTTTTGGACCACTGCCGTTGACGCCAGTGGTTTTAAGAGGCCAAATTCAACATCCAGATGTTTATGTTTTGACTACTACAATTGCCAGCGAAGGTCTTATTTACAATTTAACAATGTAAGATGAAACCTCATTTCTCTCAAACACCTCTTATAGAACCAAATAGGAAATTTTTTACTTGAATGAGTTTCCAAATAAAAATTTTAGAGGACGAATATATTAATGAAACAACAATTTGCATTGTGCTAATCCAAAATTTAAGGGCTGTCCAAAAAAATTATAAATACGAGATTCATATAAATTACACAAACAAATTTTTAAATAGATGAATTCAAATAAAGTAGAAGAATAGAAGGATTTAGATTCACATTAAAGGAGATTCAAAATTCACATGTCTCCTTTAGTCCCCTACCGGCAACAAGATTGGTCTGAATGGGGTTGTTTGTTTTTTAGAATAGAATTGTCTATTGTGCTCACTGTGAAGTGTCTTGAATGGAGCATTAGACCACTGCCGTTAATGGCGGTGCTATGAGCACCAACTAGAAGACATTTGATGTGCGGTACACGCTTGTGAAATTGGATGCGCCACCATTGTGGTTTGCTGCATCGCATCACCTGGATCATCGCTGGCCTTTGAAGCTTGCTCCATTGCTACAACCGCTGGACCTGTGTAAAATTCCCTCCTAGCTTCTATAATCTCTTGTCATCAGTTATAGGATTGCTCTGGATCATTATGTTCTAGATGATTCTGTGGTGCTGAAATTTGCAATGTATACCAAGGTGATAAATCTCTATTGCTGATTACAGTGAAAATGGAGCGGAATGTCTTCAATGCAGCGTTCACCGCAACTTTTTTGGTAACCAGGTAACCTTCTTAGACCACGCCATTTTTCATAATTCTATGGTTTATTATTAGTTTGAAGTACTGTAAGATATTCTCTATTGATCAGTTTCTTTTTATCCTTATTGTAGAAAGCATGATCCAAGTAATTGGAGCAGTCTTTTCTCCGACTAATAGTGATTATTTATCTGTTGTGCAGCTGAATAGCTTTGAAGTGGAGCTCCTAGTTCCAAGTCTAGCCTTAGAAGAAGGAGGTTCGAAGACTTGCCGTGTTGTGTTCATCCGAGCTCCTTCGATTTTAGATGTTGGTCCTTCCGTGGATGTGCTGGCGGAATATCTCTTGGCACCCAGGTAGTCAGTCGATGTCCTAGATCACGTGCTTCTTTTCTTCGCCAATGGAGGGGATTCATGTCTCCGGTATGATTTTCCTAAACTGTGCTGCTCCCTTCAATTTTTTTAGATAAATCTAAATGACAAAACTTCTATCATTGAATCTAACTCCTTCCATTGTCTAAACTCCAGAAATTTACGCAAGAAGAACTCACAAAAATGCCCACCTGTAATCTCGTCGAAACAATTCATAACAAGTGGCTCCAAGCTTCAGAAAACCACGGCAGTGACCTCTATGTTGCCACGGTGGACGATTTTGTTTAGCGATTTCTACAGGTTGTTAACTACTACCAGTTCCTCAAAGATGACATAGGCGGAACACGTCCATCGAAAAAGGAACTGAAGCTCAGGATGGCGGAACGCAGGGCCCAGAGAGCTGTTACAAAAAAGAAGTGTATTGAGAGAATTGTCACGGGCGCAAACTGCACTGCTGTACCTACCTACACCGGGGTTTGGACTAACATACGTAGGAACACATCTGAGAGGACATAGTTCTTCTTTTGCCCCGATGACATTGAGAGGTGCGTGAAAGGCACAAGGCGCAAGTGGATAGCTAGATACTCAGTGGACCAAGAAATGCCTTGGATTCTAGAGGTCTGGCCAATGAAACTAGATACAAACCCCAAACTCATAGAAATCCTCGCCCATGAAGCAGCAGGGTTTCAACTTCCGCAGAAGAAGCCCAGGACGCCTCTTCTCCCCAGGACGCCTCTTCTCGTCTGCCCCGCCTCCTGCAAATCTCAGTTCGGTGCCTGTTCCTGCAGATGCAAACCGCTACACAGGCAAGAGAGACGGCAAGATGGTGAAGCAAACTGCCACTCGCCCTAACCCGGCGCAGCGACTCTCCATGGGCTCCTCCAAATCCCTCACAGCTCGCCTCCGTTCCGTCACTATGATACCTCACCCGGGCCATGGTTGCATCATCGGGTTGGATTCGGGCATTGCTCCTAACATCACACAGTACAAGATCACCATCAACTCCTACCCTGGCTGCACTTGCCCTGCATTCAGGAAGACGATGACTAAGTTCCGAGGTAGGATTCAGTTTACGTACTATAAGCACATCTATCACATCTTCTTGAAGGTCTGCAGCCGTGATCCCGAGACGGACCTTTTCATCCATGCGCCTACCTTTAGTTTCAACAAAATCAAGCTAGTCCTAGAGAGTGGAATCTTGACTCACCCCTTGGCCAAAAAATAGGAGGCAGGATACTTTGGACGACAGGCATTCACATAGTGGACGGTGGTTAATGGGGATGCGTAGTCATTGGTGATTGAATTTTTCCTTGTACTGAGTCAGCAATACAATTTTCGTATTACCTATCTCAATATAAAGGTTTTGTCATTCACATTTACTTCATCAAGTAAGAATAGTATTAACTTTGGACAAAGGCCCTTTGTACATTGTCTCTCCTAAAAGTTGGACTGTACACTAGTGCCATCAATACAAATTAATAGCCATTTTATTCTTTAAATGTAAAAATTGAAATGGAAAAAAAAAATACATAGAAAATGAATAAAGAATAATTAAGAAGAAAATGAACAAACTAATCAGAAGATATATTGGCAATACAAATTAGAGGATAGCATGGAGGAATAGAATGGATAGACAGAGTAGGAATTGAGAAGATGGTTAGAATGGAAGAAGATAGAAAGGGAAACAAATTCAAATAATTAAAACAATAAGTAATATGATGAATGCAATGTACACGAGATTGGAAGAGATGTAATAATATGAAGAAATGACATAAAATGTAGAAATTTAATTTAAGAACATTACAAAATATAGGATTACTACAGAAACGAAGAGGGAAGGTAGTACATTTTTATTATAAAAACTGTAGTTCAGTCCACGGTTATAGGGTAAGAAAAAATTACTGATTCTATAAATATTCTGAGAATATTCTAAGAATATCCTCAGAATGTTCAAATATTCTAAATTTATATTCGAATTTTAGTCAAAAAGTTACTTTTTTAAAGATTTTGGACCCAATTTTCTGCTCGCCGCTCTCCAATTCTCCGCTCGCCGCTCTCCGCTTGCCGCTCGCAGCACGCATACAAGTCTCCCTCAGAATGGATGGGGATTCCGGAGGAATGGTACAAGATGAAATGCCAACTGGGGCAACCCTAAACCTAGGTGACCAGGTGGACGTCGATAAGGGCGACGATGGGGACGGTAAGGAGTTGGAGACCGATACCATTGCTCTTCAGTTAGTCACCCCGACTGGTGATAATGTTGACATTCCTGAGCAAACGAATAAAGACATTGGATGCAATAATGAGCCGGTGCAAATCAGTACTGAGGAGCCCTTGCAGACGTTGAAAGCTGGGACAGTAGCACATAGCACAAGATCATCTCAACGACTTGGTTCAAAAACAGACAAGTCTGCTGGAAACTCTACACTTCCAGCTAATCACAACGCTTCTAAATCTGAGGATAGGAGAATGAAGCAACCATCGACTCCTAATGCTTCTCTTGCTTTGAAGACAACGGCTGTTCTGGAGCTATCGACGGAGAAGAAATGCAGAGAAAAAGAAAAACCAGACAGCAGTGTGGGCAGGAAAGGGGAAGGTACGTTATATTAAGGATTTTAATTAACCCTTATAACCATCTGAATCATATAGTGTTTGTCAAATGTGAGTTCAGAAGTGACCATAAATTCGTAGTAGGTTTAAGGTGTCCTCCTTAATCCGCGTCCGATAATAGGTGACGTAGATATCTTGGTTGCACAAGATCGCAATCTGCCATATGGGATCGAAGCGGGAACGTTGCTTCCCAACATCCGAGCACCACCGGAAGTTGATGTCCGAATGAAAACCTACTTTGTTGTTTTTGAAATTCAAAGAGTATTGGCATTTATTCAGAATTGTGGGGAGTCTGATATTTCGGGGCTTGTTCACACACCCCAAGATTGTTGCTTTGATGAAGTTTCTGTCACTCTAGTTAGAAAAAGTGATCTAGTTCGCGTCCGAACCAATTTCGTAGAGTTCTGGGAGAAGTTGTCTGCGCTTGAGAATGTCTTCCCAGTCATTTGGAGTGAACTTCGTTATGATCGTGTTCGGGACATCTGTTCCTTTCTCTTTCAGGAGTGTAGTAGAAAACCAGGTAGAATCTTTTCTCACTACGACATGGTAGAAATGAGTGATAGAAGTGGGTATAAGCATAGGAAACCTGTCGCCCCAGGGTCCATCCAACGGCATGGTGATGTCTATCATTTGAAAGATGTAAAGGAAGTTCTCTGGTCGAGGACTCACAACTGGCAATTCAATACCATGCCGCCCAGTGGAGTGCATCCAGATTTGACAAACACTTTACTGATTGATCCAAATCAGGAGACCAACATATCCTCTCCAGGAAATGTTTTGTTCCCTCTACCTTGGCATAATATTTTAGACCGTCACTCTAGCTTGGTGAGGTATCTGTTCCCATTTATTGACGAACTAGCCCATTCAGGTGAAAATGTGAGGGAATTTGTGAAGAAGAACCGGTTCAAAGTTCCTGGTCTAGATCCCGTAGGTAGCAAGAGTCATGTTGCGGTAGCTCTTAAGAAGTGGCGACTTTGTAGATAGATGTTCGGTCATCTAGATTGTTCTGAAACCCTTCTTGTGTATAATTCCGACTTCGGATATTGTTTTAATATACTTACCCTGGAGTAATCATTTTGGAGGACTTGGTGCTTGATATCACGTGGTTGAACTTAGAAATCTGAATGTTACTTACGGACATAATCATTGGAAACAAGTTCTGTTTGAGTTATCTCAGTATGTTGAATGTTACAGCGTGTTCAATTTTGGTCATGCGTTAGTTTGATAGCTGGATTGAACTTGCTAATTAGTAGTGTCTACATCCCAGCTCTTTGGCGATCCAGTATTTGTTTGTCGTGATTTCTTGTATCTTGATTTGGAATTGGATGCGTCGTCGTATTCCTGTAGTTTTGAGTCAGAATGTCTACTATTATTCTGTAAAATCAAAGTTAGATTTGAATAAGTCACGGGGCAATTGTTTCTGGAACTGGGTGTTTATTTCAGCATGGTTGACATCTGTTTGTATTTCAGGATGACGTAATGTGTTGCCCCATTGGTAATAGCTTGTTGTAATTAATTGATTTTGACTTAATTCGAAATTAAAAGCCATGGCAGTGTGATTTTGTGAATTAATGGATCACCTAATAAGTCTCATTATTCAGCAAGAAATGAATAAATAGCTTCTGTACGTAAATTGTTTGCCTGCCCGGCATGGTTTTAGGATTAAGGTAACCTTCGTAATCCACTTAGTATCGTGTGTTGAGACCTCGTTCACACTAGCTTTTTGGCGCTTGTCTCCTCTATTATTCTCCATACTTTTTGTTTATTCGCTATGATTGTTTACTGTTATTGAGCTTGCCTATCTCAAGCTATTTCTGCTTTATGGATTAAGGAGACCTCCTTAATCCGTATCACGTTGGGAGAATTGGATTTACTTTTCGATATGTCTCGAGTCATTTGAAAATTTGTTTCATTTTGGGTCCTGACATCTTGGACGTGTTTCTGAGAATGTTGCATGGTTGAACCACAAAGAAGACTTCAATAATTGCGGTGATTCTGTAGGAAAATTTTAAGATGGTCATCTTAATATTTGTACGACTTCTAGTTTTCGAAAATCAATATACTTATTGCCTCCGGCACTATTGTGTTGGGCCTTTTCAGATGTTGGATATCACTTGATTTCTATTTTCTTCGCCTTTCTTTGTTTTGGGTTTTGAATGGGTATCGATATGTCTATTGGTCAAAATTATATTCGTATATGATGAATTTGATTTTCACTCAGATTTTGATGTATTCAATCTGGACACCGTTATACAAATTACGGTAGTACTCCTGCATTAAGTGGACCAAGGATTAAGGTGGTCATCTTAATTCTTCACCTACTAGATTGATTAGGATGATTAGTCTTTTATCACTCTCTCCGCCTTGTTGATAAGATGAATACTTAGATTTTATTAGTAGTCTTTGTGAGTCTTCTTGTAATGTTTTTACTTATTCGTCTTCAGAGGACCTCAAGATTGTGTAGACCAGACTCTACTTGCGATATGGCGATGTACTCTGAGGGTGGTACCTGTAGAGAATAACCTCTCAAACCAATCTACCGAACCCGCTCGACAACAAGATCTGGGAGACAATCATATTTCTGAGGGTCAGCTTTGTACGACTTAGTGAGTGCGGCACACGTAAAGTGTGCTGGACTAAAATCAATAGCACAACTCAGTTTAGAGGATTTTGTTGTTTTGGAAGTGTGCCAGGTACTGGTAGTCTTAATGTTGGTGGCTTGTTTAATTCATATTGGTCTTGAGATTTGGCGTGTCGTTATTCTCCACAGGATAGCTGGGGAGATGCTCGAAGGATTCAGAAGGCCCCGTCTGGCCTAAGTAGGACAAGATTGATCATTCTTGACTTGAACCATGTGCTATGCAACATCGTTTTTTGTCCACGGCAAGAAAGACGATATACCCCTACATACTTATGTGGACATCGGGGAGGAGATCCAATACTAGAAGCCGGTGCTAATAAAGGCTGCCAAAAGGGAGAAGTACAGACTAGTGACTGCCCGTCCGAATGTCCGATTACTTTTAGAGAAGCTAACCTCCATGGCACATGTAGGGGTTTGGACTTGCATGGCAAGGGACATGGCTGCGCCAATAGTTTCTTGGTTGTTTGGGGAGTTCCATCCTCTATTCCTTTTGTCTCAAGAGCATTGCACGACCCTGAAACATGAGCAAAAGAATGTTATGTATCGGTCAGAGGATGGACAGCATGAAGCGTTTTTTAAGGAACTTCAGCTTTTCTGGACTATCATCTATGCAGTGGCCTTTAGATTTAAAGGGATTCGTACCTAAACCCGAAAACACATTGATCGTGGATGATAGCCCGTTGAAGTGTTTCCTGAATCCGCCAGAGAATTGCTTTCACCCGCAAACATGGCGTAGCTCAAATGAATCACACAGTAATATTTTGAAAGAACTTGGAGTACTTTTTAGTATGAGTCGAGACAGTATGTCAGTCCCGGAATTTGTGAATATTGATGGTGGATCCTGAGGGATCTAGAGTCTTCGGTCAAGATCCGGTGTCAAAGAACAGTCGTATTGGGAAGACATTAGACCCTTTCACTAGGTTGATTAGGCCCAGCATTCTCATGCTGGTTCGTACCGGTTGTAAATAGCTGTATACTCAGGCTTAGATTAAGGCGACGATCTTAATCATCTTGATACTTTTGAGGTTGCTCGGTATACATGTTTTGGTTTTTCTGCGATTTTGGAGAGTGTGGCAGAAGTAAAACTTGATGGAAACTTTTTGGACGTGCATGAATCTTGATGAGATGTTCGGTATCATGTTTTAGTATGTTGAAATCATAGCACTTCATGGTGCACAAAACAATTTAAGCTGTACTCCCTTTAATTGTATGCAATCTACATAGAGGTGCAAAGGATTTACTTATGTTGGGGAAAATGAGTATTGTTTTTTCGGCTATTATCCTCGACGATACGAAGGACAATGTGGGCTTTCTGTGCAATTGTCAACGCGTGAGCACAACAAATATCACTTCCAGAATTTGAGCACTTTATGGTTTCAATGTACTGCAATGTGCACACTGCTTTGGCAGAGTATTTGTTGCCTTTCTTGATAGTGTAGGATCATTGTAGAAGCGTGTGTTTTTCTTACAAGTGTTTCAGTGAAAGATGCCCTTCTACCTAGCTTTATTTTGAAACCTGAACGGTGAACTGTAATAAAGACCGGTATATTGTGATGTAATGTGTACATTTTGAATAAAAATTTGAAGAACTGTCTCGTCGATGCCTTCGATTTGCTAAAACTTGAGCAAATTTTAACGTTTGCTTTAAATTTCCCAGGGCTTCAGAGACGGAGCTGCTTGCAGTTTGCAATCTGCACTAAAGAATTCTACCAAACGAGGGGTGCGTCGAGATGCACGTGACTGCTATGTTCTTCCAGCAATGGACTATTCTTTACCTTCAGAACTAGAGGTTGGTGTCGTCAATAGCTGGCCACATCGGCCAAAACAAATGGTGAACCCATGTAGGATAGTTCATGCGTATTCAGATGTGAATACTTCTTTCTATGGGAACACGTACACAAAATTTCCAGGAAGGCAATCAGGAACTAGAATACCATCGAAAATCAAGGTCATTGGCCCCATGCCCCATAGAAGTACTAGATCAAATAGAGATGCAGTTATGAAAATATACGAAGAGAGAAAGGCTGCTGCAGCGGCAGGAATTTCTCACTGGACTGATAGTATGTAGTGAATTACATATATAGATCGTCAACAGCTCCATGCGTTGGAACCTCCAGTCCCTCCGGGTTGGTTAGTTTTATTTAAAAAATAAATTAAAAAATAAATCCATTGGATTTTGTGATTCTTTATTCCTTCTGACCAGCAGTGATCTGCTTGGCATTTGTACTTTATTTGCAACGAGTAATGAAGCTTCTCGTTTGTGTCAAAAAAAATAAAATAAAAAAATTTACATATATAGATGTGGACGCATAGGTTTCAGCTAAACCCGTATTGGGCAAAAGTATATGTATTACATACCACATAAATGGAATGAAGATGATTTTTAGCAGGAAAAGGTGTTCATTTTTCTACATAGATCTTGTGAAATGGAAGTTGCAAGCAAGTACGCATTCAGTGTATGTGAAGTATTCTCAAAGACACACATCGAGTGTTCGAAAACGTCACAAAATTCTCATGTATTTCTAGAGGTCAGTTAATTCTAATTCAATTAATTCCAATGAACTCTGATTGAAATCAGTCTAATTAAGAACATGTTATTGATTTTACAACCTTATGATACAAACTCTGAAGTGAAATGTATGACGAACTTTAATGAGTTTCAAAAAGGCTAGAGGACGCAATTCACCACCAATGTCCCAAAAACGCCCCCTTTTCCCAATTTAATGAATATCGTGTTGGTAAGGCTTGTTATACTGTCGTTGTACTCTCCTCCTCTTGTTGCGCTCGTCTTCTACCGTTCCCCAGGAAACTTCGGCACAAGGTCCATACGGTTCACCACGGGTCATCCCGGAAGGGACTGGCTGATCAGGTGGACCACCTCTGTGGCTTGAAATTCGATTTGGGAGTGCTTCACACTATGAGGGTAGAAGCAAGGTCCCCAACGGTTCTTCTCCCACAGGTCTTGGTGGTCGGCGACCAAGGTCCACATTCTGGCTACGCATCCCGTGGGCGGAGAACGATGGAACAGGAGCCTGCATGAGACCTCTCGTCCTTAAATTTTCCACCGCAGTTTCGTACTCTTCTTCTTCATTGTCCAGTTCGAATAAGTCCAATTCTAAATTGTCGTAGTTTATACTGCCATATTCAGCCTGCAACATACACAGAACACTGCTGAACTAAATAAGCGCAGCAGTAATTGAAGCATAGCAATAGAGATAGGTTTGATACCATGTGCATGTGATTTCGTGCATTGTCGCTGAAGGTTCGTGATGGACCACTTCACAATGACACCAGAATCGGACATCACTGATTTCAGATGGGGATAAATCTGCACTTAACTGCATCATATTTTACAGTAGCACCTACTAGAACGGATGTAATCGAGGCACATGGAGATGGTGCAGCAGTACCTGAGACTGGAGCATCGAAATTCGCCTAACCGGGCTAATGTCTCCATCCAACGCTCCCCGCGCTGGGAATGGAGCAGAGGACTTCAAGCGTGGTGTTGTCATTCTCCTCCCTTTGAAATTGAGGTCGCGCTGACGGCAGTGTAGATAAGAGCGTTTGAGCGGAGACCATGAATCACTAGAATCATGTACAGATGTCTGAGACCCCGACGTGCTGAATGACGAAGTAGAATCAGACTCGGTCAGTGACTTTGACGGCGCCATTACAAGACCACTGCGTTTTGTACTCAAACTAGAGTAACCACTTCCTAGAGTATCGACAGACCGATCTCGTGAAAGCTGTGATTGTGCAAGGTGTACTAGGATTTAGGTTTCGCAACATGTTGGTTCTAACCTAAGATGTAACAAACTGTGATGTGTACACCACACCGCCTTTACTTAGAATGATACAGTCCATCGGATTTAGAGCCAACGCTCACGATGGCGCGACACCTTACACGTTCAGCTCATGATATTTTGTGCTACATGAGTTAAGGGCGCATGGAATTTGTTTCCTCCTAGACCTAACCTCGGTGAGTCACTGACGGCGCCGGTTTGGTATCGACCAGTGGTACTACGCCGGCATTGACATCAATGACTTGCAATACACTCCACTCGTCCTTCAGTGAGGGAAAACACAATTAATGCACAAGCGATGCTACATTCCCTAAAGTATGACATAGACCAAAATCTGACATCTTCATCGGCCATGTCAGTGATAGATTCCGTCCCTGACAGAGTCCAGATAAGTTTCTCCGAAATAGGGCATGATATTGTTTACTCATGCGTGTTTGAAGCATCGGATTCAGTTTGTTAGGATTTGCTCTTGTACAGATTCCACTCTCATGCATGTCGATACTGGGAACTCTGTCGCTGTGAATTTTTACACTGCCGGTGTTCAATTACGGTGAGAGTGGTTGCGACTTTCTGGATTCCCGAACTTCAAGACCGTCGTCTGAGTTTCACAGTGGTGGGGGGGCCAAGAATGCAGCACTCTGTCAGCCGAGCCGGTGTACAGATTGCGCGATTCTGAGCTAATAGTCCAAACTAATCGGCGGCCATTTATCCTCCGAGAAAGTAGAATACCATACAAAACGACGATTTCACTTGAAGTGCAGGTGCATTGCAAAAACAATAGTCACACTCGGACATTGCTACTCCAGAATGACTGACATTTCAAAATGTGTCGAGAAAACAGTGAACCCCATGCAACGGGCGTTAACGATCACGACGGCATTCAATATGACTGTGCACATCGTTAAAACTGTAACAATTGGGTGCTGCAAAGCTTCAGATACACGTGAGAGGATGCATACATAGTGTGTATCCTACAGCAGGTAATCCCGGAACAAGTTATCTGAGATTCGGACGCTGTAAATACATTTCTGCTTCCTGCCTGCTCAAAAAACGTTTAAATTCTGCTCCGCTAAACCCCTTAACAACCCGATTACAATCACTCCAAGATGTGAATATCCCAGTTTTGTTACCTCGTCTAACAGCATAAAACTTACATAAGGGTTCATGTGGAGAGTCGACACACCCCTATAATGCTGTGTTCTCGAGTCGGCGTCTGCAGTCCAATTCGTCTACCACAGGAACAGCAACCGGCACCGGTTCCGCTACTTGCATCGGCCCAATAGCAGGGTGACCGTCGTTGAAAACGCGATTCTCAAGAATCGCGATGAAAAATGCTATGGTGTGGTGAAGCACCATCAACACTGACCAGACGGAGACGCAGAAGATCTGGAAAAGCGAAAACTGTTGGGCCTGTCTTAAGAAATCCATTGCCGTAACTCGGGAGTTTAGATCAATGGAGTGAGATGAACCATACAGCGAGAACAGGCTAAAAACGTGCGAACCGAAACCTTCATTCTTTCCGATGAGGAGGGTCTACAGGGACTGTTTGACTGCTGCTTGTCCGTGCTAGTGACGTGGAGTTCCTTCTGAGCGAAGCTCTACCAGAGCATCTCTGAATAAAAGTCTGACTCGGCTTTATTAGATTCTGGTGCTTCAATTAGAATTACTTCTCTCGTTTTACTTCAAAAATATATTCCATCAGGATTCACATGAACATTATAGAATTTTAAGTTATATAATTCCAAAGTCCGGCTATATCATTGGTTTTCCTAAAAGTAAAATCTTTAATCCAACTCCGTGTATTTGGAACATTTAAATTAGAGGACTTTAATTATTTTTCCATACATAAAGGAATTAAAGGATTTATTCAATTTAAAGTAGATTGTACTTCCATAATATTAATGAAATGAAATTATTACAAATCAAATGATCTTACAAACGTTTTCGTATTTTATTTAAAAGAAATGGTATAGGTATGTCCTTTGAACTACATAAACTACATATTTACTTCAATGATATTCATACAAACTGATGTCAACGTACATTTAAAAACTAAACGTGTCTCTTCATATAAATCATTATGTAGAGGTCTAAAGATAGTGAACATAATTTGAAGCCTCATAGTCCAAGTATACTCAACTCGATCATTCAATTAAATCGTACATGTGTTTAAATAAAAATATATATACTGACGTACTTCCGAAATTATTATCTTCAGAGTCTTATCCACTGATGTACATTGATGTGAATTATTTATAATACTAGTGGGACCCGTGCCGTTGAGCACTTTGACTGCAGCTCGGTTTGTCTCCTCGACGGATTCCACCCTGGAACCGTCGAGTGAGACAAACCATGCTCAATTGTAAGATAGATAGATTAATAATTGTAAGTAATGCATCATATGACATCGATGTCTGTAATTTTAGTTCACGTATTCAACCTCTTGTACCTCGCCTGTTATTAATTCTTTGTCTTATTTCACTGCTTTGTCATTCATACTTAGGTATCTTCCAATTTTAAACTTTCCAATTTTTCTCATTCTTCTTATTAAGTTACCATATGCACTTAAGGTCGCGATACATGTAAACAATGAATGTAAGAGAATCCTACTTGCATATGGTAGAGAAATATAATTTTCAAACAATTAATATTACAATCTAACAATATAATTACCATATAAATTAGGCCAAATCATCTATTATGATTCAAATTTGTTATAATTAAAGTTGTTTTACGTTCCATTTTGGTTTATTGTGTTGCACACTTTATTATAAATTATTCATACAATCATATTTGTTTAATTCAATATTCATTTCTCCCAATGAAACTATCTGAGTTTGTGTTGCGGTAAATGCAGTTTACATGCATTTATTTTATGGAGGGCTCTCATATTCTCAATTAATATAATTGGACTCAGAACGTATTGTTGTAGTGAAATAACCCCTAAGTGCTTAGGAAAGCCGAAATGGCTTCTTGTTGTTTTGGTTAGTATAGAGAAAGGAGTTAAAATTGGTATTTGTGCCTAAGATTTTTACAGGATGCTCCTTGTATTGCAAAGTGTATGTGGTAAAATTTGGTAATCCAAATTACAATTTCACGACCTTCATCTACAAATTTTGGGTTTCAAGTCCAATACGGGCAGATTAAAAATAGGGTTTTTTTAAAAAAGAATCTTAAAATATGTTCATAACAAAACCACCACTCCATTTCCAAAGAGTCCAAAGTCAAAAAATATATCAATTCTACAAGGGCAGCCTCTAAAAATCACAAAGACAAGCTTCAATATTTTCAGTAATATTTGAATTACTTCTTTCAAAATTCTCAAGAATTTGAGATTTTGGAATTTTTCAAAAATAATTCCGCTCAAAAATCAAAAACTTATAAAGGCACCTACCCACCGTTCGGATTTTTCAACAACCCAATATACGTGACGTTATGCATGTTTTACTATATCAACGCTTGCAGACCTGCTTCTAGGAAACAATTTTTATTTTAGCCAAAAAAGGGAATGAGTATCTCGAATTTTCCGTGGAGGTACTCAACTTGATTACCTACATGGAAAAAAATATTGGCAAAATATTTGGGGTAACAATCTTCAACTCCCCCTTTGCACCATTTTCACTATATCATATAGCCAATGCTTAAAAAAAGTT
Organism: Ceratodon purpureus; assembly: GCA_014871385.1. NCBI lineage: Eukaryota > Viridiplantae > Streptophyta > Bryopsida > Pseudoditrichales > Ditrichaceae > Ceratodon > Ceratodon purpureus. The sequence goes on from CM026426.1 coordinate 8,938,323, forward strand.
TTTCTGCAACTTCAAATATTATATTCTCTAAGATGGTAAACATCCAACGGCTGACAATTTTATCAGTACTTCTAAAGAAGGTTAAGTACAAGATCTTACGGCTGGATGTCTAAAAGAAGAAAATTTGTTTTGTTCAAATTTGTCGTATCTACAAGGTGCTCAAAAAATCACTGTTTCGGAGGTTTTGAGGCCCAATACATGCTTGGGCACTTAGGGGAAAAAAACCAACATATTGATTTCCTACTATTTTTCTTCTCCTTCTCTATACTCATTGTAACTATGATGCTTGTCAGTTTGAACGTATCTATTGGGCACACTTCATGAAGCAGTTATTGATTGTCATATACTGCAATAGACAAGCATCGAAACATGGCGGCATCCCACCAAGTACATAACATACATTCCAAATTCTCCTCATACAACACCCACGAGGAGTAAGTTGATTTCCTACTTTATAATTAAAAATTACTGCAAATTTCTCATTAGAGAAGTCACTGTGATTTTCCAAATATGTACTAATCATAAAAATTAACTAATAAGATGTTTCTTTTACTATTGATCATGCTTCCGAAATGCGGTAGACTAATGATGTGGTTTGGTTATACGCAATCAAGTGAATGGCCATTTTTTTAAAAGTACAAATTCACTTGACTATATTCCACCAAAAATTCCATCGAAATTGCCGTTCCCAATGAAATAAAAAAGAATTACAATGCAATCATTATTTCAAGATTTTATTTAGAAGATCTTCAAATAGAATATTGTAATGTGCTGTTCAAAATTATTAATATAATCAACATTACGAATGAAAAGAAAATATGGAACTGGTAAATAAAAATTGACTTTGTTCACAAAAGTTTCCACTACGTTGACACATTGTTGCTTTTCTTTATTTTACAAGCATATTTAAATGCATTTGAGAAGTACATGTTCTCCACCTTTACCTATATTATTTCCTTCTAATTGGCCCTAAACCTCAAACTAATTAACAATTGAATGTGAAATGTGTAAAAAATTTATAAAGTTCGTACTGCCATTCCATGCCGGCATTTGGATTTTTTCAGTACATTCATTGATTTACGAAATTAGCATTAGCAAATTACATATACAAAGTATGTTAGAGGGCAAAAAAATTTAATCACTTAATCATTTGAATTTGATAAATATTTTTGATAATTTCAGGTGTACGTTTAAAGCCACATTTGAAAAACATTTGTGAAAAGATATAGTATAGAAATTTAATGATACCATGATATTCAACATTTTGCGTTAACTTCTAGTACTTTAAATTCAATTTTAGAATAAAAATAGTCTCAATCAATATGAATTAATAGTTTATGCATATGTTTAAAAAAATGTACATTTCCAACGAAATTCATTCCTTGCATTGTTTCGCAAATTCTAATAAACAATTTGCTCACACTTAATGTATTATTACAATGCTTTAATTAAACATAATTAGAACTATATGCCATATGTAGTGAAGGCCTCCGATCAACAGAGCAAATCTGAATTGTGGTGGCTTAAAATGATTAATTTATACACATTTACCAACGAAGTAAAAATCATTAATTTAGAGTTAAAAAATGAATTTCTAAGGTTTTATGAAGTTCTAAATTTGAAAAACTAATTCCGGATATGTACTTTGCATTAATGAAAGAATTCAGGGGTAAGGGTGAGGAAAAAAATGAACACGATTGTGAGGATGAGATTGAAGGTAAAAAGTGACTAGCATCAATTGAACAAAAAGTAGGTGCGATGAAATGCGTAAATAAATGAGGAACATTTGAAATAAGTCTTAAGTGGGAAATTAATAGGCAATTAGAGAAGGAAAAAAATCAAAATAAAAATGGCATTATAATTTTTTTGATTGTTCTAGGAGTATGAACAAGAAATATTAACTACCACGTCGGTGTCTCGAAATAAAACTTATTAAAGATATAACTCTTAAAGTAACTAAATTCCTATTATAAATTTAATACTTTTCAATCTATTTAAGAAGCGGTTTTTGACATTCACATGTCCTTTACTTATTGTGTATAACTTATGAAACATATTATGTATATTAATGTCATTGCTGGTGAACACCAGATGTCCGTTTCCGAATTTTTTCCAGTCTCTCTTCATGAATATAGGGTATATCAAAGACGAAACACTGAAACCCAGTTTCGCAAATACTAATCCAAAGAATGGCACGGGTTTGATTCAAGCAGTTAATCGATGTTCAAGGCACATAGGAGAACAACATATACGTTGAGAGAACTCCTTTGATTGCTTTGGCCTACTCATATTTTGCACTGCCCTCAAAGTTTATGCTATTGATTGTTTTGATAATTATCCGTTATATCTATGATAGATCAAAAATTTAATATCACGAACGCCCGTTGAAATTACATATACCAAAGAGCCATTTACTCTAATCCACCTGCTTTTATATAACTATTTAAAAATATTAATTTGACAGTGAGCCGTTTAAAACTACTAAATTATTTTATAATACATTTTAAAGGTTTTTAGATTAACACGAAAAAAAAATTGTTGAAACCATATAGTATAAGATATTAATTAAATCATAAATTCTGGCATTTTGTGTGAGGCTTGTAGTATTATAAAATTCAATCTTGTAATATTATCACTTCCAATAAAAAGGATTTCATACTTCTTGCAATATTTTAAAAAATATACATTTGCAATAAATTTCAAAACTTCTATACAAACTCAAAAAATGAATATAAATAATATAAACAACAATATGCACAAAAAATATGCACACTCCTGAGGTATTTGGTATTTTAAGGTTGTGATGATTATTGGAATTCATTGACAATGAGAACGAAGATAGTGTAAATTTTAGTGCCTAGACAAACTCGAAAGTTTTAGATATAATCATGATAACTTCCCATCTTATGAGGACGACAAATATTATGGTAAAGATGATCAGTTTGTACATTGTAGGATGGACCTATGTTTTTATTTATTAAAATATTGGTTCTCCTTATCGTTGCGATTGTTATTCACAACAAAATGTTGGCACTCTTCATTGCCTTTCTATGCATGATGAAGTTTCCACTTGCGGGAGAGGTGGATAATCGACTATTCCATTCATTCATTCCTCTTCATCACAAATATTAATATTTGAAGTTGTGGTTCGTATTAACTGTGTGTAGATGGGCTGAAATGGTCTATAAACGAACTAAGCTCAATGTTTGATGCATGCTTTAGGATTGCATTGGAGTTATTCTCTGCAAAGTCCTGATGGTGGAGTATCCTATCACTTGTAGGATAGACCTTATGATGCTCTCAATGCAGGGAAATCCCGGGATACAAAAGCATCACCAACTTGTTTGAATCATCCTTTTCTAGTTAAGCATTAGAAAATTATCAATCATATTGGTCCTATGATATTGTTTCGTAATATTTGTCCTGAATGGAGTTCACTACCTCATTTTATGTTTTCAAAAATGATTACGTGATTAACGTTATGGGTATTATTGTTTCCTGCACTTGGACCTCCTTTCGTATCCTCAAGGTTGTTGTCCTTTGCAAATAATGGCAAACTAGAAAAGAGGTTCCACCCTCCCTTCTTTCTTAGCCAGGTTTATGGCATGCGTAGACCTGTCGTAAAGCCTAGGAACCAAATCGGATGGTTGAATGTATTCATGAAGGATTTATTTGAGGATTTGTATCAGGAATTGTATTTTAATGCAATTTTTTTTATAAACGGTCTCTTTATTCAAGAAATTACAATATTTTAAGTTATATTACAAAGTATAGAGGATACGGAAAGATTCCAAATTCTAAAATTAATCGTCTATTTCAGATTAATCATACGTGCAGTACTTTCAATATCCACAATTAATGCATGAACATATTTACGTAATTTTTTAATTTATAAAGAAGACTATCAAATTTGCAATTACAAATCTGCATATTCTCATCGTGTTAGCTTAATAAATCCTGGTTTATTTACAGTGTTTCTATATTAATTTGAATTTGCGTATAGATTTGATGGAGGTGAAGATACACACTATGATTTATTTAATTTATAGTTCTCATATTCATTTTAATATTTGTTACAATTGTTTTTTTAATATGTTTATTGCAAATATTCTCTTTTGAACGACATAATAAATTATTTTTTTCCGATATGTTATGAACTTCTTATTTTGAAAACGCTCCTCAATTTACAATTGTAACAATACATTGTCGTAATCAATAAAATTCTTAACAAATTCAGTTATTAAACAAGTATATGGCATAATCCTATGTTTATTGCAAACATTCTCTTTTTAATGACATAATAAATTATTTTTTTCCGATATGTTTTGAACTTCTTATTTTAAAAACGCTCCTCAATTTACAATTGTAACAATACATTGTGGTAATCAATAAAATTATTAACAAATTCAGTTATTAAACAAATATATAGCATAATTCTAGTACTAAGTACTATAATTCATCAATAAAGTTACATACTCTAACATCTTAATTCACAGTTAATTCAACAATATGCACAAAAAACTTTGACAGAAATCGTATATCATATATTTGTTTTTTAGGAATGCAAAAGTGGAACAGTTGCATTTAGGCACATCTATCAAGTTATGTCATTGAATTCTGCAATGTCACCTTCTATGGTATAAAGTAGGATTGTATAACGAAATTACTTTAGCATATTTAGTTATTGTACAACGGCAGAGTAGCAATGGAAGAATGCAATGATACGTTAGAAAGAAACATTTTAATCCCCTGCAGGTGGTGCGAAATACATAGATAAGGTTTTTTTAAACATAATTAGGTCCCTATGTTCTATTATGCCGGCGTGGTCACTAGTATGACCGGGGATTATGTAATTCCAGCATTTTGGAGTCTTAAGATGCGTCATTATTTTTCATTATGTACGCGTTGTAATTTAATCTTTACATTATATATATATATATATATATATATATATATATATATATATATATATATATATATATATATATATATATATATATATATATATATATATATATATATAAAATTATACGGTTTAATTAGAGTGACCTAATCATTTTAAATTACTTATCCTAATAATCTATTTCAATTGTATTAATCTCTGATTCATTTAATTAAATTTAAATGTAATTTTTAATTATTTGAATATTGTAATTGCGATACATGTTTAATCTACATATCGTTTTTATTTCTAATAATTTATTTAAATTTTTCTACCTTTTTTATACTTCAAGACAATTTTGTTTAAAGAGTGTATTTGCAAATACAGTGCCAATGACAAATTTATTCCTTTTATTATTCTTTGATTTGATGGATTCAAAATATGATCGTCCAGGTAAAATTCATCCAATTTTGTTTCCACGTAGGATGAACGAGTTCATATCTCTTCACCTAGTTATTGTATTTTGAAATATATACTCGCTTTAACTACGTCTTTGATTTCCGGGAATATATTAATTTCTATGCATTATTTGATTCTCATTAATGCTCTAATTTTATAATATCAGTTCATTCTCCTGAATGTTTTCATTTCATGTCATTATTTCGTTTTCAAGAATGTTCTCATCGTATGGAATTATTGGATTTTCCCATATATATATATATATATATATATATATATATATATATATATATATATATATATATATATAATAAATCCCGGTGAAATTAAAATATATAATTCAAAAACAAAAAACCAAAAATTATGAAAGACAATCTTATTATCAAATAATACCCAAGGTTGAAGTAGATATAACGTGAATATTCGGTTATAAACGTGAAAGATTCGAGTTGAAGCTCAAACTCAGTTTTTATCAAGTTTGCATTCTATGAAGAGGTATTCAAATATCTATTAAGCAGTGTTAACCTCTAAACGACAAAGTTGTTTTCTAACCTCCGAAACCGAAAACTGCGATATCGTACCACCTTGTTGAAATTGAGGTACAAGTAGAGTTTTTGCTATTTTTTTGTACTTCTAGCCCTAGGATCTTAGACTTCTTTGCTATCAAAAATACTATGTAGAATTTCATCCATTGGATCTTAACCATTTGTGAGATCATAACATTCAAAGTTGATGCAAGTTTTTTTTGGGCAGACATAGTCTACATTGTGCAAAGGGGACTTCATTATTGTTACCCCAAAAGTTTGGCTCATAATTTTTCCCATGTAGACAGCACAGTTGAAAACACCCGTGCAAAATTTTAGATTCTCATTTGGCTTTTTGAACCTTCATGCAATTTATTTTCCAGAAATAAGTATAAAAACAATGATTCGAAAAAACCAGGATTTTGTCAATTTTATTTGGTTTTTGGAAAAAATGATCAGCTTGAAGGTACCTTTACAAGTTCTAGAATTACTGGAAGTAACAAAATTGACAAATTCATAAATCTCAAATTTTGGCAACTCTTGAAAGAAAATAATGTGAAATTACAAAAACCTATGAAGCTTCGACTTGTAATTTTTGGAGGCTGCCCTTCAGAACTTGAGAAATGTTTTTACTTGGGTCACTTGGAAATACTGGTATGAATTTGGTTTTGTAGCAGCTTTCAGAAAAACACATTCCTAAAAAATTCAAAAATAAAAAGTTCTTTTCTGCCCGCCCGAAGGCTTTAAATTGAAATTTGCATTTACAACTTCGAAATTTGGAATTTGACTTTGCAATTTTTCCCATTTACACCTTGTAGTATAGGGAACATACTGTAAAAATCTTAAGTACAAATATCAAGTTTTACCCCTTCATCTAAGCTGCCCAAAATAGCAAAACGCCATTTTAGTGGCCGTGGTCGTTTAGGGGTTAATCAAGTTTTATTTGCATTGGTCCACACCGGAGACAACGCGTCTAAAAGTGAAACCATATTCATATTATAAAAATACACATTTCTTTCAATCAAATCTCAAAAATTCAGAAATATATGATACATTTATACTTGAACTCTTATGCCACCATTTCTAATGTAGAATTGAACTTCAAAAATTAAAGAGATATACAAAAGTCAAAAGCTAATCCAAACACTATAATTTAAATATTGCTACAATGAAATTTATATCAATGGGAGTTATGGTAGAAAGTGGTATTCTGGATTGGATGATTGACATGTCATAGATACTGGATTGGATTCATCTAGTTCGGATGAAAACTGAAGGGCGGATGAAATTTTTCATAGGGAGGACAAGTACATATTGGATGAGAACAAAGTTTTGGAGGAGGACATGAGCAACCGTCTTGGCAGGAACTGATTAAGGTTGACACACCTATAGTCGACACATGACCAATAGCCGATATCTTCTAATTCCTAGATTATGAAAGAACAGATGTACCTCATTTGTATATATCGGCTATTGGTTCGGAAGTACTTTTCACTTTGAAAAATTGTACAAATTTCAATATTGGGAGATAATTCATGAAAAAATGCTCATTCTTCATGAACATTATTTTCCTATGAACCAAAAATATCTCCTTGTCGATAACCCAAGCTTTGATATGCTAAACTGCTTTAAGTTGTCGGTTATAGGTGTGTCAACCTTAGGTAGAGGAAGATTTTCAATTGGACGAAACTAGCTATACATGTGTCTGGATGAACAGCGTCATAAATGTGTCACTACCACAGGAATGAGGAATGGAAAATCCAGGACCTGCGAGCAAGTTCTCGACTGCACAAACAAATCTGATTTCCAAAAAGCAAGTTATCGACTGCACTAACAAATCCAACTGCAAGAGAAAACAACGGCTGTACCGAGAGGCCAAGAACACGTTACGACTCATCAATATGTTTTCCTGGGATCACAGTTCCACAAGAACAAGTTACGACTCATCAATATGTTTTCCTGTCGATGTCGGTTGCACAGACACAACATTGGGCAACTAAACAGACATCAATGCCTGAACGAAGCCAAGAAATTGGTCAATCGAAGATCCAATATGCGAATGGCTAGAATTGAAAGACTATGTATTCAACTGTTTTCGGATACTGCCAGATTACATTGCTTCCATTAAATTTTCGATGGAGCCTGAAGACGTCCCCAAAAAAACTGATCACCCTACAGAGATGTGCCCATCTGATACTGCCTTTACATATCCTCTACTTAGAGCACTACAAAATTACCATTTGACAAAACACAAAATTCGTACAGTTCTCGAATCTCCGCCAAAACACTCCGCTGGCATCTGAGCTGTGAAACTCTAATCCATCGCGCATACTGAATTGAACCGTCTCCAACCTATTCGTAACAGTTTCCACCGCCCATTCACTGCCTTACCATCCTGCCGTGGTGGAGGTGAATACCACTGCATATCAGAGTTTGCCGAGAGAGATGGTTCTTCATTGGCCTTCGTAGCCAGTGACGGTGAAATGGATGCATCCGACAGCTTTCTCGCTAGAGACGACACTTCGGATTCGGGGACAACAGGATTCATAGGAGGGGGAAGGGGAACTAGTGGTTCCAACTCGTGAATAACCAAACGGTCGAATTCCAACTCTGCCAGCACATCCGCAACACAAGGGGAACTCTCAGATAAAGAAGCCATCGCCGCTGACAAGTTCGAGGCGGGACGAACGGACTCCACTTCTGAAAAGGAAATGTTCTCGGTCACCGAAGTAGCATATGTGTAGTCGTCAACTAGGATAGGATTTGCAGCAGAATCCCCACGCTAAAGTACTGGAGAACGCCGTGTAGCTAGATATTCAGCAAATGTAAAATTGGCAGCCACACCCAACATACGAATCTCCCGTCGGCACTGTGGTGTCAATACATACATGTCCAAGTCCACGAGGACCTAGCTCAGATTTGGAAGGTCGGGCAGCCATGGTTTCGGATACATTACATCTGTAGACGCTCGCCTCAGAAACACCTCTTCCACCCACGACAGGAGCGCACCCTTCTCCGAGTCCATTTCCCCTACACAGTCTGGGTAGTCTGAGGAAGATATGAAAGTGTCACGATGGCATCAATGTCTAGAAATACATGAACTCTGTCCTCGGAGAAGGAGGTCGTGGAGAACATGTAAACCCAAATCGGCTCTTAACCATTCCATTACAGAGGTGTCTCCTCAACGCTGCTACGGCGGCAATAGACATTATCCTACAGGAGAGAAACCTGTCCACTCGGAATGAAAGATAGTGAACCAGCTGTTGTCCTCAATTAAGACCTCCAATGATAAGACAACCAAAACGACCCTGCTTCCCGTCTCGCACCAAAAGCACCGGGAATGTGATATACTGTTTTTCTAGTTACCTTAAAATTAGGAGAGCATGCGGGGAAGGAGAAACCTGTCTTCCTGAATCATCACACCCACACCAGGATCCGCCCTTTTACTGAAAGTTAATGACGGAACAGAATGAAAGGCTCGCATCAATCAGTGTAGATATCGTGAACTGCTGTGGGTCGCTATTGCTGCACCCACACAAGAAATACCTTACAGAAACAAATCGCCTCACGGTGGAGAAGGCATGTCACACTGTGAGTCGGAGAACAGCAAAGAGAAGCGCTGCTTTCGGGGCCATGTAACTTGATTTATACGTTGATGAATTTTGCTCCACCATAAGTGTGGCTCACGTGGCGCAATGGTACTGGGTTATTCAGAAACGGTCTGTGTAAAGATCTTTGCGAAGAAAATATAACAGTGCTGACAAGGCGGATTCTCCAAGCCCCACTATTTTTGGGTCACTCTGATAAATCAACCTCGTATTTATGCATGGAGTAATATGAAAATCTCAAAGAATAACAATTGAGTGCTCACTTCTAGTGTTGGGTGTCCTAGTGAAATACACATTCCATTTTTGCAATGGAAATTCCTTTTGCGGAAAAAATAAAAATAAAAAATAAAAAATTACACATTCCTTTTTATTTCCTATATGATCTAGATATAATTACTATGTCCTTAAATCCAGTGAATGAATGTCAACAATAATTCGAACGAATGTATCTCTTTCCAGGTTTCCATGTTTTTGGTATCCATAGGAATCTCAAATTCTAATAGCTTAGACAATTAAAATTTGATTGACATTGTAATCTTCTACGTCCATGTATTTCCGAATGAGCATGTGTGTTATGCTCATCTCACCAAAATAAGTTAGGTATTTGTAAAAATTTAATGTCAACATAATAGAATGATCGCATTCTCGAAAATATGTTGTAATTGAATTCCATATGAAAGCAGCCATGTTATGTGGATGGAAGATAGAACTAAAAAGGAAAAAATAAAAAAAAACAATATAAGAGGAAATACCATTCTAATATGTCTGTTATACAAAAATCGCATGCAATCTCCGAGATTGGGACTTCGCTAAAAATGCAATACTTCAAATTCCGTTAAACTATAAATTTATTATCAAAGTTAAAGGATGTACGAAATTAATGTGAACGCATATCATGGTATGACAAACTAGAGTATACCGAATAAGTCATATCGCAAATGGTTACGTTATTGGCTATTTATATGTTTATCACATAGAAGCCAATGATTTGGACGTCTCGTTAATTCTGTTAGACGTCCCTCTATTTATTGCAACGTTTTTGAGAAAACATGATATTCTGTATGAAGCAATCGATCAAGTAAAAATCATCACATAGAACTCTACCGTTTGTCACTGGTTATTTTTGTACAAGTTTGTGAGCTTGTATCTAAATATAGAGAAGTTCAATAGGCCATCCATGTACTGATTGTACGATGCACCATACTCCGAGAGTTTTTGGGATTGTCGTGTTTGGTAAATAACATTTGAATATCGTAGAGTATTTGACAATATTGGTTTTGAAATAAAGAAAAGGTTAAGGTATAGTATAATTATGTTTTTGGAAATCCGTATTAGTCGTGACTTACCAGTATATCCTCGTCTTTTTTATGGGTACAGATCAACCATATTGCATGTTCCGGTCATTTTCTTTGTTTTTTAATGACTATCCTACATATGGCATAATAAATGGATTTTGGATTCAAACAATATATTTCGTGGTACGATACAACAAAATTAGTATGGAAGTTTTTAATAATTTGTATGTTCTCTTTGCTTACATACATGAACACAATATAGTTAAAGTTTCAAAAATATACATTTCACTTAAAGACTCCTCATTTGATTTTTTGCTGAAATCTAAATTGGCGTCACAGTCATTACCATTGTAGCCGAATTGTAGTCTATTGAATATACCAAAGTGTATCTAAGGATAGTATGATTACCAACATTGATGAACTCATCTACGATAAAAAGAGAGTACTCTAAACAATCATTATTACTGAAAATATGTTCAGAAGTTACCATATGCTAGAATAGCTGAATAACCAATGTAGAAATAAATGTAGAGCTACATTTCATTCCTAAACAAAATACACATATACTACACGAAGACATGTGTGTACATTAATGCATATATAATGAATCCAACAATAGATGGGACAAATCATTACTTTGCATTGATATTAGAACATACTTTATGATTTAGGAATTTCCTATTCTTATGGAAGTCGAGCTAAATGTATACTTCGTCATAAAGACATTTGATAATCCGTCGTACATCTCGGTATTTTATATACTCAAACAGTACAATATACATGTATAGAACATGCATTTGGGAATTGCCAAAGCTTGTATGAACTTGCTTGATTATATAAAGTGGAAGTATATTTAACTAGTCAATGCCCGTTCGGTATGACATTTTAAAAATATCTTAGGAAATCACGTAATTAACCTACCCTTCACCAATAATTCATATTATAAAATAATCTCCCAAATTTTTAATAAATTATACTTCTCTTTTTCAATGCCCTCTTTCTCAAACTAGTCATTATGAATAATAATAAATAGTTGGCTGATGATGACGTGTCGTTAATATAATGATTCTACTTATGTTAATTCAAAAGTAGTTTAAAATGTGAGAATGATGGTAGTAGCACATTCGAAAAAGTGAAAGGTGGACCATTATTTGGTGTATCAGGTCCATGTATGGATAATATCAGGCAGTCATATATAGGAAACTGAACCAGATCACAGTGGCGGCATATTTAATACCACCTCATCGCTGGCAAGTACCATGGGATAAAACAACCACTGCAGTAATACGAATGAAGGTATATATGTTCTATACAACAGCGCACACTAACCGGGGCATATTAATAACTACGTCGTCTCCTTCGTCAGATTTGTGTCGTCAGAATGCAGTTCTACTTCTTCATAGAAACGAAGTGTCGCTATTCTGCAAGCACCTGTTCGTTTTCCAAACATGCTTAAGTATAGGACATGGCCGGGCACATGAGAGATTCCGACATCGTCAATGACGTAGTAGGAGGTTCTTCAGAAGAAATCGATGCCTTTGACGAAAGCTGGGGCAGGCGAGAAATGGAGGAACACTTCCAGTTCGGACCTGAGTTCTTCGGAATGGAGAAGCCATATCATATCCAAGTTGCAGAGGTGAACGCCAATGTTCTAACCACGCTACTCCTCATACAAGTTGGTTCAGACCAAGGGAGGCAGCTTGCGGAAAATGAGCGGCTCTGGGACGAGCTCCATACAATGATCCTGAAATTCTATCTGAGTTGGGATTAGGTACACCACTTATCGTGAACACTTGTACTAGGCCAGTTTGGGAGAGAACCCCCTCCCACCTCGTCCGGGGTTAGTTTTGTTAATTAACACGGAAGGTAGAGCTTGGCAGGTACCATGCCTACTCGGTATGTGTAATATACAGTCCGGTCCATCAATAAATGTAAACATTCACAGCAAATCATAGGTGTTTCGTCGATGTCGTTGTGTTCTTCTGGCTCGCTGAGGTTGTGGCATGTGATCCGTACGAGAGTACTTCGAAACAGACATCTGTGGAAGCCCTTCATTTTGAAAATAAAACCCTGCCCGACAGATGGTGGAAACAGTAGTTCTGTCCTGAAGTATTCCACACCCACAGCCCAGGTATTTCGTGGCTCCACACTGCTCCACATGGCACTTCACTGCGGATCACAGTAGAAGGTCCCGCTGAACTTTGATAACCTGCGTGTTTACACTTTAGGCACTAGGGTTAGAAGTCGGCTGCTTCTGCGATCGTTCAATTGCTTTTAGCGACAACGTCTATGCGTTATACATGGAGGCCAGAGAGAACTTTCCCAGTCAGGCAAGAGTAGACAGACGAGACAAGAAATTGGAGGCTCGTGAGGAAGAAGTGGCGACTCAACGCGGGAGAACGCATCGGATATGTCCGTGTAACATATGTTTGGGACAGACGCGGTCAAGGATTTCTCGCGCTACAGTCAGGAATCATCTTCTAACATACGGAAGGAACCCGTACCACCGAGGGCCCACAAAGGTAAGCTCTATTCATGGGTGTCATTTTATTTTGCAACACACTCATTTCCTACTCTAAAGCCCTTGTTTTGGCCCGTTCTTGCTGCTGAATTGCTCTTCCTTGCTCAGTGTATGCAATAATGGATATGAGAAGCGTGCTTTGTGATACCCTCTCTGTATTTGGCCACATAAGGGATGCCCAAAGGACGACTCAGACGGGGAATGGGACTCCTACATTCGCGAGGGTTTTGGGACTAGGGCTACCGGTTTCCTTTGGCAGTTCACAGCACCGATTGATCAGGATTTGGACATGCCCGACCTCGTCGAGCATGCCTTCCGCATTTACGACGGCATAACAGGTACAATCGGAATAGTGAGGGACCCGGATGTTAACAACGAAGACGAAGATGAGGGAGCCGACATTCGGCCTTCTGTGTCAACAATACGTACCTCTATCGGAGCCAGAGCGCCAGCGGCATCGGGGTCACTCCGGCTTCGTTGGGCACCCAGAAAATATACCAGAGCCTGCGTTTGGTGCTGGGGATCCAGGAAGTTCACCTTCATCAAGCGACGACAACTCCGACGATGATGTACCAGCCATGGAGGCAGACGTCAATGGCGACAGGGAATTACTGGAAGAGTGCTCAAGGACTCCTCTTTTTGCTGGGGCGAAATTGACGCAATTGAGCTCAACGTTATTGCTGCTGAACTGCCTAAGGACGCACGGTGCTTCGAATCTATTGGTGAACGAGCTTTTCCAACTACTCTCGAAGAGCATACTCCCTGATGTGAATTCTCTCCCCCTCTCAGAGTACTCCGCTTCGAAAATCTTGAAGCAACTCGGTTTAGCTTACAACACTATCCATGTCTGTCTCGGTCCGGGAGCATGCATGCTATTCAGGGGGCCCGTGAACTCGTTACTGCAGAGATGTGGGAAGTGCGGGGCTGAGAGGTATAGGAAGGTTGGGAAGTCAAAAATTCCTCGTAAAGTGCTTAGGCATTTCCCGTTGATTCCCAGACTGCAACGCATGTTCAGCACGCCAGTACAAGCATCTTTTATGACTGCACACGCAAGGATGGCTAGCACAGACGACGCAATGAGAGGTGCATATGACTCACACCAATGGAAATTTATAAATTGGCGATGGTGGGATGACTTTGCAAAAGAGGACCGAAACCTGCGTCTGGGACTTGCGACGGATGGGATCAACCCGTTCTCTGTAAAGCGTTCGACTCACAGTACTTGGCCGGTATTGATCTTTAACTACAATCTCCCTCCTTGGCTGGTCACCAAAAGGCATTTCGTTATTCTGAGCTTGATTATCCCGGGAAAACGCTCAGTTACAGGAGAATGCTTTGACACATATTTAGAACCTCTGCTTGAGGAGCTGCGGTTGCTATGGAGCGAAGGAGTTCGCACTCACGATGCTGCACTATACAAGGGATCATCGAATTTTAATTTGAAGGCTATTTTGATGTGGACCTCTCATGATTTTCCAGCGTACGGACTTGTCGCGGGGTGTGTAACGAAAGGATACAGAGGCTGCCCTATCTGTGGGAAAAATACCATCTCACGACGATCAAATGCATTGAAGAAAAATGTTTACGACTCACAGTATCGTCGTTGGCTTCCGGCAGGGCACCACTGGCGCACCGACACGACTTCATTTAATGGCGATGTGGAACATCAAGGCCCCCCTGAACCAATACAAGTGGCAGAGATATTGAGATGGGGAAATTTGCGTGATGCCTTCACGTTGAGAGGTGGCATCCCCCGGGCGGAGGACCCAACTCGCGAATTCGGTATCAAAAGGGTGTCGGCCTTCTTCTCTTTGCCATACTGGGCGGTAATTTTTTCATAATCCCCTACTTTGTTCTTTGGAATTCATGTCGATGTCGTCCCTCCTCTGTTCCACTCACGGCGTATCAATAATTGCATTCCGAATAACCATCTGCATATCACCGTTCAGAGCTATAGACAAATGATCCATGATTTGGAATTCATGTCATTGAATCGTGAACAGTATTTTCTGTGTGGGAGTCGATTTGGTAGTCAGTTTCTGAGCAGGAGTTAGTTTTGGCTCTCGAAGGTGCAAGAGGTGCTCTGAGTGTGGGAATTCGACGGGTGCAATGTGGAGGTTTGGTTTGGAGTGAAGTGGTGGACTGGTTTTCAGTGAGTGGGTGGATTGAGTTAAGTTGAGGGGTAATTAGGATGGTAACATATACATGACTGTGGATCTGTATGGTATGTTTATGATATGTGAAGTTCTGTGTGTATTGGGTTACTCATGCAAGTGGAATGAGTGAGTGAAGTAAGGAGCGTAGTTCTTTTGTGCCAGTCAATGATATGAGATTGAGTTCGTGAGTTTCTGTAAGTGGACTCTGTCGTGGATGAACGTCTTCAAGGCAGTGCGTGCGATTATTTTTTTATTCTCTCTTGAATCGTTTCCTGCAGTGGTGAGTGTTGGTGTATTTTTATGTATTGTTTGTTGGTTTAGGTGAATGGAGTATTCGGGTCTGTGAAGAGGATGCATTTCGTGTCATATAGCCAGAAGTGCTAGTTTTGGAGCGTGGTTCGGGAGGTTCATTTCGCACTTCAGCTGTGGGAGGGAGGGTAGAGGATACGGGGAGTAGTGGAGGGAGAGTGTATTTCTGTGTGTGTCTGTGAGTGTGGTTTCCCAATTAATTGCTGTGAGCCATGAGGCGAGAACAGGTTAGGGGGAGAAGATTATTCAGGGCTGTAAGTTGGGAAAGAGAGTGTATCAGCGATCTTGTAGCTGAAGGAGTTTTACTCATAGTTTGGGTGGCCGTACAACTGATGTCGAGTTCGGTTGTATTTTTCCTCTGTGGAGCCTCGCCAGAGAGCATTGTCGAGAGCATTGATGAAGTGGAGTCCAGACCTCGCTTGTTCTGTTGTTGAACACGGTATTGTCGTCTGGTTATATTCCACGGTCAGCAACGTTGTCATCACGTGGCTTTAGGTGCTTTTTCTTGATTTGAGGCGCTGTGCGGTTCAGTACCTCTTTTGTTGCAAGAAGAGAGAGACAAATATTCAACGTCATGGCCAAAGAGGACGTCATGGCAACGTAATGGCAAATCCGCTTAGGCAGTTACTCAGTTCATGCTGGATGTTGCGTGTCACAAACACTGTCAATGTAAGTACATATTTTTGAACTAAAGATGGGCCTGAATCTTCGAGTGCAAGAGCTTCCGATAAGAAATACTCTTGATGTTATGCACATCGAGCGGAATATTGCAGACAATATTCTGAGGTACCTATTCGGAGACAAAGACACTCCTGCTCTGAGGCGGGACATGGAAGAGGCAAGCAAGCGTACGTCAAGAACTGCACCTCATTCCAACAGGTAATGGCGATTTCTTAAAGCCAAAGGCACCATATGTTTTTTCCGCATCCGAAAAAGAGCGTTTCCTGGCTCTAGTGTCCCGAACCCGGGTGCCGTCGAGATACAGCTCGACACTGATCCGGCATGTTGGGGAGATGAGACTGTCAGCTCTGAAATCCCATGACCATCACATTTTACTTCAGCAAATATTACCTGCTGCGATCAGACATCTTCTCACCAAGGGTGTAAGAGATACCATTGTTAGAGTGGCGAAATTGTTCCAGAAGATATGCTCGAAGGTAATTTGGAGATCTAAACTTCCGGATCCGTACACAGATAGTGTAGAGACACTTTGTATGCTAGAGATGCATTTTCCACCCGGATTTTTCGACATAATGCCACATCTGATCATTCACTTAGTGCGAGAGGTCGAGATCTGTGGGCCTGTGCATTCCAGGTGGTGCTACTTTGTTGAGCGTTATCTAGGACAATTGACGAAGTTTGTTAGGGACAAATCAAAGCCAGAGGCGGGTATTGCAACCGGTTACATGATAGACAAAAGTCTTGGAATCTGCAGTGAGTATTTTAGCCTCTTTAAACACACCCGTAGGTGCATATGGGACCCCGAGGAAGAGATCCGAGATGCCGGTGAATTACTAGTTGGGACTCCGGGGTATAAGAGACTGACCACTGCCGAGCTGTCGAAGGTTCACGACGATGTCATTCGTCACAGTGTATACACCGCAGAACTGTTGAGGTGCGTATTTTGCAGCTGAACTGAAACTAGTAAGGTATGTTGGTTATATTTAATGAGAGAGTGTTAATAAAAACCAATAAAATATGACGCAGTACTTCACTAATTTTGGAAACTTGATGCGCAGTGCATATCTCGAAGAGGACGCTGACTACCTGGGTCAACGGGAGGAGTTTAGAGCCCAGCATCAAAGGAGCCGTCCTCGCCCATTGACGTATCAGTATCCTGAGCACTTGGCAGGAGCTTTTCCTACCTTCGAAGCATGGCTTAATAGACACGTACGTAATCTTCAGAGCGAAGGTTTTCCTGTAAGTGCAGAGTTGGTAGAACTTCATTGCCCCCCCAGTCACATCGCTTTCTCATTCAAAGCTATGTGGGCTTTTGGGTCCCATTATCGGTGCAACCCCGAGTCCGAGGAGAGCTTCGTCTGTTTTGATTCTAGAATTGCCGCCGCGTCTGCAGACGCCTCCACCATCGACGTGGGAATCATAAAGGAGATTCTGCTCATTACATATGTTAAAGTGAGCTGTGTGGTACTGTAGGCGGATTGGATAAAGTCCAGCGAGCAAGGAAGGGCCGCTAATAAAAAGGATCACCTTGGTTTTTGGTCGGTCCTCTTCAATGCTAGAGACCAAGGACCACGTCTTAACCCATATGTTTTTCCCGCCAGCATATGTCAAGTATATTTCATGGAAGACGGGGTTCAAGAGGGGTGGAAAACAGTGCTCCGCCATGAGCCCTGGAGCCGCAGGGTCACAAGAGAGGAGGACAGCCCAGAGTTTGATTCCGCTGGCCAGTTCTTTCCTCCTCCCAATGGCTCAGAAGCTTCAGAGAATGCAGCACCACATGCTGAAGCATCAATCCCAGGTGAGGCGTCAAGTTCGGGCATGGAACACGTGCAAGTGATGGAGGAACAGCTTGGAGAAATGAACGAAGATGATTTCCTGGACAATGCAGATTACGAAGACGAAGTCGCCTTGCAATATGTGGAGTAAAAAAACACGCATTTCTTCCGCGTAAGGAAGCCTTCTCGAAATCACCCCTGTATTGCACCGTTTGCTTCGCCGGTCATTGAGGTCTGTCCACCTAGAATTGGGAGGCAGCACACCTGAATTCAGATTCCCTTGTACCCAGACTATAGTACATCCAAGTACACGTTCTTCCTAACTTTACCGATTTCAAATCCCTAAACATCTAATTCCATGCTGTATTTCATTCCTACATTGTGAACTCTTGAAAGTAATAGAATATAAATTTCCTTGTCTGTGCAGTCATTGCCAAGGCGACGACGAGTTCTGCATCCCATCACATGTGGCTGATGTATCTGCAGCGTTAATATTCTTCTCCCTGGGGATGGTGAGTATGAACTTCGGATTCAAAAAGCTTTCGGACTGATCAGATTTTCACTCTGATAAGTAACTTCTCACGGTTGAAGAGGCTAACAAGTACATACCAATTGCAAGAGGAGTAGTTGTGTTACGGTTCCGTCATGCAACAACGATCACATTTGTTGCGCTGGTAATTGTCCAGTTCCTCTGACCACAATTGACAGATGGTTGCAGCTGTCTTCTATGAAAACTTGGATAAAAGGATCAGGTTCCCTGATATTCGAACGGAGGTAAGTGCCTGCTTCGTACTGTGTTGAGACACATTCTGCATAAAGTAGTAATAAAGAACGGGCTTTACAGTAGCGAAAATTTAGGTCCCCGGTTCGTCATGTAGGCGTTGTTCCAGGAGAGCGAGAAGTAGTTATGCTCCTGTCTATTTCACTTCGGTAAAAACTAGCTCGGTGTTTCTTCAGAAAGCATGGGAATATTACACTCAACTCCTGGAATATAATGAGCACGAAATAATTAAAGCTACAAGTTCGTCAAGATCGATCATCACTGTCTTCTCTGTATAGTCCTAGTATATTGCTCCGTTGTGAAGGTATTGATATTAATTTATTCTCTCGTGCAGATCATGGAATCTAGTATGCAATTTGTGTTTATCCTGCATCTGAATTATGTGAAATCTGAAGAAATTTGGGGACCTGATGCACCACGCCTGCTATTTCAATTTCAGGTACAATGTTTTAATAGGATTTCCTTAATGTTCAATCACATATCAGCTCATCCAAAAGTATCTTTGTATATTATGATGGCCCTTGGTGATCTGCGTTCTCCTTACTCTTGATGTGGAGTGCACTTTTCATTGTGTGGTTTTCTTTCATTCTGTAGTCCTTTATTGTTCTGCATCGACCACTTCACGTTCTACGTTGTGCTGCAAGTTTGCTGTGATAAATTCATATCGTGCATTTTCGCTGAAGCTGCTTACAGAGGGAAATTCGCTTACAATCACACGGTACTTATTTCAGTTCATGATCCTTTGTTATTGATCAGTTGATGTTCGTTTGAGTAGCATTGAATAAATGCCATGTTCAAGTTTGCGACTCTGTTTCACAAGATTTGGCAAAATTTTTAAGTCGAATAGGCATTGTTACAGGAAGGCACTCTTTTATCCCATTGTCCGTCTGTGTGTGCTGTAGATACGAGGGATGATGTGGGATTGGGTTCTTAGTGGCCCCAACAGTTCCTGTCTCGCATCTCATGCTCGTCTTTTTCACAACGTCTTATCTTTAGGTAATGCTCTGAATTCCGACTGTGATGTACCCTATGAACCTTTGTTTCTTACCAGTGGTCTTACTTGGGGTGCCTCGCTCAGTCATCTGACTTCAGAGGATCATCCGAACTTGTATGTCGCAAGTGATGTCAGGTACATCTTGCAGTATATATATTTTTATAATATTAGGGGCCTTGCTAGAGAGAGCCCTGAGATTTAGATCAAAGGATTTTTTCTCTAACTATTCCACTCTGCACTGACAGCGGTGTTACTACAGATGCGGTTGTTCTCCTGAGGAAGGGACTCAAGTCACATACTAGGTAATTCTCAGAATTCTTTTCAGAGATGTTTTTGAACTCAATTTCTATGCTTTGTTTGTGAACTACATGGACATGCCAATGGAAGATCATGTACGACATGTGAGGATCCAATGCATCCACCTAGTTCAAATTAAATTATTTCAATCGTACGTAATCAGTGACATTCAGACTTCGAATAACTTGCCACTGCTCAATGCTTACCAGCGGTTTCTGAATTGTAGAACCTCTCAGCCGTTGTAACCAGTACGAGTCAGGATGAAGTTAGAGTTCTTCAATACGACACAGCATGTACTGTTCTTCAAAACGGCAGTCTTCATCTTCACAGTGAGGCAATTCACATTTACGGGACATTTACAGGACTGTAGGAGCAACTGATCGCCACTAACATGGACGGCTAGATGGTGCGTTGAGTTTGATTTTACAGGCAGACGATTTCCGGAGACACCTCATTAGTGCGAGGCAGAAGAAGAGTGCTTCAAATTTTTGCTCAGTGGGATGAATCTCAATTAGTACCGGAAGGATGTCTAGCCACGAAGTGCATAAGGATGTTCTACAAGTGCCAATGAGGTATGGTCTCAGGTCATACTAATACTTTTTTGGTCTGGCAGGACCTCTGATATGTCTATTCCATCCTATGCATTACTTCGTTTGCTGTGAAAATATTTATCAAAAGGACGGAAATTAATCTTGATCGGATCACAGTCATGATGGCAAATCCCTTTTTTGGGACCAACATTTATGTCACCTTTGGGAGGGAGATACTCAATCCTAAAACGTAGACCTAAGGTATTGTGCAAGTTGCACCCCAATCACAGCATCATTAATGTCATGTAAGGTACAGCCGATTTCTCCATAACCACACTTCAGACCTCCTCTTCAAGTATTTCGCAGTGTCTCTAGGGTGTGGCTCATTAGACGAGGTCCTAGACTCCGTTTTCACAGTCCTAATTCTCTCTTCTATCTGTTCAGCTGGAGATATAGCAGAGGCTCGACAATGACGCGGGAATGCTCAAAGGTTTGGTACAGGGACATGCTCTGTTTGTCGAGCGCCGGATTTCTGCCCAGCAAGGGTTCACGCCACCTGTACCCGAAAAGTGAGTGCCGTGAACGACTGGGTGCTCCAAATCGCGTGGGGGCATACCCTTGGCGCCATCGCCGAGGAGAAGAGTACGCGGATTATGTGAAGGAGCTCTACGAAAGAGTCCACCAGAAGAAGCTACACCCCTCTGCCATGCTGCCGTGGCACTTCGCTCGAGGCCTCCTTGCCGAGGAAGACGGAGTCCAGGTAGACTGGGCCCAGTACGCGGAGGGGAATCGCAGAGGTACTAATCGGAACGCTCGGATGAAGCCCCTGAAGAAATATAGCAATCTCCGTCGCCCTATGCCTTTCTCACACCCGCCGCCCAGACCCGTAGCTCCTGCTGCTGAATCCACCATCGCGGTCAGTGTATTTCTTCCCTGCTCACTCTGGTAGCATGTACCCAGAACAATTCGTTTTCTTTTGATTCTGAATACGGCTGGCATCATATAGTCCATGCGTTCTCTGTTTTCTTGTGACTGTGTACTCGCCAATCTTGCTATGTCTGACGTGTGCTACAACATCTTCAGGTACCTCTTCCTGAGGGAGCAACGGTGCCCTGGCGTAGAAGATCTGCCTTGCGTGCGATACACCGGGTCCCGGAGGATGTGAATTCGGCGAGGGGGACAGATGGTGCGTCTAGAAATTTGATTCCCGCTGATTTGTCCACCCAGGTGGAGGCCCGCTCCGACATGATTCTCTCTGCCTTAGCGAAAATGGCCGATGCCATAACGAAGGCATCCCAGAGCCGAAGAGAAGCTCAGCGCGACGAGGGGAACCTGCAAAAACATCAGCAACGCGTGGCATTGGGGAAGCTCGAAAAAACCCAGGAAAAGCTGGATTCTATGAAGGCAGAGCTGAAGGTTTAGGAAGATAGAGTTGCACAAACGAACAGCTTCCACAACCGAGCCAGGGCTCTCTGGCAGGGCTCTATTCCGAATGAGTTGGAAGAGGGGGAGATTCACTCAGAGGGCGGACGCATCACCTCAAGCAATACAGAGACACAGTTGTGCAAGGACGTGGTATCAGTGATCGAGGACAACACCTCTTTTCTCAACGACCGTGTCAAGGAATTGAAACAGGACATCTCAGCACAGCAGATCGTCGTCTCCATGGCAGATGCGAATTACAACGAGACAAAGGCCAAGTCAAAAGAAACAACCCGATGGGTGAAGGAAGACATTGAATAGATCGACACGTTGATTAAATTCTTGAGGAGCCGGGACATGTACATGCGCTCGTAAGTGAAGAATGAAGACTTCTCGACCCTGTGGAGAATTGTCAATTCCCTCCAAGTATCGCGACACTCTTGTAAATTTTTTGTAGATAGAGGATACGGTTGTAGTACTTTGCTTAGTACAGTGATCAGTAAGGTATGTCTGCACGAACACTAAGTTGACAAAACTCTTGAACTCCCAAGTACTGCAGGAAGTAGACATTCAGAGCCCTGTTTTTTTGGCTGGACCGAGACAAGCACTGAATTGTTGTCAATTCTGAAGCACCTACGTGCGGTTGCTTCATGAGGGCTGGGAAATTTGGACTTCACTAATTGCCTCTCTTTGTTAGGTAAGGGTTTCATTTTGCATGAAACGATTCAGAAATGCTTGGTTATTACTGATGGTGCTCTTGCGGAATAGTTCGAGTGCCGTTGAGACAGTGCGGACTGAATCGTAGCCTAAAACCATGATTTTGACAGTGAACCTAACACCATGATTTCGACAGTGAACCGTGAGTCTGGAAGTTGGAAATCATTTCTCGAGAAATGGACGACAAACATCCGTACTTTAGATATTCATCCGACTCATCCAGAATATGAAGACTCTGTCATACCCGGTTCTGGATGACGGGTATGCATTTCAGAAAGTAGTTATCCTCTCCACATCCTCTCGAGTTACCCAAACCGAGGGAAAGTGAATTCGGGTGCTTTTATTAACAGATCTTGTAAGTCACAGACTCAGTGACTGTCCACCTAGACGCAGCGAAACACTGATGCCGTCAGTGCTCAGAATCTTGCTCAGCGCCGGGACCCCCCAACTGATTCGGCCAATCAGGAAAAAAAATTCACTGTTCAGGTGACCACGAATTTTCTTGGTCAAACACTTTGGTCACATGAACCACGTCTCCCACTAGTGATGTCTGTATTGTGGAGAACTTGGACATAAAGCCGGCAGCTGTCCGAAGAAGCGGAAATTACCCGTGACAACGATCAGAAGAGCCACAATTGAGGAAAACAAGGATGGCCAGTCACAGTAGGGGCCGTGCGACTGGACCTTTCAACACCATCAAAACATCAAGGTCCTTACCTCTTCCCAACACTAGTAGGTAAGCTGTCATGGAACCCAGTCAATAAATGACTGTCCAGTTACTGTCCTTTAGGACTACATAAATGACAGGCTCAAAGTTCTGATTATTTTTCGGAGAACTGTAGTGACATGGCAGACTAATCAGTTCCGAACTGGAAATCGCGATTTTATAGCGCGAGTCAGAGCACACTCGAGAACACCCTCGAAAATGCGATCTTCAAATCGAGAACATTTAACTGCATCCTCCTTGTCACGTACATAGTTGAGAACTGTTTGGTGAAACCTACTGAAGATGTGATCCTGCGATATTGAAGATTGTATAATATCTTCTCTTTGACGTACATGATTGATATATTTTCTCCTGGTAGATTGCTTGTAGTATCTACGATCGCGATGGCTGCGTTTAATTTTTGTTCATAGCTGCTAGAATCTACATATTTTACATAAACATTTCGGTACTTTCGTTTTGTTTTCTTTGCCGACAGTGCTGACGTAGTCCGCTTCCAAAGAGGTAAGTAGACGAATTTAACCGTGAACTGCTGCTTCGTAAACTATGGCCTCTAAAAAGTATTTAAGTTCTCTTGTATGTTGGATTACATTTTTTCCTGAAACTGTTACTTGCTGTTCATCGGTTTAGCACATACTCACTCAGAGTGTTTTATATTTGATGTCACTTCTTTGCAATTTCTAATCTCTAGTCATGACTACGAGTTGTAATTTAATTATGTCCCAAATCCTTGAACATAATGCTTAAGATGCACTGCACATTACAATTAGTACTAGTACTTATTCCATTATGCAAAATTAGTACATCGTAGGATTACCCAGGACCCTACAAACTACGGACAAGTTTTCAGATCACAATCACAGGCTTCTATCCATAATAGTTACCTCGTTTCAAAATGTTCCTTTATTCGAAAAGTGTATGCTTAGAAGACTCACCCAAACATAAACACTTCTGTCTATCTAGATTTTTTGTGAATGTACTCAAAATCAGTGATAACCCCAGTTCATGTATGTTTTTATTTAATATTCTAGAATCGTCTTATTATTTGTTGACCTCTGTTTATTGACAAACATATCCATTCGTGATGACGCTTACAGTAGGAAAGCAAACTTACCGAGATTGAAGTTGTATTGTACATGTAAGAGAGAAGTTGACGTTGACAAGTTCGGCAAAGGAGCACTGACCCATTATCTGCTCAATTGATATGCCTCTGCTCTTCTCCTGCCTACACTGTCGTCAGTACAACAAGCGTCTTCACCGTGAAATAAAGTGCACTATTCAACTGACAAGAACATAATAGTGAAAGCATGCTCCAAGCTCTTAAACAAATTTCTCAACGACAATGACGACAATTTTAAAGATTGAACTCAGAACACAGAAAGAAAATAAAATGCAGTTCCAAAAATCAGTGCTCACCTTCCTAATATGTTAAAAGGAAGAGATTACTACTTAATGAGAACATAACGAAATCTTTTATTGCACGGAAATGCCAAAACATCTTAAACAAAATTATAATCACGAAACCCCACAGAACAACAATAGAAAACTGTTGGTGTCACTCCTATCACAGCTGTTTCTTTCCTCTCTTACTAAGAATCATAACTCCACCTCTACAATATCCCCAGTTTTTGATCGTTTGAACATCCTTGCTGTTATGAATTTGTCTTCAGTAGGAACATCTCCTGTTGGATTACCCTGGCGAATGTCACATTCTTTTACATCTAAAAGAGCATTCCAGCCGTCACCAAATTCAACGCAGATGCATGTCATGAATGGCAACGTATTGTGTCTTGGAAAATGTCTGCAAGTTATGCGTTTCCTTCGTAGACGAGCATCCAAAGGGAGTCCCAATGTCAGACGTGGCAGTTTACACCTGCAATGTGGCAGTACAACCCATCTAAGTGCGGTACAAACGAAAGACCTGCATGTATTGCAGCAGTGTCTGTGGTATTGACCATTCCATATGAATGAGGCATCACGCGGATATACATTTCTCTCCGGAGCACCCATTCTGTCTTCTACATCCGTCGGCTGCAAATACGAAAACACATAACATAAGATTATATGAACAAAGAATGTCAATTTCAGTCATCTATTGTGAACGTCAATGTGGACTATTACGTTTCCTAAATTTTAGAGAAGCTTCTGTGGGAATGAAACTTACATTGCACTACAGGTTCTTGTTGTCACATTGACCATAAGGAAGAGGTTGTCCCTCCTCGTCCAACACAACGTCCACTCTGGATGTGGACATTGCACTCCACCTATGATATCATACCGTAATGTATTTTACATTTTGAGTTCAGCACAACAAAACAATCACGATACAAATGCACAATCTCAAACAACACTATAGTCAGTTCATTGGTTAACGTAAAATTAAAATTAATTCACAAAGCAGCAACCCATCTACCTCGATAAAAGTAACAAACTTCACAACTTTAAACAACACGCGTTACCAGAAACAGTGGTGCATAATACGTACCTCCGTTCAGTAGTACTTGACTTCTACAGCAATATTCCCAGAAACATAACCTAGAATTTGCTCTTCAGGACGGGGAAAGTCAACAATCTAAGCACAAACAGCGTGCATATATGTTATGTCTACGAAGATTTCTAAGAATCATAATAAAGTGATTGTGTACCTTTGGAATTGGAACTCTTTTTACATCTGCATGTGCATGAGAGCGCAGAGACACCAGTAAACAACTTTCCATCCACTTAGTCATTGTTAAGTCATACTTTAAAACTGCAGTGAGAACACCTTCACAATCGGCAATGGTCTAGACCTCTATCAAAACACAGTAACTGTTTGTCTACACTCTCGGCCTGCTAGATCTGATAGTAAACAACACTCATCCCGCCTCAAGGTTCCTTACCCACTTTATACAGTGTTTCACTAGCATCAATCTAGAATTTGCTCATGTTGCACTAACACTAGACAAATATAAATGATCTGTGACATACTCTCAGATAAGCACAAGTTATGGTATAAAAGGCAAACAGATGACTGTAGAATAAAAACTTAACATAAAATACCGAAATATTATGCATTTTCTACAGTACTCGAACTTATACAATCTCAGATACAAAATACCGAAGCCATGTCAAATTGCTAACATCATCAAACTGGATTGTCGACTTCATTTTCATTAATTCTATAAAACAGTATATAAACACTTGAGGATACAGATTCCAAAAATGCAGTTGTTCAACGAAAACTGATTTCAGATGGATACTAGCTGCAGCCATCTCAAGAAAAGAAGAGACGACTCAAGATAACACTGAGGCCTTTTGCAGCTCTCGATTGAAATCAAAACCCTTACACTGATTTTATATATGTTCACCAAAGAAATCTCAAATTTCTTCATAACCTGCTTCTGTCTTCACTTTGTTTACAAAAGCTAGTTGCATTTGTTCCTAAGATTTTAAAACAGTGTGGAGGCTGCTGGCAACAAAAAACAAAGCATTTATATAAAAAATCAAAGAAGGAGAATTTATAAAGAAAATTAAAAAAATCAAAGAAGGAGAATTTATAAAGAAAATTAAAAGTGATTAGAATCTGGACTTCGAATGAAACATGACACTCCGGCACACCGTTCAAATTAGAACACAATCGGCTGTCACACATGTACAAGGATTTCAATTGTCTTAATCGTTGTCCATTATGCGGCACTTTTCAACAAATTCAGCAAAACCAAAGGAACATGAAGCCCATATGAACATCTCTGAACTTTGTTCATTAAAGTAGGGGGCAAGCACAATAAAGTTGGACCACGAAGTGACCGATGTGACCAAATCGCAGTGGAAGAAAAGTGCCAGGATTGGGGACTTTGGGAACGCGGGGTCGGTTCAACTGCCAAATTATAGCAGGGGTTTGTGGTGACACTTGTTGAAGGATTTTGCTTGTGGACACAGTGGCCAAGTAAGTCCTCTTCATTGCGACGAATCCTGCGAAGGGAGACGTGAGTGCTGCGCAGCCGTTTCAGCAGAACAGGTGAATGCTCGCCATTATCGAGGATACAGAATTCATGCTTGAAGGTGCGCTCTATGATTCTTTGTTGCTAGTGGGCTGTAGGGGCTTCATCTTAGATAGGGTGCAGATCCTATCAATGAAGATTTGCAGTAGGGATTCACTTCACTGTCCGCGCACTTTGCAGACGAGAGAAACACTGATGCGTCGTGAAAGTTGTGTCATGAGAGGTCACTGGGAATGCGGGGGCGTGAGTCGGTGAATTCTGTTTGTCTTCAGTTCCGCAGATTGGTGTCGTAGGAATTGCACAGTTCAGGAACCGTGGAGTGCCAGTTTGGTGTTGTGAAGTGATTACACAAAGTAGTTCCAAACTAGGGTTTAGGGTTTACAAGGGACGCAGCAAACTTCCTCGTGTCAAAGGGATTAGGGTTCAATCGAAGAGCGGAGGGCAGCCTGAAGAGAGTAACGGCGGTCGCATTGTGGTGACTGGATGGCGGGAGCAAAACGGGAGATGGCCACTATAGTCGTGAAGACGGAACCTGACCTGAACAGGAAGAATGTTGAGAGGATCAAATTTGCCAAGGCCTTGTCTGAGAGGTGTAAGTGGTCTGTGCAGGAGTTTTCGGCAAAGCTGCAGGTTGAAGACGCCGGAATTTGCGGCAAAACCGAGTGCGGAACAAGTCACATAACAGACGCCCACTTGAAGCGTGTCTTTCCCGACAAGGGCGGCAGTGGAATCCGACTGACGCCAAATGAATACATTTCTGAGGAAGAGTGTATTTCCGTGTGGAAGTTGTACCTGGCGATCTACAATCATCCACCTCCGAATAAGGAGTATGCTCGATACTTTTTGAGGAGCTGGTTGGCTGAACGTGAGGGGAAGGCAAGGATCAAGTGGGCAAAGTTCGCCTATGACATTTGCAAGAAGCAGTACGCCTCCTGGGAGAAGGATGGGAGAGTGGAGGAGGCTCTCCATATGAAGTGGGACGAGCTCCAGGGACTTTGAGTTTCGAATTGTGGTGGGCAAGCAATGTGGCAAGGGGAACGCCGGCAAATTGGAGCTACTTCCCAGCCCATACGTTTCACAAAGGAGCAGACAGAGGACGTCGTCGACATGCTGAAGAAGGCAGAGGCACATGGCAGTGCGATCGGTCCTAAGTTGTGAGTCTCGCTGGCTATGATAACTCCAACTTTAGCGCCTCATTTATTACGTACTGTTATTCTATGTCTGTAATTTGTTCATACTTGACGTCGTTTCGGTATCATTGTAAATGAATGTTGCAATCAGTTTATTTGGTGTGGTGGTGGATGTCGCTAGAACAGGGTTGTGACTTGTCGGCTGAGTTAGAAGATTCGCAGGTGTGCATAACCAAGTTAGACTGCTTGAAACAAATGTGTGTTAAAATATGAGTAGAGGTCGGAATGAAATACATTGTGAGGACTTGAAGTTGAAGGCTCCTTATACAGCTCCCATGTGCCTCCTTGACACTCGTCGATTGGAGTTATTTTTAATTTTGAAAATCTTTGCTTTCAAAATATTCTGCATCGCTCTTGCAATTATGTTCACTTAGCAGACTTGTCTCCGGTCCACAGTCCCTTTGAATCTGTCATGCCATGTGGTACCGGTACAGAAGTCCTATGAGTGAGTGACTGAGACGGTTCGTATGGAGCAGATTATTGCGCGCATGGTGCCGTGAATTTGATGTTAAGGACCTCGGATTCTGTGGTCTTGATTTTTTTATTTTCTATTTATTTATTAAGGGACGTTTCCATGGTACTTGCACGGCGATTTAACGAGTGGAGCTACTGTGTGGAAGCCAGGCACTCATTGGATAAGACTTTCGAGGGGGCATCTACTTTGCCATTGCCCCTATGTTCATGCAATGCCGTAATTATCTTCCTTGGCTTCATCTGAAAGGGAAGTCCTCTCTCTCCACTCTCTCTCGTTAATTGAGGCGATTATTTTTAGATACTTGAAAAATGTCAAGCAGATGGTGTTATCACATGTCGATGCTTCATAGAAAGACATGCTCTGTAGACGATCGCACCGTGTCCCGACTGTACCATGACGTCCCCGGCTCTGCCTGCGTTCTTTTGTTGTTGCTGTTGACCACTTTATTTTTTTCCAGGCTTATTAGAATGGACTCTATTATTCAAAATGTTTGCATTCCTCCATGCGTCTTAGAGCAGAATCTGTGGAGATGTCGGGTTACTGGAAATTGCCCAAAAGTCAACGATCCAATCCTTCGCAAGGTATGCTACACTGATTTCTGAATTCTCCCGCGACGGCGTTGACGAGAATGAGCTCCATGTTTTTTGTTGCTCACTCCCGAATCATATTCCCTTCGCGCCCTTCATTTGTTCCTGCTAATTGGAAGAGGAAAGCCCGGAAGCTCAGTCGAGGTGACTGTGCTTTTCCGGGAGTTCCAACTTGAGAACATTGGATGAAGACCACGGAATGCTGTGGTTGTACGGTGCACATGCCTCGGTTCACTGAAGGGAGAATACATCTGCTTTGCGTTGGTTTCTTACGTTATTGAAATAACTTAATTTTCATGCCTGGCTTTGTCAAACTGCTCATTATTCCTCGCTGTTTATAACTCCGTTCTGGAATACCGTTCATGTCCGTCGTTTCTTTTTTGTTATGAGCCTGTTCGGACAGAAGGGCACTTCATGTGACAGTGGATTCTTTAGTGCGAGGATAGAGGGGTGAATTCGTGAGTGGACATGTGTATTGAAACCTAATAATGTCAAAGTAAGAGGTGACTGATGTGTGTATGCTTATCGGGCTATTCTTCTGTTCGGAGGAGTCAGCGTCTGACATGTCCACGACTAAATGCAGGATGATATTTTGCACTTGACCTATAGAAAAGATAGTGCTCACATGTGGATTTCAACTACTTACATAAGGGTCTTCACTTGTCTCTGCAGGTCCGTTCTAGAACACCGTCGCGAAGAACTCCAGCAGCAGTGCAAAGGCATTGATGGAGCGCTGGCTGAAAGGCAGAGGTCACTGCGAGAAGAAGAGCTCACCTGTGCAAACATAAGAAAATGGCGAGACAGTCTAGTCGCTCACTTTACTTCCCTGAAAAGGGGTGGGGACTCGGATGACTTTGAAGCGGGGACGGTGGGAGAAACTCCTGCACAGGAGGAAGCGGAGCTTAAGGTTATTGACAAAGATTTGGAGTTTGCCCAGCACATTCTGAATCGGGAAAGTGCACGCCATGAGCAGCTTCGAGAGGAACAGTTGGGGCTTGAGACAGAGCTTCGGAGAACATGGACCGAGATACGCTATAGAGAACACGCTTCCACACGGTCAGAGTTCTGGGTGGCGAAGTTGATTGAACAGGTCCAAATGATGGCCGTGGGCTCCGGGATGGGGACCAGTCCTCTACCAATTAGTAATCCACGAGTCCCACAGGAAGGGCGTAAACAGTTCCTCCACATTTCGAACTGTCCAGTCTGTGGTTTCAATTTCAAGTGCCACAACATGTCAGTGGCGGACTGTGCATGTGCATATCACCATTTTTGCCTTGCTGCTTGGCTAAGCGATGGAAAAAGTCGCTGGGCTGGTCAATCATGCGAGCAAGAGTTCTGCCAAGAGTGGATGGATAGTTTTGGAGCACATCAGATAAGATTGCCTCATCTTCGGGTGCCAAAAACGGAAGTCCCAATGACTCGGGTGAAGGAGGAGGACTGCACCAATGCAGCAGCAGCCGCTTCTACAAACTGTAAGTGCCAATTAACAACCTCCTTAGATCGTTTTGTGCTTTTCAAGTGGAAGTTGCGTTTGACACATTCAACTTAGCTTCCGCGGTCCCCTTCCTTTGGATAGGGAGATGCGGCGCGGATTAAGCGCTTTGATCGACATATCGTTTCAGTGTGCCGTTATGGCTTCCTGAAAATTGTGGTGAAGTTTGTTTCTTTCCAAAAACACACCTCTTCCATGGATTGCAGTCCTCTTCGTCGTGCACGTCCAACCCTCTCCATGGTTGCACAGTGCTACTGACTCTAGTGGGACGCAAGGAGACTCTGTCCTTCTTCTCCATAGTTTTTAATAACCCTTATACTCTTTCCTGCCTTCGTCGAATTGATGTTAGCTGTGCACCCGCTTGGATGAGCTGCTTTAGCCCTGTGCGATTTCAACGGTGTAATGGGATTTGGGTTCATTGAGAATGGCATTGCTTGTACCTCCTGTTTCCATTTCTTCTTTGTTTTTTCGTTTTTTTAGAAACAATCCACGGTGTATGATGGGGAGAAACATGTCCGTAGAGCTGGAGGAAATTCATCTTCCATGAGAGTTTCCGTCGTGTTCACACTGTCCACAAATCAGTGTACATGGCGTCGCCTGCTCCGTAGATGTTTCCCCAAAACACCGTGAATTTTGTAAGTCCCTATTTAACACAGTGTTCTTATTTCATTTTTGTTATTTCTGTGGTTGATGAGGTCGTGTACTTGCCTTCATTGTGCGACCAAACTGCGCTGCCACTGTTTGTGCATGACTCTCCATTGTGGGGCTGGAAACAATGAAGGGCTTCTCGTTATTTGGTGCAAATTCTCCTTATTTTTTTTTAATTTGTTTACTATTTCTCTTGTCGCCACGTCCTTGGTTTCGGAGGGCGTTCACATGTCCTTTTGCGCATGACTATGGAGCTGCTATATCAGAGTTAGTGCTTCCATGAACCTGGGACGGGTATTCGTTCCACATGGGCACAATTTTTAGGACATGGCTGTTGCAATTTCGTAACTTTTATCCCAAGTTCTTTGAACGGATTCGTGGAGCCGGTTCAGAGGGACGTATTGCTGTGCATAATCTTTCTTGTTCTTTGTTTTCTGGCGCTTTTTATTAGCTTCTTCTCCGCTTACTGGGGTCTTTGCTTGTATTGCTGGAAGTTGTTCTCGGTTGCGTCTGAGGATGGGGGGAAACTACGGCTTCAGTGTGAGGATGGGGGGATTTTCCGTGTGCGAACTTTTTCGCATCCTTTGTGCTGGATTTCCACTTTCCTGGAAGAGAACTGAATTGTTGCTTTGTAAGACTAGGGATGTGGCTTGTTAACTGCTGTTTTGGATCCGCGGCACTGTGCAATGCAATGTACTGCGGTCGAAGGGGGGAGGACCTCTGAAGCACTTCTCTGGGTTTTAAGAACTGTGATAGCAGCGGACAGGAACTTAGATGTCCTCGAAGTACTGAGTAAGTGCCTTTGCAGTAGGCAGTAAGCAACGGTGACGACATTGTCACTTGAAGGGCGCGTCCCTTTCTCTATGATGCGGAATATGAAGTCCCACGGACTTCGATTTAACTTCGTTGACGCGGTAATGGCGCTTTGAGGGTACAATGACACTTACATTCTGCTTGGAACTTACACTCTTGGGAATTTCTACGATTCGCTGATAGATCACTTTTATAGTGACTTTCTCATGAGACATGGCTAAGCAATGTATACCCTCTCCTCCAGGCCCTGTAGGAGCACCGAGTACACTTGTGGGTCACTTGACTCTGGATGGACATTGTCACTTCACTTTCTTAACTTCTTCCTCACTTCCTCTATACGTGGACTTAGGTTCACTTGATTTCGGTGCTTTCTTTTGTACACTGACGCCAGTTTTCACTTACGGCCACTTGATTTTGGTGGTCACTGACTTCCATGCGCTTGTAGGACCACTGTGAACACTTGTGGTTCACTTCACTTTGGGTGGGCACTGTCACTTCACTTTATTAACTTCTCGATCACTTCTTTAGTACTTGGACTTTGGTTCATTTGATTTAAGTGCTTTCTTTCATACACTGACGTCACTTATCACGGTGCGGGCACTTGATTTCGGTGATCACTGACTTCTGTTTGGTTCTTTTTGGCTGGACGAGTACAGTTCACGTTGGCTCTGCTTCCGAGACTCCAACGTCTCACAAGCACCAGGGTGCAATCACGCCTTCGTCAGGTGAAAAAAGAACCTCGGCGTTTGCAACTTGGAGGACCCCTACCTCGAGTGGACCCAAGAGCTCAGAACGTGAACGACCATGTGAAGTCGTTCCAGGCGCCTCTCAGACACATGCTGTGGCAGCCAAGTCCGGAACACCGTCTACGGTCGCCTGCCCATCGACGAAGACCTCTGGAGAAAGCAATCTCTTCCCCGACGACGACGTGTCCTTGAGTCAGGCACAACCCACTTCAGCTGCGCCGGTGAGCCGCGAAGATGCTACGCTCATGGATTCTATGGTCCCGGAGACAATAGACGATCTTCGATTTGGGGATACTGTGCCCGACATGTTTGTCCTGGATACTGTGATGAGTGCTGACGAGGTAGGGCCCGAAGTGGAGAAGTGCAAGGACAAGCATGTCCCGGACGAAGAGGAGGATCATTGCGAATTAGACGCTCAGCTGGAAATGCCGGCACCAAAATCGGGAGGGGCAAGCGCCGACAGTGACCAACCCCAACTAGACGTATCGGCCGCAGAGTCTCCAGTTGCAGGAACCATAAGGGTTGAACACAGTGGTGCGTGCAGTACTCGTCGTCAAGCCGCCCTAAAGAATACATTGTGCCCAGTGCCCATTGTGAACTCGGTTCCTGCAGCTGGTAATGTAGTCTTGTTGGGGGGGAAGAAGGTTGGACAAGGGCGAGGGCGATCCTCTCAGGCCGCGGATCGGACTGACAAGCCATGCCACATGAAGCCGCTATCACACTTCGGACTTCAGGAAAAGTTCCGTTGACCGGGTGCAGTTACTGAAGGGAGTAAGGGGCGGGGTCGCGGAGGGAAGCCGGCAAAGAGAAAACGTGACGCTCATTAGAAACTGGAAGAGCCACATGAGGGTATTGTCCGCAGTCGGCAGGGTATACTCTATTGGGTGTAGAATACTCGTATCACTCGGTGATGAGGCTGTGGGCAGCCCGAGGCCCACACTCTGTTTTTGTGTCGGAGCAGGACATGGATATCGAGGTTTCTACCCGTTGGAGTGCTTGCGAGGAGAAGTCGTGCATTTCTCACGAGGCACCTTTTGTTTCTCAAAGTACGACGGATTGCTATAGACTCAATCCGTAAAGTATGCAGTTACAGTTAGTCAACTGTTATCGCGGTCTCTGCGTGTGTTATGCTTTTATTTGGTTGCCGAAAAGTGTCCACTGTAATTGTACATAGTGACTTTGCAGACTTACGGTGGCAGATATGTGAAGGGGTAGAGGAAGGATATTTAGTGAGCTCATTTTGTAAAGCAACTGTGCACGTTGAAGACTCACTATACGTCCACTGAGGTCCTAAAGTCTGTAAATTTTTTTGTAATTGTATCCATCATCCCTTCAATGCGTGGCTGTTGTTTTGTACAAGGAAATGTGTTCACGACAACAGTGCTTCTAAAAGAAATTGAGTGCAGGGAGGTGGAGTTTTAGAGGGGCGATAAACGCAAGGGTCACAGTAGGGCCAGGTTGCAAATTCTTCAGAAACTCAGATAATCGCATCGAGATTAGACTAACTGATCGTCTGAATGGAGTGCAAGGACATTGAAGCTGGTCCAAACCTTAGAATGCCGGCAAGCAGTATGGACTATGCCAACTTCCTTACGTAAACTGGAGCACATAGGATATCGAAGTTTTCAAAATTGTTTCCTGTGAATGCACATCGTCTACCAATATGCTGGACTTCAACAAAAATGGTCTCTACGAACGTCTAGCAAAACCAATGGAGCCCATAGTACAAGTAAACTAGTGTGCGAACCATAAGGTTGGAATGCTGTGTAATGAGTCGGGACAGAATCAGAGCATACTGTGTAATGTGCTCGTCTTAAAGTCTGTAAAGTCATATCTTCGGGACTACAACACCCTGGGAACGATATCTTTCAAAGGACTCTATCCGGTAATTATATGTGATTTCAGTGCTCCCTTTCATCAAAAAGAGGAAACATACTGTGATAGGAAGACAAGATTCGTGTCGGTTCGACAAGACAATTGAGAATCCTACACTGGCTATCACTCATAGAATCGGTAAACGCGCTTTCATGCAGCAAAACTCACGGAACTCATTGTTTGAATTCCCGCGTACAGTGCAATACCCTCAGGACTCACCGCTGCCTATGTCCTGCAAAGTGTTGTCGTTCCTCACAGGGTCGCAAGCCAAGCGTCGAGGGCCTGAAGGTGTTTGAGAGAGTTGTCGAGTATTTTGAGCTTCTTCTTCTGTAGGTCCTCCGCAGCGTTCAGCTCCGCCACCAATGATGCTACCCGTTCCTGCTGTCGTTTTTGTTTCAACTCCTATAATTCCAGCCGCGCGTGTGCAAGTGCCAGATTCTGCACGCACGCCTCGACCACCTCATCACATGTTCTCGCAAAGGTTTTCCTCGCGGACTTTTGCTCCTTCGTAGAGACCACTGCGTTGTCAATTTTGGCACCAGTTAGCATGTCCTGGGCACGATGATATTGCTTCGCAGCACGATCGTGGCTACCTGATTTCTCGGCCACCTTCCGTTCAATGCTCTGTAGACGATCGCGCTCTTCCGCCAAACTACTACAAAGAAGTCCGCGAGGTTTCCCTACTTTCTGACGGGCCATGACCAAGCGTGTACGTTCGTTCTCCACGGCGGTTGACATGGTTGCGCGTAGCATGAGTATGGCGGAAATCGCTGAAGCCCCAGGGGTTCGTGGTCCCCAGGCATTGTGCAGGACCACCCTGGCACCTGCTACGACTTCGGGGGTGGCGGCGTCTGCAGATTCCAGTACCTCAGACTTCGCAACGAGAGGAGCTGATGCCCCGTGATGAGCAGTGGCGGTAGCAGGTACTGAAGGGACAAAAATGAAATGCGGGTCGGCAGCAACGGATCCTCCCACTGGCTCCGTGTACATGGTTACTCCACCTTCCAGGTTCAGCGCTGTGGCTATGGAGGCCGCTATGGCGTCTCTATCCTGATCCACAACAATCAGTACCAGACCACAAACACTGTTAGAATCGAATTAATACACACATGTTCACCGAGTCTGATTGATCCATTCCAAGATAAAAGAACTCGAGACGCGGAGCGGCGTGGAAACGAGCATGCAATATTGCCTCGACATCGGCCGCAGAAGCTGACAGGGAGATGGGAAAGAGGATAGGACTGCTACTGACTGAGCATACATGTAATTCGACAGCACACTGCTACTGACCGCGCGCACGGGTTATTAGAGAACACACTGAATTATGGTAGGGGGATTCACTTACCGAGATTTCTGCCTTCGGTATCACGAGTGGCAGCGGTGGAAGAGGAGCAGTGAGGACTCTGTACTCCGGCAGAACCCTTGGTGTACCTCCGACATACTGGAGAGGATGCGTCTGTAGATACCCAAAATCTGCCCAATTCACTTCAGTGTCGAGAGCCTCCACCAACAACCCTTTCGCGAAATGGATCGGGAGCACGCCGCTCATCGGCCATGGGAGCTGTAGGACTCTGGAAAACTGCTGCCTCACGTAGACTTCGTACGCGGGATTTCCCTGATCTCTGAAAGTAAAACCCTGCGACGACCGCGGTCCCCAGAACTGAGCGAGGGCACGTTGCGTGGGCAGGAATTCGGCCGGGGTAACAGTGGGAGTGACTACCCTGTTGTGCAGACGCATGTCCGTGCAGAACCACTGAATTGAACACACCTCTTCATGCGGCGTTACCGAGGCCATGGCAGCAACCATCTGCTTGAAAAGGGGGGAGAGTGAGGCCAATTACATCGAGTTCGGTGGGTTCGAAAAGAACAGACTCTAGGACAGCCAGAGGGCCTTACATTTCATTACCATGAAGCGTAATAACCACTTCCAAACGCCTATGACCAGAGCAAGCTGCGAAAACGAACTACATTTGCACCCAAAAAGGACATTCATAGACAAGGAATTACGTAGAAAACTTAGAGTTTCCTCAACACAAACACAGCCAATCCATACCTAGTGACCGAGGGTCTGAAATTGAAATGTTGTGAAGGGATGTGAAGTTAGCCGCGACGCGCCTACGAAACGTTGGTGAAGATGCGGTATACAAGTCACGGAAATGAAAATTACTCGAGAGAAATTGGCGAATCCTAACCTGAAGGCAAGCGGAAGAGAATCCAATTACAGGGTCAGCATTAGAGGAGAACAAACCTCAACTAAATTTATGGTGTTAGCACTTCGGATGTGGAATGGGAGCTTCTTTGAAATGATAAATAAGCATTACCAAGCATAGCGACATCGAGCAAAATTGTGCATGTTACTGGGGGACATCAAGTGCAATACAGTAACAACAGAAATGATAACTCAAAGTCGAAGTCAAAGTGGAAAGGAAAGGGCGAACCAGAAGATGATGACTCTGCGGTTTTCTCCACACCGAGTCACTGTGGAATGGGTGCCGTAATAGTAAAACACTCCGGGGAAGAGGCCGGCTATCGGGTGATGGAAATGCGCTGCGACACTTGCAAGATGCGTGCTACAAGGAGAAACCAACGAATAGTGAATTCAGCGACTACAATGCTACTCTGACTTAGTTCAAGGAGGAAACAGAACGGTCGACATCTTAAAACATTACAATCTACTAAACAAATGGAGAGCTGGCGGACACGGTGTACATTTCGGGCTATGGTCCGGCCATTGTGGGACGGCCGAGGGTAGTGAAGGTGCAAACCAAGTACGAGAGAGAACAGCGACGACAATACAGAGACAAACTGGTGTGCGACGGATCCAAAGGGAAGCTCCGTGTCAGGGCTTCAGCTGCG
Organism: Ceratodon purpureus; assembly: GCA_014871385.1. Lineage (NCBI taxonomy): Eukaryota > Viridiplantae > Streptophyta > Bryopsida > Pseudoditrichales > Ditrichaceae > Ceratodon > Ceratodon purpureus. The sequence continues at coordinate 8,976,660 of CM026426.1, forward strand.
GAAGGAAAGCTAATCCAGAAACAAGGTGAATGGGGAGCGCAAATGGAGAACCTGATATAGTGACCCAAACTCCAAGTGGAAGACGATGATGAGGGCGGATTAAACAATGTGCAAGCTGGAATTGATGTAGCCGAGTAGGCGATCCTCATAAGTCTTGTCGAGTGACAACCAAATCAAGTAAAGTGACGGCGCCAGGATACGCACTCCCGAAACATCATTGCATTCTGGTGACAGGCGCATTGTCACGTCAGCTCGTATTAGTGACTCACTTTAGCGTCCAGTAGTGACTTACTAATACATCTGGTAGTGACTTACTACATCTGGAAGTGCAGGTCACTAAAACATCTGGTAGTGACTCGCTAATACTCCTGGTAGTGACTTGCTAATACACACACTCTGTTCAGAGAGCTTGAGGAAAACATTGGGCACAACTACCAAAAAAGCTATACGACATGTACATGAAAAACACACATAACATGTAATAAATTACTTCATACTCATCACTTCAACAAGTTATCTCTCAGACTAAGTAATTACAGAATGGCAGCATAAAGGGAATAAGCGGTACCAATGCCAACGAGAGTGACTAGAATCGGCAGCCCCGCCAGGAAAAAGTGCTTTGTTGCACCCTCCATCCATTCATGAGCCATGAACGACACTGCAATGGAATACATGCAACTCTTTATTCGGACTGCTGAGCTTCCGTAATCGTGTTCCTCAATGTTAGAATAGAGATCAAGACAAAGTTACAGTGAGCTTTGGTGATGAATGAGCGCCTCAATAAAGCCTTCCTTACGTACTAGTTGACATAAGAGAGGAGTTCAATCCACTATTTACAATTATCAAATTGATTGTTTATAGAAGTGTTCCTACATATGAATCTCATTCTTATCTTACGTTGAACCGCAAAAACATGTAAAGCAGACTCTGCCCGTTTCGGAATATTGCACCCTACTGTAAGCACGACGGCATCAATTCTTATTACCGAAGATACTGGCTTCTGTTCGTGAATGTTTAACCTTAACATTAAAAGAGGAAACAAGCAGAAGATCAGTGGCGTGAATTCCTCTAATTTTAAATCTGTCCTCAAATCTTACCCACAGCGGCCATTCCAGCCCAAATGCCATAAGCAACCCTAAACCGAACCCGTGGCAATGGCATTAATGAAATAAAATGGTATGCTCGGCCACATGGTTAATAATATCAAGATGGCAAATAAAAGACTGACTGAACAGTTTTTTAAAATTTAATGAAAATTTAAACTGATGTTGAATAACGGGGAAATGTGCCATCACAAGCAAATATTACTCAATTGAAAGGATCACATATAAGGCTTGCATGCGCTTCTACAATCTATGATCAATCAATCTCATAGAAGAAAATATAGCCTGTGCCCTCAAATGCGTGCATCCTGTTATATAAATATTTTCGTTTGCAGGCAACCAGGATAAAATGGTTCAGGATATCGCAGTGTCCAGCAAAGCCTCACCGACAACAACGACGAGTGCCAGTTGGCGTATGGACAGTGAATGATGGGTGAGAATAAAAGGATAAAAAATTAGACGTAAGAAGATGGTTGAATACTTATATTATAGTGGACATTTTACTACACGGCAGTGGCACAGTGCACAGTCCCCTTCAACGATCCCAGGGATTCAGTTCTCCGCTTCTCCATGCAATCTAAATTTCAGAGATTGAAATAAACATATGTAAATTTAAACGAGAAATAAACAAGCACAGGCCGAAATAAAATGTGAGACCAACAAGTACGAATTTGAAAAAAGAAGGCAGAACACAGCATCGATGAAGTACAGATGTGGTAATTTAGAGGATTTGAAATGTGGATCCAGACGGACTACGATAGTTCTCACGGTTGGCCAACACACACGCAGAACCGGAAAGTCACAAAGAAGAAATACTTACTTGCCGAATGTCGCACCCTACTTTGCCGAATTCCACGCTATGTAAACCATGAGATTGCAGTGAGCACAAGCATTCAGAAAGTTTTCGCGGTCGGCGGAAGTAATACTGACTTAGGCATTCCGAAGGTCAATGCTTACTGCAATGTCACGGTTTACTCAGCATGGATTCTCAAAATCATGCGCTTCCGCGGAGTCATCATCTGTAGAAATGGACGACCACAATTCTTGTTGTAATATTCGTCTGGAAAAGAAATGCACTGCGCGATCACTTTGTCTAAAATGGAATATTTGATATCAAAAACACATAGATCACGAACTGCAGGATAATTGAAACAAATGTCAGGCCTTACTTCATGTGGGAGAATGTCCGGTCTCTCATGTTGAAATCCAGCGACTTCCACCAAAATCCGCTCCTCTCCTATAAGGGTGCGGTGGGACATCAGTACAGATGAATGTTAAAGTTCCACACATTGCCATCGTTACTGAAGTGAATGCGATCCAGAAAGGGTTCTACTTTGACAGCACTTGATAGTGCTTTAAATCCACTTTGATTCCTTTTGGACTCCGCTTCAGCACTTGAATCTGCTTCACATCCACTTCAGTTCCTCTTTCCACTTTGGTACCTCTGTACACTCCACTTTACTAGTTCGAATGTCGCATAAGCACTTCTTAAACACTTCTGATTGGCTGGTTTACCGCGTTTCCACTTTTTCCACTGCAATACCAATATAATGACATAAGTACAGCACAGCTCAAGTGAAACGCGGAGAGCCGGTGACCAATTCATTCACTGAGTCCAACATTGAGCAGGAACGAAGCGTTCTGTAAGTGGTGACCAAGTACATAATGAAGTTGCATTCCTTTGAACTAGAGCACATTTCTCCGAAAGTGAAAAAGCCCTGCGATGCACCGTCTAAGTGAATTTCAGGAAGCTAGCACAGAGTGCAGTTTCACGTGAAGCAGCAAAAACTGGTTGGTAAGGAATTGGGTAATAAGTCAAACAGTTGGCGTGGTACTTTATAGCGGACCGTGGTTGTCCAGTAAGTGGAGAACCAGGTGCCGAACAAATTCCACCGAAAGTGACAAAGAAGCCACTTTTCCCGCACTGAAATCAACTAACGTAGACGGTCTTTAGTAACAAGTGTGCACGGTAGCCTTTTACAACTGCTTCTGGAGGCTATAAGGAAATGAAGTGACATGAAGTGCCTGGGCAGTGGAAAGACGTACCGAACTTCCCATCAGTGGACCATTGACGGGACCAAGCATGAAGTCTGGTGGGCGTGGACTTCTGGCTTGCTTGATCCACTTTGGGAAGTGGCTGTTATTCAATACACATCGTAAGTCTTCACTTTGGCTCGACCATTGTGGATAATCTGCGAGAAAGTGAAGAAAACAGAGGTACTAAAAACGAAGATGATCATTGGAATCCAAAAATCTGGAATCAAACTTCTAGCACTTCTACAATTTATTGATCGTATAGAAGTACTTGAGTTCAAGGAAGCGTCCTTGCAAAAACCGTGTCGTTGCACCAGTAGGACTTCTAACAGTCTCGCAAGGACCACTATGGGCGACCGTGCCATACAACTCCGTAAGCCATGTAGCTGCTGAAAGGAATGTGTATAATTTAAGGCTATGAACACATCTAACTGAACAGCACACGTAAATGAAGAGGACACCTAAAACATTGAGAAGGTGTTGTTGCAGAAGGTGTTGTTCTGGCAGGCAGAAGTTCAACCGGGATCAAGTAGTAGACAGTGCGAGCTTAACCGTACAATTCTCTTTAAGAAGTTCTTTGACAGGGAAAGATAGGGCAACATTAAACTCACCATGTGCCAACCTCGACTGCACGCATTTCAGTCAGGTTCCACAGTCGTTCACAACGGTTGCCCTTGATGGTAATCGCAATTTCTTCCCCGATGCATGTCCTCCCCTTCTACGGTTTGCATTGTGGTTTTGCCAAAGAACAAGAATTTAATTTAACGCCACTCCGCGAAGAAAACATACTTGCAAAACTGATGCACTACAAAATCGAAACGCAAATGATAAATATGCAGCATACCAGGAAACAACAGTGGATGTGATTAGAGCACTTTGTTCCTCATGAAGCGATAGCAGCAGAAGCAGGGGAAGACAAGATGCACCTTCACACACTCGAAGGTAAACTATACCCGAAACAAGAACTCTTGAACATTCCACAGCTTCAGTGAGCATTATATGTCTGGCGCTCCTCTACATTGGAGAGAATCGCCTCTCTAGTCTCAGATGTCATCTTAAAACGCGGATTTCTCTTGTTGCTTTTGTATTGCAACAACTCCACCCTCGACTGCACAACTAGATGGGAATTATTCTGCACATCCTCCAGAAGTTCGTATCTGTAAGAAGCACTGCCTCGGCCAACACTTGGAATTCTTCTATAGTACGTGCCGCTTATCAACATTGTATTTTTCGGCCAAGTGCAGCCCCATCCGTCGGTGAAAGTCTCTTTGTTGTTGTGGACAGGCATGTCACAGAGCACCAAAAAAAAACCGGTCACCATGTTCAGGGCGATCAGTATACACTACATAAGTGTCACCTGCCTCGACTCTCTGGGCCTCCAACTCTAAGTCAGCGTCGTCTTCTCCCTCATCGATGAGATCGTCCTCAAAATGTGCACTCTTCTCATCAGAGTTACTCCCGGTCTCGATAGCCCCGACCCGGATTTCTCCGGTCACGCCCTCCTCTAAAGTCTCTGGCGTAGCAGCAGTCGCTGTTGACGTTTCCCCACAGTGCTCATTTCCGCGCTGGAGCCGGGTGGACAAACCTGCGCTCTGTCAAGTCGTATCCAAAACACAGATACAGAGAATGATGAGAACCCCGGGGAATTTTTTAATTATCTCTGCCCGTCCACAATTCATCCCAGACTCTGAACATGATATACACCTCTTTTTATGTGCAAGACGCAGCATCTACATCATTCCTATTGCTAGAGAGAGCATGGATAAATCGTGTCTGGAAGGGACTCATATGAATTGGTGTTAGAGGCTAGAGCACTTTTAGAGCCCAGTGGCGCACATGGTTTTGCCTGCAACAGAACTGCGGGTTGTCGTCCATGCACTCAGTGCAAAAGCAGGCTAATTGCCTGATATGCAAGTATGTCACATTAGTCGCCGACACGGAGGAGACAGAGTGAACGGACCTTGTACCCGGAATGGCTCTACAGTCGAGGTCACGTGTCAGCTGAAGGATCAATCAAGTGGAAGTAACGTATTAGACTGCGACGTACTTTTTCATATGCTCGATGCTCTTCGTGCTCCTTCCTGTTACAGAAGTTGACCACATCAGACGCTTTTTGAAGCTTTGTGCGTGAAGAGAAGTTCATCTCCTCATTTCAAATCGCGCACTTGAGCATGGCTCCGGCCCCATCATGGAGCCCTTTGCCGTGTCCGCTTCCGAAGTATGACCACACCATTCGGCAGCCATTGGGTAACTCCGGCGTGACAGTTGTAGAAGGGTACCTGCATGTGCGAGCCCACAGCATGCGACATTAAAATTCTTCAGCAGCCGATGCAATGAGATAGAAAATTGGAAAAGGCCATGGTTGTAGCAATGGTTTCTCATGTACCTGGAGACATGATACCAACATCTCCTTGACTTGAATTGGGCTGCACACCCGTGGACCATACGATGTGCTCATTTGGTCTGATTCCCCTTCCTGTGATGTGCTTCCAGTGTAACGCGAAACAGTGCTGCACAAAGAGGGTATCGTGCTCTGGAGCATCACTTATGTAATAGTGGTACTCTGTAAGCAGCTTTGGCGCGCCTGAGCCAGGATGAGCAAGAAAATCCAGGTTCCACCTGTAGCAAATGTGGACCAAAAAACACCATATTCGTTATTTTGGGAGATATTCTTGATTTTGGGAAATCAGAGTGCAGAGAAATGGCGACATTCGTCATCTCCCATTTACTTCAATCTTGCGGAAATCAATATTGAATCATTAATAACACCTTAAAGGAACAATGAGGCCCATGTCATTTAGGTCGAGTGGACCTAAATGCACGAACATACAGGAGAAAACTTAGTAATGTTCATTGATTCATTAAAAACATGTTTAAATAGAGATGATGATTAAGTCATTTAGGTCGATCACACCTAAACGCAATATAAACAAGGAAAAAGAATATACCACGTCCCCTGTAATATTAGTAGAAACTATCCGTTACCTTTTCTAAACCAAGGTTTCAATAAAAGGCAATGTCCATAAATTACATAAATTACATTCGGAAACTTGAATAACACAAAAAGTGTGCAAGACAATGAGGCAAAAATAGCAGACGAGAAAATATGACAAATAGATCAATCGTTTTATTCAAAACATAATTACATTGAAATAACACAGAGGAGTCTTATAATCGTCTATATTGTCTGCGCCATTGCTATACAGTACATAGTATCCTCTATATGGTTATGGAGTCCCTCCGTAAGCCTCAATTCTTGACTTGACGAATTCCCGTTGGCGCTGACGTGTCCACGACATTCCCTCAACCTGCATCATTGGACTATCAAGAAGACGTTGCAACTTTTGCCTACGCCTGTCACCGATGCTTGACTCTGGCAGAGAGTGGCGACGGGTACTGGATGGTTTAGAGTGGGAGTCGGCGGACTTCCTTGCCCTGGATCCAGTAGTTGTTGATCGCAGCCTCGGCATCTGCAAAGGGGATAAATTAGCATTGGGAAGAGATTTCGGTTTAGGTCGAATCGACCTAAACTGCTGAGTGCTATTGTAAAGGTCGAACGGACCTTGAACGAGGAGGCCTACATAAGCTACAACTAGACCTACACGAGAGTATAAGAAGATCAATCATTTTAGGTGGCCTCGAGCTAAAATAAGGACATCAGAATGAAACATCATGAAAGAAACTTACAAGAATGAAACATCAGAAAGGAATGAAGAGTGAATACTGAGGAATGAAAACCAACCTTTGCCGGTGGTGGTGACGGCATGTCCACCACATTGTTATAAAGAGCACGCTTCGTAGGGGTAGAACTCTGTCGTTTCGGAGATAGAACATGCAGTACGGTCCGTGGCCACATAGGAGAAGGGGATTTCAGGGTCTTGGGAACGGACAGGTTAACTGAGCTGTCCACAACCCCTTCGTCGACAGCCATAGTTGAATAGTCCATCGTGGACTGCGCTGTTGCAACGGATTGCAACAGAAGCCCTCTGCTACGTAGAGAGGGCCCGCAGCCATAAGCATAATTCAAAGAATCCACAGAGGCTCGACATGCATTATCCTGCAATACACAAAGCGAATAGAAACATACATCCACCAATAATTCAGCAATGGATAAGGGTTCGTCGCAAGGGGCAGAGTAGATCAAGAAAGAAATATGATCTTCGTATTACAAAAGGAGTAGTCTGGATACAAAGATTACGCAAGTGGTTAAGATGTACAACATACTAATAGGTGCGCGGCAGTGATGAAATGTCTATTCACAAAGTAGAGAACCGGAACCATGCGAAATTATGGTCTACGACTAATTGCCTCATTAATCTTAGCGTATTGTTCACAGGTAGAACGGTCATCATAATACATTTTCTTCCCGATCAGACGCTCGGCCCTGAATCTAGCGATTGTCCCCACAAAGTGCTGTAGGTCTACAAGATATGGCAAAAGTTTCGACAACAAAAAACGATCATCTGCGGCATCGGGATTCTGGTTGTTCCAAGTGGAGAGTAGAAGGACATTGTAAGAATTATTCTGACAGTGCTTGATCGGGCTGTCGTCGATAAAAATGGTGTTGGCCTCGGAATATATGCCACCAAATTTACGAAAGAGACCATCGGACATCGGCTTAAGGAAGATGTCCTTCTGAGTTCCGGGTTCCTTCATATATACCGGACGACCTCGAAAATCTACGCCCATAGGAACTCTCTGACAGTCCTCTTGACCTAGAATTCTGAGCGGATAGACAGGACGAATCGGACCGAACAGATAGTCGCAGATCATTTTTGTCGTCGAAGTCTTCATCGAACTCCAGACGGTTATGGTTGCGAATGCTGACAACCGACGAAGGAAATCAGCGCAATTGGGCCTGACACAAACAAGCTTGGGGCCCACGACTGCTGGCTTGGACGCTGAGTGGATGCTAAGGTCATGGCTAACGAATGATTTTCCAGGCCAATTAGGAGTACTGGAGCAGAGTATTCCATTAAGGTCGAGGACAACGTTCAACCAACCACTCTGAGGTCTTTGTCGGGACAGGACTCAATTCTTCACTAGAACTTACGTCACATCCAGATGCCTCGCGCACCTGGAGAGGAAATACCGATGACAGATGGACATTACTATATTATACTAGGACGGGGTTATACGAATGATACAATAAGGACAGTTGCAAGGCAAGTCATTCTCGAAGGAAATAGTGCAACGAGATATAATGATAGATGAAATACCTGAGCATCCTCGGCTTGGCTTTCTACAACATCCCGATCCTCCACAGGACCCATCGACCCTAATGAATTCTGAGGTTGATCGCTAGGAAAGACCTCTACGCACGTTGGCAAGGTCAGAGCGCACTGGGCCGTGACATCTAAATCCATATTTGTGCGTCCAGTCTCATCCGCAGTTTGGGCCATGACAACATCATCCACGACCCGAAGATATTCCACTTCCTCATTCACTTCGTGACCTGGGCATTGCAAGAGAACTATTGAATCATCAGAGAGTGATCAATGAAGCTGACATAGAAGGGATTGGTAAACAGTTGAACGGTTTAGCTCGGGTCGAGCTAAACAGCCCATTTGTATTAATTACAATCGTTTTGGTACAAAATGCACATTTCAGTGAACTACTCCGGTATTAACACCTCATCTACAAAATTCCGAGTTCAAAAAATCTAAGTTTGGGAGGGACCTGAAGATGTCTCGGGAGCATCTCCCTGAGTCTGATTGTGGGAGGGAGAACGGGGAGGACTGGGACTACGGTCACGCATGACCTGGTCGGTGGAATGATGGCTTGGCTCAGGCACTGCTGCGGGACTCGGATCCGACTCTGGCAATTTTGCACCACCAGTAGGGGAGCCCAAAATCTCAAGTACTCGCGAAGTAGGCAGGGCACTACCTATTGGCTGGACATTGGGCAGAACTGGACCCGCATTCGGGAAAAGAGTGGCACTACTCATGCCTTGCAGAACATTCTGCAGTGCCGCCTGCACGGTCTTCTCTATATCCTTTTCCTGCTGTGCCATCCGATCTTGTAATGCTTTATTCCTCGCATTGGACGCCTGCAATTCTGCGAGAATAGCTTGAATATCCGGATCGGGAGCGGCTCTCCCCAACGGGGAGGCTTGCCGAGCTGGAGGATTGACCTCTTTTTCTTCTGAGCCGGCTTTCCAGTTTTCGCGCAGCGCCAGTCTTTCTCCCACTTCCGGATCCCAGCTCTGGTGCAGAACCCGGTCTCTCATCGTCCGTACGTGTAATGTCGACGTTGGAAACTCGAGTCTTCTCCCCACTCCACCCTCAGATGCTGTCTGACTTACCGGATCAGAAGGCGGAGCATCGCTCTCATTGCTAATGTCCGCAGCACTGGAGGAGGGGGTCTGTTCCTCGGTGGGGCATCCTCCTCCAGATCAACATCGTCACCCCCTCCGCAGCTCTGCCTTTCCCTTTCCGCACGGCTCTGCCGTATTCCGGAAACCGTTCCTTATCGACAAAATAAGCGTCGACACTAAAATCGGTTGGGTCCAGAGTTAATCCAAGTGCCTGAGCTTCGACCATATGAGGAGAGTTCACTATCATCCGCGACCACGAAAGACGAGATCGAAAGCATCTGAAGAAAAACAAAGACAAGGTAAACACGGTTTAGCTCGACTCGAGCTAAGTGTGGAAGTGTGTGCATACATGGTGCATGTGATAAAAACAGTGGAACGATTCAACTCGACTCGAGCTAAAGTGTGGAAACTTACCGCGGCGGCTATGAGGGACTTCGTTCCCGCATAGAGCTGATAAACCGCCACCCCAGTACTGCAGAAGTGTCGAGGACCTGCAGGTAGAACTCCATCCTTAAACTCGGATGGATACATTGCGTACCTCCTTTCGTTAAACTTCCTGTTGTCCTTGTACAGTGGGTGGGTCCGCAGTTCTGTACTCGCTCAGAGGTTCTGGCGTTGACACTTCGTTCTCAAGTAAATTATCATCAATGAGAAACAGGAGTTTGACGGGTTCCATCGCGATTCTGCTCTTTGGGGGGTGTCCCGCCGAGTCGCTCGTTAGGAGCGGGTAAATACTCTGAATGGGACTCTTCTGCGACCACTCAAGGTGGTTTCGCTCCACCCAAGTGAGCACCTGGGCGAAGTCCTCATCGTCTCCGCAAATGAGAAGCCAGTGCCGAACATCGTTAAACTGGGGCTGCCCATACTCTTCGATCATATTGAAGAACTCCATGAAGAAGGGGTTCTCCAAAGTGTAGTTCTGCCTCGTCTTGTAGGTTGGGAGGAACCGGAAGTCGATGATTCCGAATGTGAGTGCGCCGCCCGCCAACCTCCATATATCGGAGGGCCAAGATCCGAAGGCGAGTCGAGGCTCCCTGATGAATGGGAGGAACCACATCTCAGCTGAAGGACACTTAAACGCATGTCGAACCTTCAGGAAGGTTTTAAAGAACTCAACCGCATATGGGGAGAGATCCTTGGCCGACTTGTTGCGGAACTGTGTAGCTCTGGAGTTAGTCCAGTACGAGTCTGGAATACCCCAATCAAGCAAAACGTGCTTCGACTCCTTAGAGACAAAGTAAGTCTTCTTGAACTGCTTCCAAGCGGGTACATCAAGGCCGTCTCTCTTGAATAAATGGAGCGTTGGATTAATGTTGTTGAACTCCGCTTGAGCTACAGCCTTACGTTTTCTCCGCTCCCGCCCACTCCTTGACCGAGTAGCAGTCCTCCAATACACTCGTATTCTGCTTGATGGTCACCTTCGGATATGTGTACTTCCGACTTGGCCCAGACTTATGCAGGATGTGCTTACACATCTTCTGGTGATCTGCCTCTGTCAAGTTCCCGAGCCATTTGAAGAACTCCCTCGGAAGCGTCCCATCCTTGTCCGGAACGAACCCCTTCCTCTCATAGAATTTCTTATGCGGAGGTTCGCTGTCGGGATCAATGAGTCCACCACATGCCGCAGACGCGATCACCTCCTTCCACAGGTCCCATGTTTCATCACTGGATGTGATGATAAACAGCTCGTTTGTTAGGGAGATAGTGTTCTTCCCTCCCTTCTTCGCCACCATGGCTTGATGCTTCGCCACATCGATCATAGCGAAGCGCTCCCTGATAGCATTCAAAAAGTTCTGCATACGCACAAGAAGAAACCTTAGATGATGCTGTCTCGGAACTACTGTTAAGCTCGACTCGAGCTAAATTGATCGAGGTATACGAGAATATTGAAAACGAAAAAGACTATCAATATTTAGCTCGACTCGAGCTAAACTGCAGGAAGTTTAGCTCGAGTCGAGCTAAACTGCTAATGCTAATGAATCAGTGAACTTACCTCGTATGTCTTCGACGCTGGATTACTTTTCGGACCTGTACTCCTGCGGTCCGCAGCACCAGCGGCAGCATTTTTCTTTTGGGGCTTACCATACTTCTCCCACACTTTTCTAGCGGCAAGTATATTGCTCGCCCAAGTTGGCTTGAAGGGTGCGAGATGGTTCACCCGATTATAGAATGCTGAGATTTTTCGCAGCTTATCATGATCCTTCGTCCAGACGATGTACGCATCCCACCTCCTGAAGTCCCTCAACAACTCCTCACTGGCGTTATCTTCGATGAGAGATTTGGACGCCGCCACGCTGTGTTGCCCGTTGATGATGTGGAATTCACAGCCTTCCAGATCCGATTCTTGTTGAGGTCGTGCCTTTGTGTCTGGCATCAGACACAGGGTTTGCTTTTGACCCCTATCAGGCATGTTGACCAGGTAATTCTTCATCTCCTCCATGCCCCGCTTCTCATATGCACGGATAGTCCATGCGGCCGGTGCGGGCTTGCACCGCCTCACGTCCACACTGAACTTCTTTGGTTGCCCATTCGTTTTGAAGACGAAATCGTCCTGGCAATCAGAAAAGAAATTCTGGTAAATGCGATTGGCGTTGTCGAAGTCCAGGATCTCTCCAGCCTTGTTCACCTTGGGGAGTTCCCCGAGAACAGAGTTCAAACTTGTTGCCAAGTCCTCTGCAGATAAGAGCAAGTCCTTCTTGGGCTTTGGCTTGTCAGTTTTCTTCTCGAGTCCTTTCTTCTTCAATGGTGAGTGGGGCGTGGGAGTTGCAGAAGCGCCTCGGCTTTGGGATGGAACTATCGCTCTCCCCCTACTGCGTCCTGTCTGTTGGCTCCCCATTTGACTCCCGGTTGCTGTCACTCCAGAGACGTCAACTTGAGATTTTCCGTGGTTCTGCTTCACCTTTGCCTCCGTTGCGCGGAGAGCAAGGGTGCAGACAACATTCCTCAGTTTCCACGCTAGGGATTTCGCCCCGAGAGTTCGTCCATCCTTTGTTGCCCATTTCTTGTCCAGTATTTCTTGTCTCATCGTGGACACTATCTCCTCGAAAGGTGAATTGGACAAACTTTCCATTAAGGAAATGGGGTCGAAGAGGTTCTCCGCTACGTCTACTACTATGGAGAAGAGGTATGGATTAGCCCCGGTAGATGAGCAGAGGATCTTGATTTGGTCTTTTCCCTTATTGTCACACTCGGTGACCTTTGTATCCATATCGATGACCTCGGGATCATCGACTTCTCCCTTGAAAATGGTTGCGAAGGTAAGATATGGGGTGTATGCAACCCATCGCAGAGTCCAATGTTTGACCTTCGTGGGGTCTTTGAAGGTCCACGGCTCGTATGTGCTTGAGTCATCCCCGTCATCGTCATCTGAATCAGATATAGGAACAGGCTTGAAGAAATGTCGTAGCGCCTCAGTTACCCTTGCTCTCTCCTCACTGCAAGGAGGACACATTTACCATTAGACAAATTCAAAGCCATTTAGCTCGATTCGAGCTAAATGTTGATACTATTAATCAAGTAACCGATTGCATCCCAGCAGTTTAGCTCGAGTCGAGCTAAACTGCTTGGGCTTTCAGCATGGGAGCCTTGCAGTTTAGCTCAACTCGAGCTAAACTGCAAGGGGATCATGCGGGGCATCCTAGCAGTTTAGCTCGAGTCGAGCTAAACTGCAAGGGGATCATTGAGGCAGTTGAGAAATTTAGCTCGACTCGAGCTAAATTGCTCGACGCCCACCATGATCCCCTTGCAGTTTAGCTCGGCTCGAGCTAAACTGCCAGGACTTTAGAAGGGAGAACTTACAGTTTAGCTCGACTCGAGCTAAACTGTAGGTTTCTCTTCTAGGAAATTAGGGGAGTCACACCTCTAGTTTAGCTCGACTCGAGCTAAACTGTAAGGTGCTCCGCAGTTTAGCTCGAGTCGAGCTAAACTGCAAGGCTGTATAACAGAATTTTTCTCGTTTAAATGTGTCAAAATTATTGTTTTTATTCAGTTTTTGTACTTTTTTTTGGAAGCTGCAGTTTAGCTCGACTCGAGCTAAATTGTTGACGTTCTATATGGAGATTTATACAAAATTGGCATTTGGTTTGTTACCTCTCTGCCATTTCTTGATGGATTTATTCAATTTCTGGAAGGAATGTCTTGTCAAATTTGTTCTTCCTGCAAAAAAGAATCATGGTTGCAGAGGATCAGAACATACATCTATAATTAAAATGTTGTAGAATTGTGCCGAAAAATACGGGTGAATAGTACAAATGAACTTGGATTCCATATGTACAGTTCCTATAATAAGCTAATGGGATCTAATAAGCATACGGTGAAACATGTGAATGTGAGCATTGGCGCCAAATTGTACCCAATTCAGAAAAAGATGTGATTAAACATAACTTCAACTACAACACAAACTACATCTGAATGCAGTCACCTCATCCATAAAACCTATAAATTTCTTCACACAGCAATGACACTCATGCAGAAACAGTCGTAACACAGATTCAGATTCACTTGAAATGCATGCACTCTGATTCCAAAACATATAACACGAGAATTCCTATCTAAACCTAGCAATTACAGTCAAGCATCGAAGAAACACAGGATTCAAACACAAATAGACACACCCAGAATACAAACACAAGACAGAAGTCTACCACAGACAGACACACACATATCACCTAAACAATACGAACACAAACAGACACACACAACTCAGAATTCGTTAAAAAAATTACAGGATGCTTATCCTAAACTAGCGAGAACATGCCAAGGATTCATAATGGAAAGAGAAAATAAACTAAAAAGCTCAATTGAGAAGACCCTAAATCGCAAAAGTCACTGCAATTGAACTGAAAGAAGAGGAAACCTGTAAAGCGATATGCTACGCACCTGAAAATTAGCGCAGCAGCGTTTTCAAGGCCTCCAGAAACCCCAATCCAAATCGCACGCCTCCACAGAGCACCGAAGAAGTTCGCACAAGAATAGAAGTATCGAAATAAACCTAAACCCTAAAGACGGAGGAAGAACCCAGCACAAGAACACGGAAAAGAGAATTGGGAAACAAATGCAGACCGCAGCGCCAAACACCTGGAACTCCCTCCGCGCACGAACACTTCAAACCATCAAGATAAACCTAAACCCTAGAGACCAACACTACTTCAAACAAACAACTCACACCCCTTGGAGGAAGCAAACGGAACAGAGGACGCCCCCAAAACTCGCGCGAAACACACTGTAGTGCACATTCTCTCATGGAATTCACTCCCGCCACCACCCAAAAACAAGCACAGACACAGACACACACAGAGAAACGAAGGAGCAAACACCTTCGTGGACGAGGTCGGGGTGGGGATTAGTTCCTCCCCCTCGCACGGGCCCGTGACCGCGCCGCCAAATCGCGTGGCCCCGTCACCGCGGGGTTCAATCCCCCGTCCCCGTGGGATGAAATGAATTTCTTTTTTATATATACCTAGAAATTTAAACCTCTACCCTAACCAATACTTTTTCGAATTGATCAAATTCTAAAACGGAACTTGATTTTTTTCACTCTTTTATATAATTCCAAAAATACAATCCTCATTTTATGGATTCAAATTAATCCTCTTACATCTATGATCATGATTGTTGTAGTATTAACATATGATAATGTGTAATGGTCTAGACACTTGTGCAAGCATACAATCTAAGTACTAGGAAAATTATTAACAATTTCTAGGGAATTGGAATTTCTATATTTATTCATGAGAAGCAAATAATTAAAGTTGCGTACAAATTTATTACTTCCTAATAAGGAGCAAAGATACAACTTTCGTTAAATATTCATGAGAAGCAAATATTTTCGTACAAATTTGCTTCTAATTTGAAACTAATAAATTTGTATTTTTATGATATATTCATATGAAGCAAATATTTTATTTTTATTAAATATACATGCGAAGCAAATATTTGTACAAATTTATTACTTTATAACAAGAAAGTATAATATTTGGTTCCTGCATCTCTTTTAAAAAAATTAATATTAATTGAATATGAGACGTCTACAAATTTAATTAACATAATAATCCTAATTAACATAATAATCATTCCAGATATATGAAATTAATATTTGTTCAAAGACAAATTTAATTTTAATACACAATATTGGAGTTTAAATAATAGTTTGCAATTATATTGCAAAAGCATCAAATATGAAAACACTATAAGCAATGAAAATTAATTTACTATACTCTAATTGGGAACATATTTACGCAAATGTTATCATCATATTATTCTTCTGCAGCATGTCAGTATAATTATGAATTAGAGTTCTATTCCAAATAAATTCCATGCCATTTCAAAGATTTTGATAATTCAGAATTCATATACAAGCATGTACATAGATACTGCAATTCAAAATTTTTATTTTCATTACGGAATAATAATTTGAGTTATATCAGAATCACTAAATGGTATTATTAATATTTGTAAGAATTGCGAGTTAAATATTACTGTCCCTTTTTTGATTTTATTTTTATGAACCTGATTCGGGTAGTGAGAAAGTGAAAATAACTTTTTATAGGAATTTACTTTAAAGATAGATAGTGCGCTTCAGTCTCCAAATTGTTAACCCCATATGGTTCGGTAAACCTGCTCTTTCTTACCTTAAGAAGAATTCACCATGATGGCTCTAATAACTCACATGGGATTGGAGAACCATGACCCTTAATGTGTACTGTGAATGGGGTTGAGGTTACCAACTCAGTGTGAGTTTCAATGAAAACTAAACAGGATAGGGAACTCATTTTTTTTTTATTCAGATGAAAAGGATTGGTAATTTTTTACAATGGTTCAAAACATGCTTGCATTATGTACAGTTGGTATTGCTTTTTGATTATATATGGATTCATATAAATTTGTGAATCTACATTAGATTTAGATTTCTGAATTTCTATGAATGAAAGATAGAGAAGTATGTTTTTTTATTGTCTTTATTAGCTTTTAGCCTCCCCGTTACTAAATTTACAGTAAAATATGGAAATATTATAATACAGAATAAACAAATAGGGTTTATAAATTAAAATTCTATTAAAAAGAAATTGCACGCAATTTCTGATGTTTTGAAAAAATACACAATTTCGAGCTTCGAAGTGGACAAATTATGATCAATTGTAAAGGATGAAAATGTACATTTTTTTTTTATGTAATAATAATTTGTAATTATTTGACTAAAGCATCAAATATGGTTACACTATTAGCAATGAAAATGAATTTCATACACTCTAATTGGAAACATATTTACATAAATGTTGTCATCATATTCTTAAAGTACATGTTAGTATCATAATTTATTTATAATATAATAATATAGTATAGTTTACTAAGATACTAATATATTCATTTACAATTTTATATTTAATTAATGATAATAATACTAGAATTATAATCTATATTCAAATCTATATACAAATCTAAAAATGATATATAAGTATATTCATGGTATGCCTTGTATGATTAGCATTTTTAAAATAATAATAACTATAATACTATTAATGATTTAATAGTATTATAGTTATCATTAATAGTATTATACTATAAATGCTTTAGTAGTATTATAGTTATCATTAATAGTATTATAGTTATTGATAATAATGGAATGCCTTGTATGATTAGCATTTAATGATAATAATACTTCAATTTTATATATAATTAGTATTTTTAACAATGTACTTCATATATATGCCTTGTATGATTAGCATGTATATTACAATAGTTTTAATCAATTCTTTCACGTTCTACCTTGACTAATATTTTTACAATTTTATTACATTCTAATAAGAGAGTGGAATGATTGCTTCATTTGCATAATTTTAAAATACAGAATTCATAATTCATAGATTCAAACGAAATTTACTACTACATTTACTAGTTAGCATGGACATATAAGAATACGAAATACACAAATATGAAAGCATCAAATGAAACACTGGTTTTCGTCTAGAAGAGCCCTGTTTTGAAGGCATTCCATTCCAAAAATAGTTTACAATCCACACGGGGAATACCAGCAGCAAAAGTTACCAAAAGATGAAAGTCATATCTTTTCACATCTATGGTTTCCAAATATTGTATAATCTAACGGTTGTGCTAACTACTCCTGGTGTCCCCATTCCATATCTGAGGTGTTTAGCAGCAAAAAGTAAAATCGTAGAAGTATATGGAAGATGCCTGCGAGTTCTGGAGAAAAGATAAAAACAGGATCAGATGGTATGATGTTTAGGGTTCAAAACGGAAAAGTGCATGTCAAAAGCAAGGACTCATCCTCCTAACAATCAGAACGAACACAGCATGAGCCACTACAATGCTGCGCACCACATACAGCAAACGCAATCTATTATTATGAAAACATCAAACTGAGGACAAGGTTAAGGGTTCCGAGGAGATAACAATTCACCTACTCATTCATGTGGTGGGCTCCCCAAATCCACGCTCCCCTCCTCATTAGAATCAGACCTCCCCAGAGGTGAGGGGAAAATCGATGTTAGAAGCGGTCATAATCGCCACTAGCTCTAGAGTATGTGCAAGAGTCCAATCCCACTCCGCACCAGGCTGCATTACGCGTGCAATGTAGTTCCATGGGGGAATCTCTACGCCGCGACCACGGGCGCGTTCCACCGCCATAAACCACGGACGAACCTCCTCCACTCCTTGTGGCCAAACAACCGGCTGCCACTCATCCTCATTAGAATCAGCCATGGAGAAGCCCTCGTTGGAGGTGAGGGGGAAATCGATGTTGGAAGCGTTCATAATCTCCACTTGCTCTAGACCATGTGCAATAGTCCAATCCCACTCCACACCAGGCTGCATTTGGCGTGCAATGAGGTTCCACGGAGGAATCTCTACGCCGCGACCACGGGCGCGTTCCACCGCCATAAACCATGGACGAAGCTCCTCCACTCCCTGTGGGAAAACAACGGGCTCCCACTCGTCTGGCGAGTAACTTGACACCCTAAAACCACCGCCCGCCCTCCTCATCACGGCAAATGAACTAGAAGCAGATGAAACAAAAGGGAAACTAAGAATGAAATTACTGTTTCGTCGCCCTCAGGAACTTATGCTTATGAAGCGGCATTGGGGGAAGCCGAATGTTCCAGAGTAACGAAGGGGACTTTGACTAGACTCGGTAACGGGACTTTGACCGATGTGGGCTTTTGAAAGTCCGGATTTACTGAAATGTGTCATTTTACTCTATTATTAAAGAATTGATTAATGGGATTGTATGCTTAGACAAGCATCTAGAGCCTCTCTCGACATTATATATTAATACTATAATTATAATTATGATCATTGGTTTAATACGTTTCATTTGAATCCATAATTTATGAGTTATTTTTTTTAAAATGAATGAACCAAACATTCCACTTTCTTATTAGAATGTAATAAAATTGTACAAATAGAAGTCAAGGTACAACATTAATGAATTGATTAAGGTTTGTGTAATTTCCATGCCAATCATACAAGGCATACCATGGTTTAAATATTCGCTTCTCATGAATATATATAAAAAACCATAAACCTTTTAAAAAATATAAAGAATTTGCCATAATATATGAATTGATTTCTATAATCAAATACTATTATTTTTAACAATGTACTTCGTATATATACTTGAATATATTTGTATATCATTTTTAGATTTGTATATACTTGAATATAGATTATGATTCTCATATTATAATCAATAATTAATTCTAAAATTGTAAATGAATATATTAGAGCCTTAGTATACTATACTATATTATAATATTATAATTAAATTATGATACTATCATGTACTTTAAGAATATTAGGCTTACATTTAGGTCAACGTACTTTCACCCCATGCCTATCATACAAGGCATACCATGGTTCAAATATTTGCGTCTCATGATTAAATATAAAAAATTCAATCTTCTAAAAAACGTATATAATTTGCCATGAGAAATGAATTAAATTCTATAATCTAATACTATTATTTTTAACAATGTATTGCGTATATACTTGAATATACTTGTATATCATTTTAAGATTTGTATACATTAGATTTTAGTTAATTATTCTCGTACTATTCTTAAGTGGACATTAAATTGTTAATAAATATATTAGTACCTACTTGTAAATGAATATATAATTATATTATATAT
Organism: Ceratodon purpureus; assembly: GCA_014871385.1. NCBI lineage: Eukaryota > Viridiplantae > Streptophyta > Bryopsida > Pseudoditrichales > Ditrichaceae > Ceratodon > Ceratodon purpureus. The sequence continues at coordinate 8,996,258 of CM026426.1, forward strand.
ATTATAATCCTAACATGTATATTAAAAATATACATGTTAAGATGTAGAGTTCCAAAAATGAAAGAACAAATCTACACCATTCACGGCGTAAAGAACACATTATGAAATAAATAGAGACATAAATAAAAGTACATGAATATATATACATGATAATTATATCTGACTAAATTTATAGAATAAATAAATGTTTCTAAATTTGATTTCATATATGATATATAATAATGAAATTGAGCAAAAATACATATTTAGTAAATGGAGGTATGAATATTTGCAACGATATACTTCCCTGTATCAACCAGACTCACGAATTTCAATTAGGTTCAAACAATTTTCGATTTAATTTTATTCCATGTACGACATATTTAATGTCCCTAAAAATGCGTTAACCCTAATACCCTAAACCCTTGACCCTGGACCTAAGACCCTAAACCCTTAACCCTGAACCCTATACCCTAAACCCTGAACCCTGATAGAGGAAGAAAAGTTCGCGGCCAAAAGTCAACACTCTATCTGGCGCTATAGGGACTTCCAACCCATCCCATTTGATTAAATGCACCAAATATTTCGCATCTGCATCTATCTAAAGGGCCGAGAAGTGTGGAAAGTGGTATTTCCCGCGCTTTCTCACACCCCGAAATGTGGAGGGTCGAATGGTCATGCATGATTCCCGCCTATTTTCAAAACTGAAGCGGCATGAAAACGGTCACACGTTAAAGAATGACCTCTGGAATCGTCCCCGGTCGAAGTCTTTTCTCTACTCACTTGCTTCTCTCGCTTGTAGGAGCTCTCGGCGCTCACTTGGAGGTTGTTGTTTTCTGGGCGGAAGCTGTATTGCGCCGTTTTTGTTGTACGTCTTCTCTTTAGTTTTCTCCGATCATCAGTACACTTCATTGATATCTGCTTGTTGTATGCTTTCTATTGATTCAAGTCATGGTGTATTTGCAGTGTCTCTCTTTCCTTCTTACAGACGTTTTAGAGCGGACACCGTAAGCGTACTCTGAGTCTGCGACTCAGAATTCCGAAGATGGAAGCACCTACTAAAGCGCCGCTTTTTGCGGACTGCAGTTTAGCTCGACTCGAGCTAAACTGCTGCATCCAAAGAGCATCATGAGTTTAGCTCGACTCGAGCTAAACTCAAGCACCCAAAGGGCAGCATAAGTTTAGCTCGACTCGAGCTAAACTACCGCACCCAAAGGGCGGAAGAAGTTTAGCTCGAGTCGAGCTAAACTTCTGGCGCCCTATGGGTGCGGTAGTTTAGCTCGACTCGAGCTAAACTTCTGGCGCCCTATGGGTGCAGTAGTTTAGCTCGAGTCGAGCTAAACATCTGTATCCAAAGGGCAACACGAGTTTAGCTCGAGTCGAGCTAAACTTCTGCATCGAAAGGGCAGCAGCAGTTTAGCTCGACTCGAGCAAAACTCATGATTCCCATTGTCCAGGATCAGTTTAGCTCGACTCGAGCTAAACTGCGCCTGGGATATGTTTCCCTACAAATTTAGAGATTAATTCTCTTTAAGGAGTATAATATGTTCTAACAGAAATGGGTCTGTTGCATTTCAGGTACAATGGACTATGTCTCAGATGACGAGGTTCCCGTTGAAGTGCCCGTAAACCCAGACCTTCCAGACTTCGTGGTTGTACCCTCAAGACAATGGCAGAACAAGACTGTAACAATATATAGTGACGACAATATCCCGTTAGCAGAAGGTTTGATCCGGAATCCACGGTCCAGCTTGGTATCTGACACGGTTGGTCCCCTTGGTGATTCCGTTGTCGTCGTCCAGGTATCAAGTTCTTTGGTCGAAGAAGAGTCAGAGGATGATTGGAGGTACTCCTTCAAAACGTGGCCTATCAGCCACGTCTATCTGGATGGAGTTAGCCTAGAGCACCATAGTCAACGTGATGTGTATAACCGTTGGGTTGCGGAGCGTAACCGATCCCTGGGAGATCGTACCCGATCGTATGATAACTCCTCTAGGAATACCCCCCCTCCTATATCACGTCACGCTGAGTTTCTGATGACCTAGCCATCTATCAACTCTGTAGCGGCAAACACGTGCTGCGCTCACCTATGCGTCCAACACTATCCCAGAGATAAAATCTCTAGTCTACGGTCGCGTATGTACGACAAGACCACAGTGCAGTTCCGTAATCACATAAAGCTCGACATGCATAGACAGATCCACAAGAATTCAGCGGGGAAGAGTGTGGTGACTCTGGAGGGCATAGATGTTTGCCCCTTCGCCTGGATGAAGATTATGGGAGTGAGCTCCAGTACATTCTATAGAAATGCCAAGTATGCTGCTGCTGGTTTCGAGGCTCAATTTCACGGTAATACTGGTTTACGTAAACCTCGAAATCACACAGTCGTAGCAACTGCCGTCCTAGGGGCCATCCTGGACAGGCATGCCGACCACATGCCCCACAAGAGTCGTGTTCTGCCTTCAGGGGAGACAGTTGTAGCTAAAGTTCTGCCTTCCAGTTTCAAATGGAAGGAACAGATTCCCATCCTCGATGAGCATTTAGCGGACTGCGGATTGCCTCCTATGTCCGCTTCTAACTTGAGCAAGATCAGGAGGCTTAGCTATCCAGAATATTACGCCAAACGGGCAGGAGACAACTTCGCTCGTTGCTCAAAATGTGATGAGTTCCAGTCCCAGAAGAAGTTGACGGTTACAGGATCTCAGGCGTCCCTGTTGTGGTCTAAGAAAATGAGGCTGCACAATGACTCTGCAATGGCGCATAGGGACTTGTACTACCTAAATCGATTCAGGTCGAAGGCTACTCCGCATGAAGTTCTTACTATTATGCATGACAAGATGGACCACTCGAAGACGGCGTCGCCGGCCTTATCCCACAAGGTCAAACACTTAGACGGTCTCATGAAGCTTCCTCTCGCTGTCACGGGAATGCTTGCTCATGGGCATGTGGACCAACGTTACGCCCATTATGGCCTTGACATTTACTCACACGACGCTAATTACACGGTTGGATCGTTTGCGAAGCTCCTTCGGGACCTTGAGTCACCCCCTAAATCCACCTCTAGGGAACTCTTTCAAGAGAATCCTTCCCACCCATTGTATGCCGCGCTTTTGCATGGTTCAGAGATGTGTTTGGATCCTCTTGGCCCTCCTCCTGAGGTTCCTGTTGCTGCTAAACCCTTGCCTCTCATTCTTAACGTCCAAATGGATAACGCTGTCAGTGATAACAAGAATAGGTTTGTATTTTCATTCTGGTCCCTATTAGTCGCGAAGCGGGTGTTTCGCGAAGTGTACGTGAATTTCATGCTGGTCGGCTATACTCATGACGATATTGATGCCCTTTTCGGGCGATGGAGCATGGCTTTGCGGAGGGAGGACTTCCCCACAGTACCTCTCCTCATGAAGTCCTTCATGAAACATGAAGCAGTACCAACAATTCCGCATCTTATTCAGGAGGTCCCAGATTTCAAGAAATTCATCGCGGAGTGGATGCTTGATGGCGACGATACGTTAATGGGTCACACTAAAGCTCATCAGTTCAAATTCTATGTAGATTCTTCAGGATGCCCAGTCATGAAGTATAAAATCTTCTGTCACGACGACGACTGGTTGCCAAAAGGAGATGGTTGTGGCATCAAGTTGTGGAAGGAGGATTCAGAAGGTCGATCTTTATGGCCCCGTGGTGTTCCTGGTGCCGTGGCGCCTCGCGAGATGCGGCACCTGCCTGATGTGATTAAGGGCTTGTCGGGTTTTGTAGATCATTGGGAGAGGCTATCTTCGGATTCAGTCGAGTCCAGAAGAATCTATGAGCCACTCTCATACTATTGGAACGATGTTAAACAGGCTCTTTCCATTCCCTTTGATGTTGTCCCCGCCTTGGAGCATGGTTTTTGGCCATCCACGCGGCTCGCTCACTCCGTCGAAGACGAGTTTCAGGAAGATGGAACTTTGCGCGAGGAGTTCGCAGAGGATGATCACTTTGTTGGTCACAAACGAGATCGCCCAGGACCGTCGTTCCGTGTTGCGCGAGACCTTTTTGCAGGGTACTTCTTAGCATTACGACCCTGCGATGAAGACGATCGTCCTTTTTGGCTTGCGCGGGCCTTGACTGACCCTAATTCGAACCCTGACCTCCCAAACACGCTCCAAGTAGAGTTCTACCGCCCAATTTCCCGAGATGAAAATGTTTTGAAATTCTATACCGACTGGGATGTGGATGGGAGACTTCGTTGGACAGTTGAGAAGGATGTACCCGAGTCGTGGCAGAGTACTGATGCAGTCATAACAGCTTGGAAATCCAAAGTTAAAAAAAATGTCAACGACCGGGGCGTTGGCAAGGATCCAACGCTGAAGATCCCACTGAAACAACTGGACATTATAAAGGCCTCCTTGGAGAGATTTGTGTCTCCGGATTCTGAATAAACATGTAGCTTTGAAGTTGGTGGTCTTGAAGTTCTGAATTTAGTCAGATCCCTTATATTCGTTTGAAGACGACTGAACTGAATACCGTTCGTCCCTTCTGTTTTCAAGACAAAGGTAGATGTTTAGCTCGAGTCGACCTGATCAGGTATAGCGTATTAGTTCTAGCGTATTTATGTTTTGAATACTAGATAATTACATATATTTAATTGGAGGGAACACTACTTAAGTGTTTCTGTCCATTCCTTATTTATCATGTGTACCACATTATAGACCGCAGTTTAGGTCGAGGCGACCTAAACTGCATTTGGCGTTGAAGTTCGTACTTTACGAGTGCGGGATACCAACAGGTCACCTATAGTTCTTAGTGTAGCTTTTTACTTAGTACCCTAAAGCGTTGATTCTATATCATATGTACTGCCGCATAACAGCCATTTAGGTTGAGGCGACCTAAACGACATCTAGCGTTGAAGTTCCTAGTTTGGATCTCTGAAGTAGAGCCGATAACATACATTTGTTGGCATGGGACTATTATGAAGTCCGTATGTTCTTGGATTGCATATCATACTCCGGAAACTGTAGGCAGCTATGTTAGTCGAACAACTTGATTGTTTGTACAGGTCTGAAAGAGCCTGTCACGGATTCAACATTTAAGGAGTGTCGACCTAATTTGTATTTCCACACATATATATAATATAAGATTTCCGAGCATATCCGTTGTGTCCATTTCTTGTTATTTGTTTGATGTTCATTTAGGGTGGTTCGACCTACCTTGTATTTTTTCAAGTATTTCTAGTAAACCACTACCTTCTTTCATTTCCCATTAGTACTGTGTGATCATGTCCCAAATTAATGGAAATTGCTTATAAGCTTTTCCTTGTCAAGTATGGGACCATTGTGCCCATTTTAACTCGACCTGACCTAATGCATTATTTTGGGAGATGATAAATCTCCCAAAATAACGAATATGGTGTTAAAATGGTGATCTGATGTTGCAACCAGTGCATCGACTGCAACTCCTGGTATGGCTGGAATGTATAGTTCTATGCAAAATCCACAGCAGACAAGATAGAGTCCGGTGGGAAAGTGTCAATTGACTCCTTAAACTGCTCCGCCTGCCATTTTGCAATAGTCTGGGTTAGATAGTCTATGAAAGGGCGCAGCTTCTGGGTTAGATAGTCTATGAAGACCGGCGCCCTTGTAGTTTGGTACATCATCCGTAGAACTTTATTCTCTTTCCCACTTCGAGTCCTCCCGTGAACCACCATCTCAAAGTTGTGCCACTGCACCATGAGTGGCAAATCTGTCTCCATTTCTCTTGGACACAATTGCAACATCTCCACCCCACACTGATCACATGTGCCGTTGAGACACTGCTGTTTATGCCAACCGTCGGCCTCCACAGGGCACAAGACGCTATGCCAGAGGTCCGTCAACCCGGTGAAGTGTGAAAGATCAGCATGGCAGCAGGTTGGGGGATTCGCAGCAGTGTACAGGGCAGTAGGAGGGCATCGGCAGACGTCACAATCGCAGCCACAATGGCGGCCGTGAATCCCTTTGCTCGAAGTTCGCATGTTGTTCCAACCCACTCGTAATTCCGCAAGCTCGCAATGATATCGACACGCACAGGTGTTCCTCTCCTTTAGCCTCCTCACAAAGAACGGCTTCAGAAGCTCAAACGCTCTAAGCCCCACGGTACTCTGGTCATTCGCCTCCCTGAAACGTGCGTGGAATTCCAACTGCCAAGCACACAGCAGATGTGTATCCCATCAGTAAACTACGGTGCACAGCAGAAGAGCAAATGGACACCCTCCTTATCCAAGGCCCGCTATTCCTTATGCTTCTACGGACCCTGTCCATGTTGAAGTGCATTGCCTGCCTCGCTTCTCCTTGTTGTCCACTAAGCACCGAAAACCCGTAACGAACTGAAATCTGAAAGTACAGTAGTCACGGACCTAAAATATCACGCCAAATACGTCGTCCCAGAAAACGGCAGTGTGCACCTCCCACACTGAACCGCCAAGAAGTAGCCTCCCTGGTGAAGAAGAGGACAAATTGCACGCTTTTGAACACAGATAAGATTGTCTCATTTAAACGAAGAAGAAATCATAATTGTACGAGACGTAGAAGATGCGATCCGAGCAGTAGGACCATGGGAAGAACGGAGTACTTCATTGAACTATGAACTATTATTATAATAACAAACAAATTCGCAGAAAATTAAATACCGGCTTGCCACCAAAATTACACTCCCAATGTGAGCCCCAGAACGAACACCACAATGCTCCACCATCGCGGGCCCAGCACACAGCTATGAATTTCGTGCTCAGAATAGGTGAAGTCGATTTTGCTACGAAAATATAAAAATAATGAAAAAGAATTAAAAATTACGAACCCTCCACGGTGGAACACATCTCCGCTGACTGCCAAACTGATTATACAATCAACCACCGCGAGAATGGGACAGCACTCCAAAGTTTGCACTCAGTGTAGGAGCTGGAGTTTAAAAAAAAAACCCGAACCCTTCTACAATGATTACATACCCCAATGTGTACCGGAGCACCAACCCCCTTGCGGTGAGTGCGTCGACCACGAAGAGTACATAACTTCCTCATGCACACACATGACTCTCAGTTTTGTTGATCAGACAAACAGAAGAGAAAAAAGGAAAACCCTCAGGACGCTCAATCGCGACCATCGTGAGTCAGGGAAACATGTCCACGGAACTCTGAACTTAAAGTGGGAGTGTTTCCCAGAACAGAAACCGAACCTCCACCACCCTCCCCCCCCCCCCCCCCCCCCCCCCCCCCCGCCCCAGTTAATACATCACATGTCATCTCCCTTGTTATGACCCCATGTCGCACCGTCACCACTCCCAAACAAGACATAAGTTTGTTTCTCATTGCATAACTTTTAATACAGAGTAAATAGAAATGTCATGCTGAGGTTGACTGAGAACCACCTCGCATGTGCACAGTCACTCTTTATAAAAAAAACGAAACTCCATTACATGACTTCTCTCCACAATGGACATGACGAGCCCCCCTCCCAATGGTCTGCGTTCCTCTTGCTTGTGCCGCTGACGTCTAGTTCGCACAACACTTCACTGTCCTCTCAGACGACGTGTATCAAAGCACTGCTTTAAGAACTGTGCATGATACATTTACATGTCAAGGGAAAACACAGTCGGAACTATACCTGAGATACTTGCAGATAGTGAGTCGCATGAGTCTCATGGTCCTTCACACCAATTCGATGTCTCTTCACGTCCCGTTTGTTTGGAGAGACTGTTGTCTCCGTCTCCCACCACGAGCAGACCGCAGTCTGGTCCTCTACACTAAGCACATCGCTCCGCCGCTTTCTGTCCCCCCCGGCCCATAAGTTTTCTCCGGTTTCGTCAACCTCAGCACGCCTCTGGAAAGCTTTGCGGACAAGATATCGTGACCCCCCTAAAGCTTTGCAAATATTGCGTTGTGAATCGCCCTTAGAGACCGCAGCCGTGAGCACTATGTTCCTTACCTTGGATTTCTCCTGTATACTCGCCCTTCGTATGCTCTGCAACGCCTCGCAAGCTCTGAACAGTTGTTGTGCGGACGGTTCGCAGCCCTAAAACAGCTGTGCTGATTTCCGGGTCAATCGCACGTATCCGCTCATCCGCAAAGTAACGGTGCATGACAAGTTTCTTCTCCTCGTCAGTGAATCCTGTTTCTAAGAGATCCATGGTGAGTTGCCCCAACCTCGAGGCCGCTGTCTTGCACCTGCGATTACGTGGAGTAACTCTTTAGGGGTCGTTGTCCTCTCCTTCGTCTGCCGTGTAGTTTGAGGCCGGCGTGAGAGGAAGATTCTCCTCCATGGATCCCTCCCCATTTCTATCCTCCGCAGCATTTCCCACTTCTTCGTCGCGCACTGGGGACTCCGTGGCTGAATGCTCTGCCGGAGACTCTTCTACTTCTGCATGAGCTACGGAGGGCCCTGCTCCGCTCCCAATCTGGGGCCCCACGAAGATTCTGTCCCGCTGACTCCGACTCCTCCACGTTCTGTGGTAATCGCGCTTTTGAGCCGCCCTACGGAATGGACAAGTCGAATCCCACATGGATTACTTAGCGTACCCCACACTGTGACAACGAACTAATGCAGGCATTTCGTAAAGGATGAACATCAACTTCATGAGTCAGAAAGAAGCTGTTTTGAATGTTAATGGTAGTCCCCAGTAAGAAAAGTTAAGAGCGGCTCACCTGAGTTGTTGTCGTTGTTCTTCCTCGGCCTGCTCTTGCAGCTCTGCCTCCCGCCGTTGATTAAGTTCCAGTCTTTGCTGCCTCCGTGCTGAAAGAGATAATTTTGCCTCTTTGTTCCTTTTGGTACCCATAATGGAAAATTCCTCACTTCCCTCCATTATGAGGAGGTTGCGTACCACGTAACAGGCACCAAAAGATTAGTCCCCAGCTAAATGATTCAAAGCAAACAGAAGGCCACACATTTCAAGTTCATGTGTCTCACTCTTACCGTTTTGTCCCCTGCTACCCACATAGAATGGACTCCAAAGAATCTAGTAGGTACATTTCCAATCGTTCATACCTTGGTTCCTTGATAACAGCTGCAGTCGATGACCTTCACTAACTCCCGCGCCAACGCAAGTCGCTATACATGGAACGAAGAGATCATGGGCACGATATGCTACGCAGGATAATTTGTCTTCAGGGGCTCTTCACCGGCTTCCTTAATCTCTGGCAGTCCATTTGCATCCGACACTGCAACCACAAGAGCTGTAAGAGCAATCTAAATCCTGAATTACATAATTACACAGAGTCCTCACTATTGCCCTTACACCGTCCTCTCGAAGGACATTTTCCGGCGTCGCATTACACCGCGTACCACAACAGAGCACGACTCAATATTCACTGAAAATATTAATTTTCATGTTCCGCCCTAAAGCAGAGGACTTCATGTGACTGTGGAGTACCCCCCAATGCATAGAAAGCACGCTGCAGAAACCTAATACAGCCCCCTCAACAAACCCTAAATCCTGCAGCAAGGTCGAAGTCAAAATACCGTGAATATTGTTCAAATGTTTTGCACCTTGACTCGTGCCACCATGCCCCCGAAGTGATGGACTCCGCTTATGTTCACAGTAGTTTTTTCTCCTCACTGCATTAGCAACTCTCAGTCGCTCAGGCACCGCAATTGCGCCTTCTATGCAACCTGAGAAAGCACGGTACACAATTCCATTAGCATGTATGATTTTGGACACAACTGCTTCTGAAGCTCATAGTTGTGATCTCCACTAACTCGCCCAGATGTGCAGCTCATTTTGTAGCGCTCTAATGCGATACAGTTCTGATTGAAAACATCATTACATTTGTTCACCCACAACTCCACAACTTAGCGGAATGTACACTACTCTGCATTAGATGCAGAGCATGCACCACAAACCCTAAAAAAACCCCAACCCTGTACCCGTAATCCTCGTGCAGGGACTGAGTCATACCTGCAATTTCGAGGCCCTCTCCTCCTTGAACAGAAAATCCGCGGACGGTCAGTACTCCTTGACACTCGTCGCTGCCCCTGCAATTGATGAATTCATTCGCATATGAGGAGTGCCCCGCCTTCAGCGATCGTCTATATCAGCTGCTTTGGAATTCTCGAGGTGTCCGAGTAGCTCCACTTCTTCCTGTGATCGCATCCTGCATAGCCGCCGTTGCCGGCTGTTGGTAACTGTTCACTCTCTTGCACTTCTGAGAACGCCTATTCGGAATTCTCTCGACATTCACATCTCACAGCTGTTAGAGAACCCTTAATTCCTCGCAAACCCTAAGAGAGAAGTCCACACCTCCATTGACAGCAAAAGCGCTTCCATCACTTGTGGGTCACTTGACAGGTTCCCGCCGGTGTCAGTCACCAATTCTTCCAAGTTCCGCCGTTCCTCTTTCCTCTAATTATGCCCCACACGTACGATATCCATCTGGACTATTGATCGAACTGCAAATCAAGTGTTATTTAAACTCAAAATTTACAGAAGAATCCTCCCATTCGCACCCTTGAATACTTGATTGTAATTGTACCCTGGCGAGGGCAGTCCCGCCTGCTGCACCGCATAAAGGAGGACAGTTCGCGCAGTCCACAGTACCAATGTTCCCTTGAGAACTGCTCAACTACCATTCAGGACGTGGCATTCTCACACGTCACTTGCATTGCAATGCCACTTCTTCTCCCCTGAATTTAAAGTGAAACGTCGATATTGAATTTACACATTTTCCACTTTTTTTTTTTTTTCCTTTCAGTACGTATCATAAATGTGATCATGAAAATGTATTTCAATAGGTAAACTTTGTTGGGGAAGGGCCCAAAAAGTTTGTCCAAAAACAGATTCTGGAAAACGTCTCGGATGTACTTCTCGCTTATGCAAATCTGCAAAAAGCTTGTTTATGATCATTTCTACAACCCTATTTCACAAACGGAGGCGCATGCGAAAAAAAAGTGGTTTCTGATAAAATACGCAACGGAGTTTTCCACTTTTCATAATCACTGCATTCACTTTCCTTCACTTTGAAATCTTCGTAGACCATCGTAAAAGTAGTGTCTTACTTTAAGATTTTGGGAACCTCTAGTGGATCAAGTCTACTTTCTATATTCGAAACTTAATTTTCCATATCCAAAAGCTAGGTGCCACTTTCTTTGGTGTTTAGGCGAAGGGCTGAAATTCACAATGAGATAAGCACTTTTTTGGTCCACTTTATTGTGCTTGCCCCCAGTACTACTTTAAAAGATTTTAGATTACTGGTTTGCTAAAGGTAAGTTTCAAGTAGACACAATGAGCAAAAAAATTCCTAAAAACATATTAAGTATGTCATTCATATAATGGCTTAAGACAAGTACATAAATTGAATCCTTCACAGTTCATAGTAAACCTTGACGCACATGGTTTCAATAAAATCGTCAAATACGACAGTGTCACTACACCGAAACCTTTATAATGAAAATTAACTAACACAGTACTGCGTCGTCTACTGCTCCTTCAATGGCTTTTTGCCCTTACCCTTGCATACGCTTGCTACCTCAAAGTCTTCCTTCTTCTCTGTACTGCTTTCTTCCACGGCGGTTCGTTCCCCAGTCACGTTTTGGTCGATAACTGCTTCGGGTGTAGTGTCCTTCACATCCGATGCTTCACCAAACTCAAACACGGTAGACGACTGTTCGTACTTGGGGATGTCTATCAAACCCGCACATCTCCTCTTCTTCTGAGGTGCAGTACCTTCTGATTCCTCTTCCGCCAATCCCACTTCAATTGCCCAAGTCCTGACGTTGGTGACTCCATCTACTGGTAGACCATGCTCAAATTCCCATCTCTGCAAAGGAGTGTAGAGATTAAGAGAGCCGCGACCTCTCGTTATTCCCATCCGGACTTTGTTTCGGCTCACATGAGTTTCATCTCTGATCACTTGATCTCCACTTGGTGCACCTCTCTTTGGTTGGCGCAAAGGACTCAGGCGAACAAGATTTTCATCCACTACCGTAGGTTCGTAAATGAAAATATCATCGTCATCGGAGTCATCACTCAATACAATCACCTCAGGGCTAGTAGGAATCTGGTTTCCAACGTCTCCCCTACTGTTTTGTGCTTCTCCTGCTCCGGTGCCGTCTCCTAGAACAATGAGATCATCGGAAGTGTTGCTTGTGCTATAGGGTACCAGTCGACCAATGCCACCACGGTTTCTCCTCCCGGATTCTTCACCTCGACCCCCTGAATTCAAACTTCGCATCATCACTAATTAAATTGGACGGGAACAAGGGAGAATGAAATAATAGTATGCACTATGAAACAATCACGACTGTTTACCAATTATCTATTTTTTATTGAAAATTTTGAAGAATTAATCTACAATCTTACTTCTATTCCTTACATACTGTAATTTGTCTTGAGATTAGTTAGAACGAAGCAAAATGCAAATTAATGTATGACATATCAACAGAGTAACACTTACCTCAGGAGAATTTGTTAGTACATTGTGCCATCGCTTCCGGAATTACTGACGGGCTGGAGGACCGATGCCCTCTTCCTCTTAGCCTACTCCAACCAGTTTGAGTATGCATGAAGAATCTTGTACGTGAAGTTTAGAATTCCTGAAGACAAATACCAGAATGACATAAATAGGTGCATATGATGACATCAAACATTACATTGCAAATGTCTTAAACTATGAATTACAAGATATATATATAAAAAAAGGCAAACGTTACCAAGGTTTATACAAACTATTTCCCGTCTCTCACTTTCGCAGTTGTGTTTCTGTAATACTTAACATCGGACATACGGATCGATGGTCAGATATTGACAAGTTTGACATGTCCGCTACTACAGAGACAATCAATATATCACAAACCCGTATTTGATTATTAGCTGCATTACATTGTATTCATTTTAAAACATTATCATTGATTGACAAGCCATTTTATCTAACACTTGTCCACGTTTGAAAACATTGACTGTAGTTTGGCATAAACAAAATTCAGGTATTCATACTCGCTACGAACAAATATAATTCATTGCCTTAACGTACTGCGTTCAAGGATTCTGTCATTCTAGATATAACATCGTCTGACCATAAATGAAAAAGAGAGAGTATCGGATTGCAGCAGACAAAAAGTACTGCTTCAATCCAAGCAAAACCCCCCTTCTATTACAGGAATAGACTTTGTTACGGATTACGACATGAACATGTTAAGAGTCTTAGATATCCTGATTCAGATCCCGCAGAAGTCATAGGTCTCCGGAACAAACATGTGAATTCAGAAATTTATGACATCAAGGAGTAAACTCTATACAACGAATTAAAAAACAATTTAATAGCAACATTGCGAAAAGAAAGAGATGCATGGTTATCTGAACTCAATGTAGGAAAAGTAGTCACAATTACAATCCATAAAGAGATGATCAGCGACAAAACAAAACATTTCCATTCCGAACATGAAAACGTATAAACCATCGACTCATAGACATTACTGAAGAACGTGAATAATGCAGTGCATAATTCTAGCAAAACCCACAATTGCACCTGCAAGAATTGGAGAGAAGGATGACGTGCTTTTAACCGCGATCCACAACGCTCTTGCGCAAGTACGGAATTCAGAAATGAAGGACTAGAAGGCAATTCTAGCATGCACTTCCTTAATTGTCCTCTTTACCGGCATATACTCCTATTTAGTAAGTCCAATCCATACGTTTAGGAAGATCTGTCAATATAGTCGGGTAATATGTATGTAGTACATTCATTTAGTGGACGTCATTGGTAAAGATTCAGAGATTGTGTGAGAGAGAAGGAACATTCTGAAAAATGTAGACTATATGTAGATATCAGAATTGAATCATCCTCACAGCCGCCTCTGAGCATGGAAGCATGTCAAGTCCGACTCTCCAATAGACCCTATGCAACGATAGGATGTCTTACGGACACTACTGTGGGGGTCTAGCCGTCCCCTCAAATGACGGACCGACAACTTCTGAAATTAATCATGGCATGTACATGGAATAGGCGATAGTGGCCATTCAACACCATTTGCAACACTAAGACCTTTCAAAATTGTTTTTCCCTCCATAACGTAGAATTGAAACATCAGTCAGTCGGCAAACATCTAAAAGTAAGTTGAAGATCAAATCCTTATGATACTTCAGAAACTACACGAATCATGTCCAACGGGATTTAGGGCTTCACAATGTAATTTTAATGCCATTATCAGATTTTGTACTCCTTGGTGCAAAGTGATGTTAGACGTTCTAAAGAATTGATGGGTGGAAGTATGCTAGACGAATGTACATTTTGAGTCACAATACAATATACATTGAAGGCATGAATTTGTACTTGCAATTACCTGTACTCAGAAACTTTTTCCTTGGTTTTTGTTTTGTTTTTTCAAATACTACATATGTAGAGATCTCCTGTGCATTATTGAATCAGTTAGAAAAGCAAGTTAAGTGTGTTCAATTAGTACTATTGTGCACTAGTACAAAAAAGTCACACAGTACTCGTATATGAGAAAAGTACAAAATTCTTCAACATCAAAAGCTCTGATTCAGTTTTCGTTTTCTGCAAAAGAGATAATAAGGAATAGCCTATTGGAATCTATTCCTGATTTTACAAGTACATAGTTAACCCCTAAAGTATATGGCCATAAAATCCCAAATTCTGCCTCAATTCTGCCCTGTTTTAGTTCAAAGTAGAATTATGCAAATTTAAATGTATTTAGGAGAATCTAACCGTAGGATCTATTACCTAACTTGTACATGTATGTGTACACAAAATTTTAGACTGTAACTCTTCACCGTTTGGAAGATCATAAGGTTTGAACTTGAGTGAAAAATTTTTTTGGGTCCTGCCCGGCAGGGACAGCCGGACTTCGGAGAGTAAAACAATCCATTTTTGAAGATCGCATGGGTGGAGGCTCTTCAGTTTTGGATTCTAAAGTGAGTTGGGAGTATGCCCAAAAAAGTTGAAGACAATAGAACACACAGAAGCATTGGAAAACCACATTTCTAGTGACGGGAGTCAAATGAAATGCATATACACTAGGTCTTTTTCCACACTACAAATGCCTAAGAAGATCATCAATTTTTGGGAATCCGAACGGTGTATACATGCATTTGTATGGAAAAGAAATTGAAGAGGAAAAAAATCCAAAAAATAATTAAATCCAAAATAGATATGAATTTTACAGCATATATTGTGGTTTAAAAGGAGAAAATGGTGAAGGGAAAATGGGTGATGAAGGTGACCCAATCACTGTTGATCTGTCTTCACAGTTTTTATAAAACTTGAAACTTTGACTGAATATATCTCAATATCCGTATGGTCAAAGTTTACAAAACTTGGTAGGTAGACTAATTGGATGGCTCTAAATAAGATCCTACGGTTGGATTTTTCAAAATCAAATTTTAAAAAACCATTATGAAACAATTTCAGAAAGGATCATTTGGAAGTCACTGTAGACTTTCACAGATTTGGTACACCACTCCCATCGGCCACAAACCTGCCTGAGCTGCCCTAAATTGAATTTTGATCTTTAAACACCAATTATTTCTTAACTACGGGCCTGATGGAAGTAAAATTTGGTCTTGCCAGAAAGATATGACAATTTCCCATGCTGTGCCAAAGTTACAGCCACATCCGATAAAATTTGACTCATAGGGAGCCTGACCGGACCCTAAATCATACCAAAACTGTTGAGTTGATACTTTAGGGGTTAATTTGGTCTGTACATGGAAGTAAGTGTTGGTTTCAGTTGCAATGGAATACGAAGTGGAAAATTATGATTTTCTGTAATCTTTCTGACGGCGGCACACATTTCTACAATGGCCTTCTCTCAAATAAAGAGAATTGTCATTTTTCCGTTACTTGACCCTTGACGTGTTCCTGCGTGCTACTTGTACAAAATGTATGCATGAGTATATAATGTACATGGTATCTGTCATAACTACTGCCTCGTTGTTTTCAACAGATCCTGTTTTCCCGGGCCGCCATGCCATGAAGGCGCCGCCACCTCTTGATTTGTCCACGTCATCGTCTCTCTCGTTAGTTCCTCTCATCGCCCATGCAGCACACTGTTGCGTCTTTGTTGTAGCATGCTGTTGCTTGCGAATCGAAGATTATGCTTGGTGCTGTAGTTTAGCTTGTATGTTGTGGGATAACTCTTGTTCATGAGTTCAAGGGCGGTTTAGGATTTCCTCTGTGAATAATGTCAAAGTCCATGCAGCGGCAAGTTGTTCTTGTTCAGAAACTGATAACATCATACTTTACTGCAGATGTGATCACTGAGTTTGGTTCTTCTTGCTGCCATTCATTTTGTGAGGTTTCTGATTCGGGTTATGTTGAAGAAACACTAGTGTCAAAGCAAGGGAACCGTGACTTCTATCTAGGCAAGTGCAACAACGTATATGAGTCTACTAGGCGGTCTTTATTCATGAGTCCAGTTTCGTTATGTTATTCTGGAAGTAGCTTTGACAACACACCGTCTCTTTCTAAGGAAAGGCTTTCAGTAGGGTCTCCTACTGCTTCTTACAAATCTGTTGCGTTCAAGAGGTGAGAAGATTGATATTCTACGGTGATTTTTGGTTGCAGTCTCATGAAAGAGTAACTCTATCTTTTTCTTCTATAAGCTTGTCGTGCTTCCTGAACTCGTCAACCATGAACTCTCATTCAGATTTTGATAACTAATGTGTGTTTCTTGTTTTCTACGTCTATTATTTTCCTAGGTTTCCAGCGATGGGTAACACTGCTAAGAGGCAACGCTTGCGACAGGGTATCAGCCGCCCAGGTCCAGCAGCGAGGCTTGCTGAAGCTCGCTTGCAGGAGGAGTTACGGGCAGTAGTTACAGAGAGGGCGAGAGAACGGAAGGCCCTTCAGAGAGCACGAGATAGACAAAGACACGAGGAAACATTGGTGTTAGCTTCTGTGCCGCCGGATCATGAAGTTGAAGATGCTCTAACTGCGCGGGAGTTGAACCAAATCTCCCTTCGCATAGCACAGTACATAGTCGAAGAGTTGAGAAGTTGTCCCGGTCCATCTAGTAGGAGAGATGTTATGGAGAGGGTCATGCGTCATAACACTATTTCCCCTTTGCTACCAGTTTACTATGCTCGGCCACATGAAGCAAAGGTTATTCATTCTTTCATTGAGAACTTCAAGAACGAGTTACAGTTAGTGAAGCAGGCTAACTCTAACGAGTTGTTGGCAAGGAAGAGTGCCTTGTTAGATGCCGCGATTAGCCAGGGGATCGAAGGAGTGAGGCCGTTTTCACGTGTTTTGGTTACGACACAGAAGAGCATCAATATTGCGTTGAACAGAAGGGTTTACGCCGCCGAGAGTCAAGACACGGTTTGCAGTCTTCGCTTAAATCGGAAGAAGAGAGCAGGGCTATCTGAGTATGTCAAACAGTGCATTCATGCATGGTGGAATGGTCAAACAAAAGTATCACCGAACAAGAAGGACATCGTCAAGCACAGAGTAGGTCAAAAAGACTAGGCCGAGCCTCATCCAACACATTACTTGAGCGAGCCTCATGTGAGTTATAACTTATTGATATGAGTTTGTGTAATATGATGAGTCCAAATACTTAGTCTTCACACTTTCGGTATCGGTATCTCATAGGACAAAAAAGATATCTAAAGGTTCTGTAGAAGTCGACAATAGTTACTTTGTCGTTTTTGTATAGCGTGTTTTGCCTAGGTTGCATTCCATGGTACATAATTTGCATCAAAACATTGCAAGAATCATTACTATACATAGTCAATTTTGGGTGTGTACTCTTTCTAATGTAAACTTTTAGCAGGGTCCTGTTGGAGTGAAGTATAAACTGTACTTGGTTGTGTGATTTGGAGTCAATAGATGATATAGTACTTTTGAGGACTACAGATTAGAAGTGGAGAAGTGGTACCATGCGTACTTTACGTTCATAGTAAGTCTTAGACGTGCGTTGTGATGTACTTTTTGACTTGGGACTTCCACTAGTTGCGATGTAGCGGTATAAATGTCCATAAGGTGGTTCTTCATTGTACTTGTTGTACGAGGAGAATTTACCTTTGGTACACAGTTTACTTGTTTCTATTTTTTCAGCTACTTTTGAACACTTATCAATAACTCAGAGTACAGTTCAATACTTGGAGTCATGTTGATACGTTGCGTTGCGATGTATTGTACATTCTTAGCATACAATTTATACTTGCGTAATTGTCAAAAGTACTAAGGAGTACCCACTGTGATTTTCTGTGTTTTTTGTAGAGTAAGGGTGTCAGTTTTCTACAACTAGTACATAATGTTGTATGTTTTGTAAGAGGTTCCGAAATGAGGGTCTTAAATTGTACCTGATGTATACTTGTGCGTGATTGCCAGACCTCGTTCTTCTTGTGCTTCGAAGAGGTCCACCCAGAATGTACTGTGCGGCAGAGGGCTTTTGAGAGGTTGAAGCCGTGGTGGGTGCGAAAACCGAAGGAGAGGCTTACCTGTTGTTGCATATACCACGTGGAGATAGACATGATGAAGGTTGGATTGTGCAACCTCAGAGACAAAGTCAGGGGGCTCCATGTGCATACAACATGTGATTGTGCGTGTATAGTGTGCACAGGCAGTAAGGAAGGAACTTGTTGTGCACATGAGAATACTTACAAACGAAGAACTCTGATGTGGGAATCATGTGTTTGTGCTAAAGGAGAATTTGATGTGTGGCACAGAGTTGAATGTCTCATGGGCAACTGTTCTAGTTGTGGTTTCCAGCTCTTTCCTATTTGTCCGCATGAGATGTCTGGTTCTAACACCTTTCTTGTTAGATGGAAATGTTTCGAGTACAACCAGGTGGGAGTGGATGCTCACTCTGGAAAAGTGAAGAAACGGCTTCGGGAGGCTTTCAGAGAAACAACTGCTCACGAATTCCTATCTTATATGGAGAAAATAGTGACCACCTTTATCACGCACAACTTCAAGGCGCGATGGCAAGATGAGCAATGCCAATTGATGATGAAGAACGTTCCGGAGGGAGTGGTTGTGTCACATATTGACTATGCAGAGAACTACACTTTTGCCATCCAAAACGAGGTCCAGAGCTTGTACTACTTCAGTACTAATGTGACCATCCTGGTGCACATTACGATGTGGAAAGAAGGAGAGCAGACCATGAAGCACACTCACTTCTACATATCTAATGATAAGGCTCACGATTCAACTTTTGTTTGACATTGTCTGACGTTGCATTGGGATTGGCTGGGTGATTCAGGGTTGACACCGGAGGAACATTGGGTCTACAGTGACGGGTGCAGTTCCCAGTTTAAGTGCGCAACAGCGATGTACTTTGTTGCACGCTACCTTGCGCTCACTGGGGGCTGCAAGATGCGGTGGAACAACTTCAAGTCGGCTCATGGAAAAGGAGAATGGGATTGGACTGGTGCCGTGGTGAAGAGGGCGCTTGGTGCTGAGCAAATCCAGAGTCCACTCAGGCCCTTACAGAATGTGCTGGCGTTCCTGGAGGAAAAATACACAGAGCGTGTTGCCAGCTCATATGCTCATGCTAAAACTTCCCCTCTTTCACGTGTATTTTGGTTGATAGAAAATACAAAGGTGGATCATACTGATAAGAGTATCAAGTGTAACACTTTGCCGTGCTCAAAGAGTCTATATTCTATTATGGGCTTTTCTATGTCTGATCCTATTATGCTTAGAACTCGAGAGTTGTCATGCTTCTGTGTCCCGTGTATTGATGGTGATTGGACTGAGTGTAAGAACCTGTCGCATGTGCAGGAGTGGACTGTACAAAGGCTCTGTCCAATGAGTGCAGGGGCCGTAGCAGAGCAAATTGAAGAAGTTGACGACGAGGCTAAGTGGGTGTATGACGGCATTTTAGAAGAGGTCGGTGATTTGGTGGACATCGGCGACAATTTCATGATTCGAGCAGAAGAAGAGAACAATGACGGGGTGGAATTCTACATTCTCCAGTGTGAAGCAAAGAAGTTTGTGTTAGCAAAGCCCATGACTTGCCCTTGGGGGGGGGGATATTTAGGGCTGGAGACGTTGTGATCACAGCAAAGTATTACAAGAAGTATGGACGTGGTGAGAAGAAATATGTACTCTGTGACAAAGCAGTTGATGCACATGTTGATGCCCATCTGGTTAGAGCTTGTAAATTCCCTATGGTTCTAGCTCCTCACAGTGTCAAAGGTACTCTTGTATACAAGATGGCAAGTGAAACGCTTCAGATATGTGAAGATGCCCTAGGAGAGTGGTGGGCGTTCAACAAAGATTAAGTACAAGTTGCAAGCTATGTACACTGATTTCAGGATTGTTTCTCACTTTACGGTGGTTTTGAAAGTACTGGTCCCGTGATGATAGAAGTCAAACAAATGCTTGGGTATTTGTCTGACTGAAAGTGAACTCCAAAGATATCCCGCTATCCAAGTGCGCCCCCTTCTTTTTGCTTCAGTCATCTATTGTCTAGCATAGTAGTCTGTGATTAAGAGAACCCGCAATCCCTTTCTTTTTTTTATTCTTTATAACCTTCTTTTTATAATTTCATTTTGTACCTTCTAATGTCACTCTCTTTTGCGTCTGTGCCTCTTCACTGTAGTATCACCCATCCATATTTCTTTTTTCATTTCGAGTCTGGCTGGACGATCATGGTTCTACATTTTGCTGGATATTAGGTACTGTAGTTTTTTTCCTTTTGTTTTGGGCCTTCTACAAGGAGCACTGGATAGCGGTATCTCAAGAGCTCATATCTGAGGATAGCTACTCAGACTACTCAAACAGTAGCATTGAAACATAGAACTAAGACTACTCAGACAGTGCCATCGAAACATTCATTCTAAGAATTTACAAGTGAGTTTATAAACTCAACTTCAGGCTTCCAGGTCCTGAGTTTAAATGGTTGTATATTTATCCAAGTTGTTCTATGTTTGCTACACAATAGTTGAAGTTCCAAGAGTCAAAAAATCCTTGCCTATAGCCAACTTGTACATGCCTCGAGCTCCCAAAAATGTACAAAGAGTATGTTCTGAATAGACACGGTACTATAAATAGTACATGGGTTAAACCATTCTTCAAAATCTTTGCATTTCGCCTATTTGTACATGTAGTATATCAAAAATGTACAAATAATATGTTGTAGATTTATATACCGTAGTACAAACAGTACATGGGCTGAAATATTGTTCAGAATAGCACAACACAGATGTGAAGTCATCTTCTCCTAGGTGCTTTCCTGGTTGACCTTCGGATGGCAAGTGGTAAGGCATTGTCTCTACACATTTTACTCTTACACTTACAAGAAAACCGAGGTAGGTCCGGATCATCATTGTTAAAATTAGTGCCATAGTCCCATGTTAGTTCCTCTCCAGGCCGTATGATACAATTTGCAAAAAAATGCTACATGATAGAAGCGGCGATCCACACTCTCTATGGAGACAGGTACATCCACTAGGTTAGAATCTTCACACCTGTATTGACAAAGGCCCACCGTCAGGCCAGACTAAAATCGTGAGAAGAAAGACCGCAAATGTTATAGAATATGGTCGCAAGTTCTAACGTGTGGTTCAAAAACCTGGCCACATTTCCAAACCGAGAAGAGTCCAAGCATAGTGGACTGTGGTCGTCCACTTTCCGCTCAGTGGCCCAGTCAGCATCAAGTTGCAAGCTATAGGACTGACCCTTAACTACCTCCAAGTTCATAACCATTTGGTCAGCATTTGTTACAATCTCTCTCGTCAATTCAAAAACAAACGCACCTCTAGGAATTAGCTCAGTCGTCCGAATCCTCCACTCCGTATGGGCTGTAGAAAAAACCTCTACTTGATACTTCATTTCTTGCTGGACAACACAATTGCCACAATCACGATGACACCTACACTTGACATTGCACTCCTTAACGAAAAGACGACCTATATGACGCCAGCACACTGAATCTCCATTAAAACAGCGTGCACCCTTCTTACAGTAATGTGCATAACCTTCGTTGCGTGGCTCCAGATACGCGTCCTCCACTTGGCCTCCTTCAGTGTATGCAACTCCACCGACTGGATTACATTGGCATACACAAGTACCATTCGCCCCCAAGCATTCCGAGGAACATATACAGAAGTCCCCGGGGCGGAGGCTTTGAAGGGTGGTAGGCTCGATTGCTTGGTCAAAGACCACACTCCTATTCATATATTGAAAGTATGTCATAGCAATTTCAGACTGACCGACAAGGACAGGAATCCTCTCGAGCCCCTTAGACAGGTCTGCTGCATCATACCAAGCTTCAGCCTGGTTGAATCACATCCCAACAGACCACCTTCCCCTCGTCAATCTCTTAAAAATAGAAAAAATAGGTTCTAAGACTGCAGGGGAAAACTACAAAAAGTACAAATGCAAAGAAAAAAAAAATGGGCCGCAAATAGCACAACCGCATGTTGAAAAAAATAGACACGCCTTGAACCTTCCCTGTTAGGAAGACCTCGGTGATGAGGTAAGATACATTAATATACGTCCAAATCCATTCTATGCAAGCATTCTACCGCAGCTCAATAGATCAAAAAACAAAAAAATTAAACACTACAAGCAATCCTACTGATTGCTGAAGCCTGTATTCTATGTGGCAACACCTCTCCGCCATTTCTGTAAGGCTGCGCCACCTACTTTGCCGCCCTTAACCTTCTCATTCTTTCTCCCCTTTGCTCTGGTCTTCTCAGCACACTCCTCTGCCGCTTGCTCTGCCTCCTTGGCGGTGCGTGCCCAGGTCCGCACATTGACCTCAGGGACAGCAGCGGGACTCTTAATCACTCCGACAATCCCGGCCAGCTCCTTGTATGTGGTCTTGTCGGCTGAGTACAGATTCTTAGGCGCAGTGTGATGTCCCGGCCCAACATCATCCTCCACATTCGGCCCCTTCATCCTCTTTGCTCTCAGCTTAAAAGGAGACCGGGGCAATACAGACTTCAACACCTGGGCTCCTTCTTCCTCCGGTGCTCCCAACGATAAGTCCTCCACAAGATCCGCTTCATCCACCACGGCTGCCTCCCCACCGCGGCTGCCTCCCTCCTCTACAAGCAACTTTGCACCGCCCTTCTCCTCTACTGCTGGCTCCTTCTCCTTTGATGCACCCTCGGCCTTCCTTCTTCGTATCGCCATGAACTTTGCAGCAGCCTCCACCGACACCAAAGTCTCCACAAATCCCCCAGCCGTGACTCTTGCATTCTTCCGAGCAAGTTCTCCCCAAAGCCCTCTTCCCTTGCGCCCCGGCATGCATTGTGACCCCGGCTTGGGGGGTGATATTTCTTTCCTCTCAGGCTTCTCCGGCGTGTCCTTCCCCTTCACCCCCTGCAGTCCCTTATCTTTTACCTGCGGTTCCTTATGTGCCTGCGGTCCCTTCTCCACTGTCTGCGGTCCCTTCTCTTCTACCTGCGGTCCCTTCTCTGCCTACAGTCCCTTCTCCAGTGCCTGCGGCCCCTTCTCTACCCCCTGCGGTCCCTTCTCCACTACTTGCGGCCCCTTCTCCACTGCTTGCGGCCCCTTCTCCACCACCTGCGGTCCCTTCTCCACTGCGTGCGGTCCCTTCTTCATGATGCCGGCACCTTGATCCGACTTCTTCCCGCTCCCACTGACACCAACAGCCCGATCACCCTGACCCCCTCCTTCTTCCCGGGAACTCATTACTTCTACATAATCCTGCTCTTCCACCTGCTCTTCCACATCCCCTTCCTTGGCTGGCTGTTGTGGGCTGCCTTTTCTTTGGGCTGGCTGTGAAGGGCGCACCTCCACATTGATGTTGCCGTCTCCTCCCTCCTCTGTCCCCTCTTCAGACCACTCATCATCAGACGAGCTTTCATCCAAACCCGAACCCTCTACGGTAGTGCGAGAGCTCGAACGTAGGGGGGACATCTTGACGGTGGGCTCTTCGTCATCTGAAGAATCCTCCCCCGACTCCAGGTCTGGTTCAGACCCCTTCAAGTGAGTGCCCTCCGCGAGAGCCTCCATGACCACCTTCTCCACCGGCTTCTCCAACCTTGGTTCATCTCTTGAGCATATGCTCTCGCCCCTCAAAATCCGGTGCGGCACACCACCAAAGTCCTGAGGCACGCCTCCAGAGCATGCTGCCTGACTTGTCTCCCCTTCGAATGTTAGTCCCGCGCTATTGAAGGCCTTCTTTGGTGATGCAAATCGGACGCTAGAACCTGCCACGACACAAGAGATTAGAGTCTATATACATAGTACATAATGTAATTTCAGTTGACCCGCACAAATGAACCAGTACTATTTTATGTATTGGATTTGAACTGCTGGACCATTTGTACAGGTCCGCAATTCTGAAAGTACTATAGGACCAGGACTCAATCTATGTTTACCATGTAGGACTTCTAGTGCCAAGTTAAATAAAGACAAGAAATACCTGTTGTAGCTTTGTCAAGTACAATGTCGTCTGTGTACAGCACCGTAAGTACATTTCAACCACATGGAGTACATAAGATACTTGCTCTAAGTAGCCGCATGTACCTGAAGATTAGGCCTAATATACAAATATGACATTTTCAGCGCCTAACCAAAGTCACCAAGTACTATGCAATACACAATAGTCCTCCACATTCAGCGAAGCAACTTCTTGTATACATGTTGCATTTACTGAACTTGACACTAATATACAAACATGACATTTCCAGTGCCTAACAAAAATCACCAAGTACTATGCATTACAGAATAATCTATGAAATTCATCAAAGCAACTTCTTGTACACATATTGCATTTAGACTGCGACACTAAGATACACGTTCAGTTTCATGCCGTTAGTGAAATTGGACTCCTTATACACTGTGCAAGCTTAACTGAACCTATGATCACGATCAGATGAGGGACTGCAACCTAAACAAGTACAGCGTGTACAACCTTACCTGCCAACACTAAATTGGTTATCCTTACTATAACAGACTTCTAGAACTCAGCAGAAGTGGAACAAAGGCATACTACATTGTGAGCTTCGAAGTACATAAGCACTCGAATCCCTACAGAGCACAACAGTGACTATTCATTGCAAAGCACATAATAAGAGTCTAAAAATTATGTGCTCTTAAACTTACCATCCGAAGGCACCTTTGCCATTGCCTGGTTTGTTCTGTCTTCCATCACTCTCCTCCTTTCTTCGGCCAATCCAAGCATTCGGGCCTTCTCCACCAAATCCGCAGGTGGCTCACTCCAACTAAAACTTCGGTGCCAATCTGGGTGACACATCTCCCCACACCCTGTGGCCACGCACTTACAGCTTCAAACGAAGACAATTGAAGCACAAAACGGATGATACAAATGTCTACAAGAGGTAACAACCATGTCATTCTGCGAGAATGGGAAGGAACATAAGCAACAAGCTGTAATACTGATCAACGAGGCCTCATCAAAAGAATCAAACCCGGGCAGAATTGATTCCCCAGCCGCATACACCATTGGACTTGGGGTAAAGTTTAGACTACTCCTCCCTTGCTTCAACTGAAACTTCTCGGCTGCAAGGGCATCAAACTCAAGCTGACCCGACTCTAATTCCCTTGTTAACACCTGGATCTCAGCCTCGGCAGCCTCGAGCTCCTTCTTCGCAGTCGCGACCATCTTCTCCTCCTCATCCAGCTGCTCCTGAATTCCCTCCATCTTGATCTTCTCTTTGTATACATCAGCCCCTTTCTCTTCAAGTGCTCTAATCAACGCTGTCTTCTGCTCCTCCTCTTTCCTCAGTTGTCCCAATCCCCATTCGGACTGCTTGCTCTTCCAAATGGATTGGTCAAGTCGTTCTGTTGCCTCCTTCTTCAGCTCCCGCTTAATCTTTTGCTCCAAGAAGATAGCCTGCATTAACCCCTCCACGTCTTGCAGCCGCTCTTCCACTGCCAACCTCACACTTGGAGCACGCGCCGCCATATCCTCCTGCAAGCAGACTCCCGAGGCCATAGCGGATTCAAGTCCTCCCCTTAACTCACCCGGTGCCCCACGACCCCTCACCCTCATCGCGTCCCCTTGCTCCACCTTCCCTTTCCATCCGGGCTCCACCTTGATGCCGCGCCATTCCTTCCCTCTCACGTCGACCTTCTTCTTCCCCTCCTCAGCCGTGGACTCCGCAATACTCTTGCGCAGCTCCTCTAGCTTTCCCCTATCCAGGTTGTATCTACTCCTCTGGCGCTTGTTGGTCTCCTCCCCGAATGCACACCAATTCACTCGACCCCTCCTTCCTCGTACTCCAGGGCAATCCCTTCGGCAAACCTGATTGTAATCAGGTTTGGATTCTCCTCCTCTTCATGCAGGTATAGAATTGGGTGCAAGTATTTCACCATGTCCACCACCTCTTGAACTTCGCAGCCCTGCCCAAAAAATCCACTACGGCCTTCATCTCCATATGGCTTTCCAAATAACCTGCGCACCGTGTCACCTGAAACTCTGCCTCGACAGAAGTAGTGGGGATTGTCTCCCTCGTTGGAGAGTCCATACTCTCCTGCAAAATCCGCCTTCTTCAACTCCCGCGTGGGCTTCTTCAGCCTCTCAATCTCTTCGTCGACGTCCTCAACAAAATTGAAGGCCTTCTCGGAGCGTACATTCCCCTTCCCCTTCTTCTTTGCGGTGGACTTCGACACTGCCTGCTCTTCTTCATCGTCCTCGTCGCGGCTTCGTGCTCGACCTCGTGTCGCTCCCCCTGTCTTCTTCAATGCCGGTGTTGCAGCTCCTTCTTCCGCGGACCCTCCCTCCCAGCATCGTCTTCATCGCGATCTGCCCCTCGACCCCTCCTCTTTCGCGCTCCAACACTCCGTCCCCTCCGCGCACTATCCCTATCTCCGGAGCGTGCCCTCCCGCTGCGATCCATCACTACCCCACCTGCCAACACCCACTGCCACCCCCTAAACCCCTTCTCCTCACAAAACCCTGAGACCTTAAACCCTAAGACCCTCACAATCTCCCTAAACCAACCTCCCCTCTCAACATTGTAATTCCCGACCCAACCAGCATCCTCCACAGGCGGAGCTCGCAGCTTCTTCTCCCTCCACAACAACATCAGTCACAACCCCAGCTCCAAAGGTGCGAGACGAAGGTCACCCCCGACCACCGGTCACCCAGCACTCCACACCGCCGGTCACCGTTCATCAGTACACTCTCCACCTGCGGTAACTAGTGACCGCCAGTCACCAATTCGAGTAATGAATTCCGGCCGTTTCTAAGTCGTCACCTCTAACTTTTCTAGCCTCCAGCCTGCGTGTCAACATTAATTGACATTTTGCTACTATACTCCTACACTTAATTCTCTCCTATCCTAAACCTCACTAGTTTAAAACCTCACCATTTTCAAAAAAATCCCTAAGAATTTAAAAACGTGCTCTTAGAAATTGTTGTATGTTTAAACGTACATGCGAATGTTTAAATAAATATTCTTTGTTTTCGCAATGACATTATAAACTATGGTTTTGTTGTCTAAAAATAACAAAATATTTACTACACTTTATTTTCAATTTCATAAGTATATTGCTACTAGAATGCATGAAAAAATGTCTCTAAGAATTATCTCATCTTAGAATTAAATTTGTCTAATACCTTAAACAAAACAATTTCAAATGAATTTGTTCATTCATCCTTTCAATTTTTTATTTCTCTCCTTTTTTGAGAAAATAAGATTGAGGTATCTAAATTGTTATTCTGGTGTGTACTGCTTTTTAATTAAAATCACTTGAAGTAGCCGTAAATGAAAACCAACTAAAACTCTTTTACTTCAAATTGATTTCACAATTATGCCACACTTCAATACCTTCTCATATTCTCCTTGAAGGAATGTTCATTTTTTTAAAATTATTTCTTTTCTAGTTTTCCACCTTATTTAATGTTCATCCATTGATGTTTTTTTTTTTTTTAATCCTATCATCAAAAAAACTTCAGATAGATTACGATGAAATAAAAAAATCAAAAATGAACAACATATATAAAGTAATTTCTACAATATCTTGTTCTTTCGTCCTTAAAGAAATGTCCTTTTCATTTCTTTCAATTCTTCTATTTCTTTTAATGTTTCATATCTTATTTAAAGGGAGGAAGAAATAATCTTGATCTATTATTTTTTATAATTTTCTCTAACAATCTTGATTTATTTTGTTTTTAATTCTTCTTTCTTAATATATCATATCAACTCTTAAGAAGGGGCGCTGAAAATGACGTTCATTCATTTATTTTTTAAATTTATTTTCCTATCAATTAAATATCTTAAAGTAGCTGTACATGTTAAATGAAAATATTAACTATCTCATAGGTTAATTTTTCACATTAAATTTTTCCATCATGCTAATATCTAACGTCCCATGCCTTATTTTAAGAAAAAATTACATATAAACAAATCTACCTTCATTTTAGAATATTCTATTTTCAAATTGCTATGTTAAGAATCCACTAGCACCCATAACTCTGATGAATAATGTTTCATTTCTCTATTACATCACACTTCAATAGCGTATTCCTTCATCTTTCAGCTAGTTTTTTTCATTTTTTAAAATTTAATTAAACTTTTTCTTTTTTTCTTTTTTGACCATCTCTTATTTAATATTTCTTTTCCTTTTTTTCTTCATAAGATCGTTCATCTTTTTTTTTCCCACCTTCTTTTATTTTAATATTTCATTCCCTTTTTTTCTTAGACATCTTTTTGTGTCCTACTTTTATTTATTTTTCTTCCAGATGTCTTATAGTACCGTATTTCATATTTGCAACCTTTTTTTTTACCCTTCTATTTTATTTTATTTTTTCTTCTCTTTTTAAATTTTTTCCCTTTTTTCTTTTATCACCATATTTTATATTTGTTTCTACTTTATTTATCCTTCTATTATTTTTGTTTTCTTCTTCTAAGTTGTTTTCCTTTCAATTTTTTCCTTCTTTAATTTTAATATTTTATATTTAATTTTAGGGGGGGGGGGGGGGGGAAAGAAATGATGTCCATATTTTGACTGTTAAATTTTTCTATTATTAAAACAACTTAAAAAAGCTATACACAAAAAAAAATTAAAAACCCAAAAATAAACATGCTATATAGAGTACTTTCTTGCATTCTCCTTTTCTAACCATGCTAATAGCTGAACTTCTCATGTTCTCTTTTATAAAATGATGAATTCTAGAAAAAACTCTCAATTCAATATGGAGGTTTATTTTCAAGATGCTAAATTAGGAACCATATACAATTCTAAAAAAACAAGTGTATAAATAATCAACAATCATGGTTTTCAATTTATAATTTTTTATAACAACGTATTGAAAAAGAAAATCTTATTAGAGCTATGCTATAATTTAAATTCAACAGCTTGTATAGTATTCTGGAATGCTTCAAACAACCAATCACTTGACTGAACTAGACTTCATCCCAAGTTCATCTAAAAAAAACCTGAAGTGGAGACAAGTCCATAACTCTGAGGCCTTTAACAAATATACAGTTTTTAGAAGCATGATGATTACACATTCGAAGGATGATTGTAATCAAATGACCAATCTCGGAAACCTTGTCTAGAAAGGCTAGGATGCTAAATGCTTCAATGAATCGCAGATCCTGCCGCCGAGGCTGGACATCAACTCCCGCCACTCCATGTATTTGAATTCCGCCACATGTCATGTTGACATGTGCTGGCCCATATGGATCTAAATCAAAACGAATCCCTAGTGTCAGAATAGACTATCCTAATTGGCTGATACCTATCGCCTAACCTCGCTTCTTTCAAGGAATTTCAACGGCTAAGATTGAGTAAGTTAGAGTACTTATTGTACACTTTAGTACTAAAAGGTCCCAATGGTACAATGGAGTTTTGTCAAAACTGCACTACCTCTAGTGTACTTCCACCCCAGTGGCATACGTTCAAATATGACTACACACAGTGAAGTTCTAGTGACAGAAACACCGAATGAAAATTGGAATTTGACTAATGGCAGTGAAAGAAACAACTATAAAAGGAGTCTACGTAGTCATCAGAAGATATGGGTGACTATATATATACATATGACTCTAAAGAGTCGCATTATTTGAAGTCCATATATGACGCAATCCAGTCACAATCACATCACTATGCGTAGTGATATAACCATCAGTCACATCACTGACACCTCACTACAATTAGTCATGTCTATTTCGTAATTTCAGCATCGAAGACTACGTATAGTCACTACCATATGGCTCTACATAGTCATATTATTTGAAATATATGACTTGAAATAGTCACCAGCACAGTACTATGTGTAGTGATAAAGTCGTTGATATATTGAGTAATGACTTACTACGCGTAGTCAAATTAGTTAGAGGTTATTTTAGTATTAGTAACTATGGGTAGTTATATTTATGTGACTATAATGAATCATATTTTCTCCACTCAATGTATGACTCAACTAAGTCACCATCTTACTACTATGCGTAGTAATAAAACTATTCAGTTGATGACTAAGAAATCACTACAATTAGTCATACAAATCAAGAGTCTCAGTTCCTATTAGTGACTCCATACAGTCATATATTGTTAATTCAAAAGAGTCATGGATACCCTTTGGATGACTATGTGTAGTCAACTCTCTATGACTCTACATAGTCATATTTTCCGAAGTCCCAGAGCAGGTCCCTACTTGAGGTTTCAAAACACCATGGGAACGCAATATCGGGAACAAAAAATGTCCAATGTAACCGCTAGTCAGATTGTCCGGAGCGACGGACTCAAAATGACTGGAAACAATATAAGTCATTAGGAGAAAAATCAGGTCACAAAAAGGCCGTGTAAGCGGCACGTGAGAGAAAAAAACGGGCGCTGCCCGCGTACTTTTTGACATGGCATGTGAGGTGCCACCGTGGTGCCAGCAACCGCCACGGGGGCTCGAACCAATGACCTCCAAGGGAGGTGTGTGGAGGGCACATCTACAGTGTCGGGCTGACACAACCTGCCCACTTGGGACCAAAGCCCGAGCCGAGGCATTCATGTCTCACCTAATATTCCGAGGACCTTTGTTGTGAGGGCGCCACGCAGTTCTGTGCGGGCAGCAACTCTGGCATCCGCTGCCAGCGGCAGAGGTGCCCAAAGTAGGGAGTTCACCTAGAAAGGGCAGGCTTACACGGCCTTATTTTGAGCTCATTTTTCTCCTAATGCACATTTTGGTTTATGCCCTATTCCAGTCATAAAACCCAGTCACATTGGGCTGGATTTGTTGTAGTGTCTTAGAGTTTTGCCTGGACAATTTCGAGGTGGTATTTTGGAGCTGCATTCAGGCAAAGAGGTTTGCAATGCTCTAGACAATTTTGTAGCGGTGTTGTCATTGTCTAGATGCTGAATTGCGCTACAGGTTTGACCAGAGTTTGTGGAAGACTTGCGTATATAAGGCTTGTAGGGAGTTTTATTTTAATAGACTCTAGACTCTCTTTGACCTCGATGACGGGCTAAAGAGGACGGGGGCGTCTTCAATCAACACTCTTTTGGTCGATGATTTTCCATATAAGAATGTTGCAAACACTTCATGGAACGTTGAGCACCCTACACCATATACCTTTGAGTCGAAGGAGTCGGATGTTAAGGGAACTATCCGGTCGGAGAATTGATGCCTTGGCTATTGCAATTGAAAGAATCCAGACTCCGTGAGTCCCAGTACTCTAAGAAACACTCTCAATTTGTTCAGCATCGTTTAGTACCGGGGGATAAAGAATATGTTCCCTTCTCTTCAAATAATGAGTGTGACAAACAAAAGAAGAAATAAAACTAATAACAATAACATGTACATGTTTCAGTCAGCAGACCGCCAATGGAACCTTCAGTGGTGTAGAACTATACTGTAAATAAAGTTTTCCTACTTTTGAGTATAATAATTTGTGATTGCGCGTTGAGACTGTATATACTATCGTGGATGTTCTATTGTATTTTCTCTTGTACACCAGAATCTCTATTACTCGTACGCACATGATTGAACACCCATGTTTACTTGGAATTTTACCTTTATTGTTCAAGATTCATTGCAGGACGATGCCATACTTCAAGCGGTGCGCCCACCTTCCCTTTCTAGTACGCTCCTGGAGCAGTACCCAACATCTCCTTATAGAGATGCTGACAAATAAGAATATCTGGCAATGCAAGATAATCACAGAGATGGTGAGAACGAGTATAAGTTTCCATTTGGCAGTCCGTTGATGGCGTCATTAAAACATAATTCCGAAGAGTGTGCCATAGCTTCCACCTCGTTTATCCATACCAACACAGGGATTCCTCTTAAAGTTTCTCCGCACGATGATGCCGTCAATGTTTGCACTGAAATCATCGCGCGTAATATTGAGTTACCTCTTCCACGATACTACCTTGTTCTAGAGATTAAGGGATTGCTCATAGTGGAGCACCACGGGTATATCGGTACGGATGAAGATTCATTTCGGGGGTAGAGCGGGACTTCTTGCATATCTAGAATACTGCTCGGAAAATTTGAGGTAGTCTTTTGGTCCACAGTTCTTGAAAAGAATCTTAATCGTCACTATGCAAAGCTATTAGCCATTCATCCTTTGCTCAGGAGCAATTACAGATGCCTTCCTAGATACTACTGTGATATCTTGGCAAGGGTTAATCCTAACGGTAAACATGATGACTTGTTGAAACGCTTGGATGGACTTTTTTGAGACACTAGGCTACTCGTTGGATGGACTTTTCCCTTCCTACACATTTTCTTCAGAAATTTCTCCAATCTTTAGATTTGTCGGCACTTCGCCGACGACTTTGATTATAGTCCATTTTCTTCATATACTTCCTCTTGCTCCTTGATTTCCTTCATTGATTGCACTTCATATTATTTAGAGCACCTCGTTTTATTTCAAATGCCTTCACGGTCCACCCCATCCTGTCAAGAGATGCATTGTCATAGGCATCAATGGATCACAATATTCCTACTTAGCCATGGGATATGCACTGGAATATTGTGCAGCGCCTAGGTATGAAGAAGCTTTTTAACATGCTTTTCTTGCAGTTTGATGTCGGTGTGTGGTTGAAGATGCCTTTAAAAGTATTAAAGCCTTTACGCACTCATATACTGTCGGCCGTTGTAATGCATGGTTGTCATAATTGACCGACTGTCTGTTAATCCGTTAGTCCGTCATGGTGACAGGACACACCCCCGTGTCCGTCACATAAAGGCGCTGACCGGTTGACTCACAGTAAGGGTAAAACAAATTTACCTAGCACTGAATTAGTGCGGGCGCGAGCGCGATTACGACGGGCGCGTGCATGTGGGCGCGAGCAGTACGACGGGCGCGAGCATCCGCGCGAACGCGATGTCACGGGCGCGTGCAGGAGTGCGGGAGAGCGAGGGCGCGTGCGTCGTCTCGGCCGCGCGCGTGCGCGTGCAAATGGCGGCGAGCATCGCAACGGGCGCGATCCAGTTGACGATCGCGATCACACTTATTGGGCATGGTCATGTGGGCGCGAGCCTGGATCGGGCGCGATCGCTGCAGCAAGCGCGTACAGTATTGGGCGCGTGCGTTCAGGCGAGTGCGCTGCATTGGGCACGGGCGGTCGGGCGCGAGCGCTGCAGGTTAGAAGGGAAAGAGCGACGTCGGGCAACATCACAAAAGAGGCCATGTATTTCAGGAGAGGACAATTGTGAAGTGCAATGTTTATTGAAAAGTATTGCAAAATTGTGGCAGTAAACCACTTACAAAGAATGTCCCCTCTTATGGAGAACTGGGAATATCACATTGTGGAAAGTGATTTCCACGGTTGGCATGCCGGAATACTAATTCCGGTAGAAAAAAATGATAAAAATTAAAAATTTTGTGTTAGAAACACAGAAGTACTACGTAGATAAATGTAACAACCGGTTAAGACGGTTGGCTGAAGAAATAAGAGAACCGGAAGGGCAGCCGGTTCAGATCCGGTCGTACAAAGTCGGATGAGATATAGCACCGTCTATGCGACGGAACCCTGACCAAGCGAACTTAGGGTAGCAGCCGGAGGGTATGATTCACGCGGGAAAGGTGGTTGCGACCATTAAAGCGCCGCCGGCCACGACCGTCCAATGATGAAAGGCTACGACCGTCCGTCATGATGAGCTACGAACGGGTTGAGGTGAGTGCGGGTATAAAAGGAGGAAGAGCAACCGTGCTCCTCCTTTCTTTTGTCGTTTTGTGGAGCGCAGGACCCTTGTGCTCCTCGGCGTAGTTCGCAATTAGGGTTATGACGGTAGGAGAGAGACGGTGAGACGAAAGTGTTTCCGTTAGTCAAGGGATTGTGGTGAAGATCGTGCGTGCAGGTGTTACCGGAGTGACAGTGAGGAGGATTTAGCAGTATGGTTAGGAAGGGGAAAGAGCCGGTCGAAGAGGGACAGTTGTTGAAGGTACAACGGGTCATGCCGTTGATGCCGGTAGATGACGAAGAGTGGGAGCTCCTCCGGCCTTCCTTAGAGGTCATGGGCTGTGAGTTACTACTGGACAAGGCGTGTGATGGAAGCGGGCCCTTCCGGCACAGGAGATCATTGTCAAGAACCCCGACAATCGAGGAACCATCCGTGGAGAGCCGGAACAGTGGACGACACAAGACTAGAGGGATACGTACGGCTTCACCAACGGTGGAGAAGTTTCGGTTCCAGAGGCCCGAGATCTCGTCTGGAACTACATCAAGACGTCCGGAGACAAGAAGGAGGGGTGGGACCTGGAGGACATCAAGGATTCGAGAGCCAGGAGGGTGATAGGGTTTATGAACCCAATTTTCCATCCGGAAAAGCCCAAACAGATCACCATCAAATGGGCGTCCATCTTCGTTGGAGCCATGGACAGTGAGATTTCCGTGGACTGAGGTCTTATGATTAAGACAATAGTCGATCGGCAATAGCCAACCTACGGAAGACCAAGAAACGGGCCACCTGCCTTCCGTCTTTCCTTGTCCACTTTTACCGTAACAAGGGACTATTGAACCCTAAGGAGGTCTTGGAGTATGACGAACTGAAAAGCCTCCAACGGTACGCGGAACGGGAGGAGATGTCCGATCACGAGGATGATGACGATTGTATGGAGGTCTCACCCACTCCGGTTAAGAAACCCCGTTCCAGCCCGGAAAAGGGACAACTGTCCGGTTCGCCTCGG
Organism: Ceratodon purpureus; assembly: GCA_014871385.1. Classification (NCBI taxonomy): domain Eukaryota; kingdom Viridiplantae; phylum Streptophyta; class Bryopsida; order Pseudoditrichales; family Ditrichaceae; genus Ceratodon; species Ceratodon purpureus. Next base: position 9,031,229 of record CM026426.1, read on the forward strand.
ACTCCCACACCGACTAGGCGAAACCTGAACACGGAAGTCTTCAAACCCACTGGGCCACCGGTCCACACCGGAGACCCGTACCAAGACCTCTTAAACCTATCGGAACAAATGGCGGCGTATGTCCAGTACCTATAGGCGACTAGGCAGCTCGAGAGCCGGTTGGTGAAGGAGGTAGTTCAACTTACGGGCACTAACCTGTTGGAAGAATGCCTTGTCATCCTTCACAAACACCGGGACCTGGCCAGTCTGCAGGCCCAGCATGTCGACCAGATGGATCAGTACTGGGAGAGGATCAACAAACACCAGCAGGAGGTGCATGATGCCCAAAAGGACTTCAATGACGCCCGTGACCGGGCAGCCCATGCCATCCAGTCTGTTGTGGAGATCAAGGCTACCTCAGCCCTTCCGTTGGATGTGGCAAATCAGTGCCCCGTCAACCAAGCGTTCTTGACCCGTCAACCAGATCCGGCTCGGACATTGATCGTGAAATACATGCACGACCAAACGCAGGTGATGAGGGACACTTGGTTGCAAATGAGACACCTGGTGGACATCCTCTGCGCCGGAAAGGATGGTCCGTCAAGACCATCAGAGCCACCGGCAGATCGAGAGGAGTCCAGACCATCGGCACCAACCGTGAGGCCTGCACAGGTACCACTCTTAGCCTCTCCGGTACAGTCAACCATCCGGCCAGTTCAACCAGAGTCAGGACAACCGTTGGAGGATCCTCTTCCAGACACCTTGGACAGTCTGCACAACCTGCCCAATCCGGAAGGAGTTGAGGCTGTTGACCCCGAGAACATCCCTTTGGAGGGGGACCAAGGACCATCGCCGGGAGCTGGCTTTGTTCTGGTGCAGGGATCTCTATCTCCGGAATGTATGCGGGTGGATCTCGGTGTAACCCCGGTGGCTGCACGATCTCCCTCACCGGCAATGCAGGCAGGACGAGTCCGGAAGGCGACTGACCATCCGGTACCAGATACCGCGGGTGCCGGCACCTCACTGAAGAAGCTGAAGAAAGGAGTACAGAAGAAGGAACGACCGGATGGAACTCGGCACAACCCAAGGTTCGATAAGAACAAGGAGTAGGAGTTAGGATAAGGACCGGATAAACTGGCAGGGACTAACAATGGGGCTCGATTGCACCCGGCTGTCAATCCAAATAGATAGCGGCAGTAACAAGGAATAGAAGGCGGCCACCGGTCCGGGATACCCGGGATCCAAGATTCGGAAATTCGGGATCTCGGTTGGCCACTTGTTTGCTATAGGCCCGTTAGGTTTAGTACTTAAGCTTGACGTTTTTCCAAGGCAGGGGCCTTGTTTTTGTACGCCGTTTTGTTGTTGCAATTGAGAATATACTTTTGGATTTGTTGTATCGACCGGCTGACTGACGGGTTCGTTACTGTAGCGGTTTGTTGGTACTATTGTCTCTAGTAGTGTTCCGGAGGAGTGTTGAATAGTGTGGTAGTTTGGAGAGCGCCCGGAGACATTGGGGAGGTGTCACACGCCGATTGTTGACGGTTTCCAGTACCGAAAGGAGTCTGGAGGGGAGGAAAGACGTACGGCAGCAGGGATGGTAGTCTTAAGGACACGGAAAGCCGTGTGTACACCAGAATCCGGAAACGGACCGGTCGCTTCCTGTAGATGGGATAAGAGCCGGATTACCTACTGTGAACCAATCCAGAAGAGAGATGATATAGTTAGGAGACTGTACAACCGTGAGGTGATGTCGTTGTAGTATGATTTCTGTATCTGTAACCGGCACTGATTAGCTATCCGGACCGGTCTCTAGCCATACGGAAGGATTATTACTCCACTCTCCGGGTGGTAGATAGGAACAGTGGGGTGTCCAGACACTTTAAGTCTCAGGACGGTGGAGAATCCAGGCACTTGAAAGAATAAACGGATCAGTGGGAACCGGCCACTAGTCTAAAAAGCCGGAAAATAGGAACGAGGCAAAAACTACCGGATCAGGACAACCGACCGTGGGACGGAAGACGGTTGGATTCGGGTGGTGATTTCTGTTATGGTCTAAAGGGAAGAAAACTATAGGTCTTCGTGGGAACAAACACAAAGTGGTTTACTTTCGAGGGTATTTAGTGTCAAATAAGTGCTTTCCGGAGGAATACGAGTACCACGTCGTGCTACATGTGAATTTTGGCGCCGCTGCCGGGGATCCATATGAGTTTCTTCCTACCGGACTATTACGGTTGTCACTAGCCCAAATCAGGTTGTAAAAACCCATGAATCCGAATTCTAAGGAGACGGAAGGATTACGGAGGTCTAGTAGAAAGAAGAAGAGAAGACCAGGAGCTGGAAGCTAGACCTTTCGTTACCACTAGAGTCGACTTTGCTGAAGACATAGATCAAGAGATAGCCGGGACTTCCAGATCCGGAGGTCTTGGCTAGTTGGATTCGTAGTGTTTGTTATTATTTGTTGCTCCATCCACTTAGGGAAATGATAGTAATTAATACTATCATTATATCTTTCAGAATAACTTAGCTTCTTCCACAAATACTCTTCCAACTGGTCCTTTAATGCCTTAATTCCCGTCTCTCCCTTGTCAACATATGTACGGGTAATTGCCTCACGTTTACGACATCCGTACCAATCCAATGTTAGCTTTTGAACAAAGTTCTGGTACCAAGGAGGAGGGTAGTCCAGGTCCTTCTCACTCGCCCGTTTCCAGTTCTTCTTTCCCGAGGACCTTGAGGACGGGTTCGAGCCAGTACGAGATGGTGCTGTGGAGGTTGCCACCACCTCATCTACAGGAGCATCAAGATCTACATACGCGGGATGTTTACCGGATCCACGAGAGACCAACACAGCTGGAATAATGAATTGGACATCCAAAAAAAAAAAAAAAAACTCCCCCCCACCCAATCTGATTGCTCCCACTTCCTACAGTTCCCAGCTGAGCACGTGGAGTCACGAGCTAGGACAAGGAGCCACCTGGAAGAGGAGACTTTGAAAAGTAGAAAATAAGGATTGAGGGGAGCCTTTTATGCTCCCCTCGGATGATTGCGCCCGTAAGCGCGTACACACGCGCGTACAGGGCCTGCACACGTGCCTGAACGCGGTCTCCACACGCGCCCGTCCGCCGCGTTCGCATGCGCCCGGGGAGACTGCCCGCGCCCGTGCCCGCGTGTGCTCGCCCGTTAGCCCACATCGAGCGCGCCCGAAGACGCTGCAGGCGCTCGTGTCCGCGTGCGTGCGCCCGTAACCGTGCACGTGCGGGTTATCTGTACGCGCGTGCTCGCTTCACGCGCCCGTGACCGTGCACGCGCCCGTCTCCGTGCTCTCGCCCGCCTTTGTGTACGCGCCCGTCCCTCTCCACGCTCCCGCATATGCAGCATTACATATAGTTTCGAGTACAGTATACTCATATATTGAATAGAAGTCCAAAAAAATCACTGGTCAATTACTCAATGGAAATATATCAACCGCATTTAGCGCTCAAAATACAATACAGAGCACAACCATACAATTTCCTTCGAGTGGGAGATACTGAACTAGGTTGTCTCTAAGTAACGGTATATGTCTACATAATAAGAAGGTACTAGCAAAAAAAAAAAACTTAAGAATAACATAGTATTCTTTTTGGGGTTTTAGCCGGTAGATTTTATGGTTAGATTTACTGCTACTTCATGCGCTAAAAAAGTGACCACAGTCTACTCTCTCCTTGTCTTGCGGGCCTTTTTCTTGCGTGAAGGTTGTCTTTTCCAAGCCAAAGTGGGCCCCAACTTGTGCCGGATTATCACATCCCCGTCATTTGGCACCTCATTGCAATCCGGGTCTTCCTCGTCTGAGCGCTCGTTGTCACCTTCATCCTCAGGATCACCGACCACTGGAGCTCGTACCTCTCCTTCCACCTCTGATGTAATATTGCCCACTTGGATGGAAATTTCCCCCTTATCACCATCTCTGGCACTTACTAGGCGCTTCATAGGCCTCTCCTTTCCGGAATTACCGATGGCTGTGATGCCATCCTCTCTGATTACGCGTGTGCGAACAACCCCAGTTCCAGAAGATGGCCCACCTTTAGTGTACCCTGTATAGAATGGGAGGGGATCAGGTCCGGTTCTTTTGCTTGACTTTCGTGTTCCTCCACGGGGTTCTTGTGATGGTGGTTTCCTAACAACCCTGTCTGTGGACTTCTTCGCACCACGTTGGGCCACACTCTGTATGGCGTCGTCTACAGCGGGCGCCACGGCGTCTTGGTTGACGGTGGAGGCACCACGTCGACTACCACCAGCTTGATTGAGTGGAGGCCTCGCCGCTGCAGATGATCTAAAGAGTCTAGCTATTTTTGCGCCCATTGAATCCGTGGGCCTTCAAGCCAAGCCTCCATCTACAATTGTATCCGCTTCGTTACCCCCCATATCAGTGGGTTGCGATGGAGGCATAGTCCGTGCGGGGATTGCGTGAACGGTCCTTCTCTCCTGAGCAGGAGGAATCTCTTGGAGCAAGCTTGAGTCTCCTTGTGCTGAACCTGTTCCCCGGTTGCCCTCCCCACTAACGAGACCGGTCCAATGAGGTCCATGTGCAGCCCGTCCATGACTTCCATCACCCCCTTTGTCATTGTCCTTTTCATCATCTCTAGCATGGTTATCGTTGCCCAGATGGTCCTTGCTAGATGAATCATCCGCAACCCTGTCATTGTTATCGGGATTGATATGGACTGGAATAGCATCTCCTTCGTCACGTGCGTCTCTTCCTTCTGCATTAGCCGCTTCATCAAATACCGGGAGTGTGGGTAATTTGTCTCTGTAGATGTTCATGTCCGGGTTTCCTTGGTTATATTCTGGTTCATTGTTGAAGTCGTACGCATCACCGTTATCATCATGGTTGTTGCGGTCACGAGGATTGTTGCGGTTAGCGCCATCTCCCCCGTTGCCATTACCGTCGTTGGGCCCATTCATGTTAACGTCATCGTGATCATGTCCCCAGACATCATCATCCTCACCGTATGCGTGGTCATCCGGTATGTAATGATCGTCGTCATCTCCGTCCTCTTCGCTTGGATCTCTCTCCAGATCTGACTACCATGACCATGCATTGTTCTTGTACCATCTGAGGGGGTTGGGCTTTGGTCGTTCACGGAGGAGTCTGCTGTTCGTATAAATGTACACCAAGGCCTCAGACTTCTCCACCCTCAGGCGGTTGCGTACCTTGTTGTGGACAAACGAATACATGCTCCAATTCCGTTCACACGATGAGGCGGAGCAGACGTGAGATAAAATGCGCTTCGCAATGATTGCCAAGCCCCCCCCCCCCTTCCAATCCTTTGCCACCATTCATGGGGTTCCAGATTCACTGCTTTGATATCGATGGCCACTTCGGGGCTGTAAGGGCCACGTTCCTCGATCATCTCTACCACAAGATCGGCAAATGGAATTCCCATTTGCCCACCCACGTGACGAAACACCCGGTTGAGAGCCGCTTTTACTTCTCCTATAGCTTGTAAGCCGCGATGCGATTTGGTCCAAAGGTTCAAGAGCGCCGCGGCATAATGAAGATCGGTGTGCATCATGTCCCATCTACGGTCGAATCGCCTCTCCAGCCTTGTTGCCATGTCCAATGAGAAAAAGCAAGGGTCTCCTCGGAGACTATACACATGATCCTTTAGGTTGTTCATTGTAACCCATGCCTTGCCCATTGCCGGCTGGTTTCCATCGAATTTTCTGAGAGCTACCAGGGCTGGTTTCACCAGGTGCTTGAAGTTGTCACACTGATGCCAGAATCCATCATCACAGATTGTTTGACGCACTAGGCTTGCGCGTGCATGATTACGCACCCTCTCGGTTTGGTTGAATAAACCGTCGACATAATCGAACCACTCCGCTGCCATGACCACTTGCTCCAAAGCAAATTTAACCTCTATAAGGCGCGCTATCATCAGATAGTTACAAGCAAATCTGGTTTCAGCCGGAACCACCAAGGACAACTTGGGTTCAAATTTGCGGAAAAGGGCAATGGGAACATGATGTCTCCGAATGTAATGACACACGTGTTTAGCCTTGGCGACCAAATCCTTCACAAAGCGTTCCTTGCCCTAGTCCTCCATCAGAAGATCTAGAATATGGGCACAACATCCCTGCTTGTACATGTGAGGATACTCCTCTAGGATATTGTCCATGGCCCCAAGCATGTTGCTTGCATTGTCCGTACAATCTAGACAACATTCTGAGGGCCAATTTTTCGAATATACTTCTTCATCTCCCCCGCAATGTATCCCATGGACTTCTTCTCGCCAGTCGTATCAACAGACCCAAGAAATACATCGCCTGCCGACATACTAGCATGACATTCATCAACGGTCGGCAATTTACATTATCCCAACCATCAGAGCAAATGGTAGCCCTGTATAAGTCGATCAACGTTTTCGTACGTTCATCAATCTTTGCCTTGATTTGCTTCTTTTTTTCCTTGATGTGCGTTGTACGCATCGCGTTATAGGAAGGGGGATTATAATCAAATCCGGCAGCCGATGTTGTGCTCACCGCCTTTATAAATGCTGGGTGCTTGGCCTTGTTGAATGCGACGTTGGCTTCGTAAAAGAAGGATGCTTACAACATGTCCAGCTCCTTTCGCTTGGCGATCTGGAGTGCTTCACTCATGTCCTGTTGCCGCAAGCTCCTAGTGGTATTCAAACCGGCCCTACTAGGTGCAGCACTGGAGACATTTTGGTATCATTGTACGAGGGTTCTCTTTGGTATCATTGTACGAGGGTTCGGATCCACCGTACAGGGTGCCGTGTGTGGCCCGCACTGGAACACGGACGTTGAACTGACGCGGGGTATGTTGGCCTCATACCATCCATCTCACCCTGTGTCAAAGGGCCGGGAATCTTTCCAGCGCAAAACTGAAACTTCCTCTTCACTACGATAGGTGCCTTTTGGCAAACCCTCGAGAGATTAGGCAGGTCCCAACCATAATGCTGAAGGCACCTAGACTTCATGTATGAAAGCTTGGTCCTGCAATACACACATTGAGCTTCTTTAATTGTCAGTGACCCTTCCTTGAGCTTGACCGTAAACCATGGTGCCCACTCTCTCGTACTAAGTCTCGGAATGGCTCTAGCCGGAGCAACCACTTCCACCGATTCAACCGCTTCAACCGGATCCATAGTGAATGATAGGGAAGTATCGGGACTAATAGGACCAGTAGTACCAAAAGATTATTATCTAAATAACTTAGTGTGTCTGAAAAGTGCTTGACACATTGATTTATGGAGAGAAGAATTTTTACATTCCCCCCACCAAAACCAAGTGTCTCCCCAAGCTAACAGTTTCAAACAAGGAGCCCTCAAGGAGACCCAGGACATGAAGCACGCAAGGAGGTGAGGTGGATGTCAAATCAAGGGGGCAGTTTATATACTGCCGCCCTCGACCGGGCGAGTACAGTTCGGACGGGCGCGATCCAACTGGCGCGATCCAATGAACGCGCGCACACTAGGAGATCGGGCGCGCTCCGAAGCGAACGGGCGGGCGCAGGTAGGTGCGGGCGATTGCAAGCCGCGTGGCGGATCGCGCGCGCGAGGGAAGACGGGCGGGGGCGGGCGCATGCGGGCGCGAGCGCTGGAGGACGAATGCGCGCGCGAGCGTAGACGGGACGAAGCGGGCGGGCGCGGGCGGACACTGACGGGGAATGCAAGCGCGGGTGCGCATTGGCGGTCGGGTGCGTGCGCGATCGAACGGGCGAGATCGATTTGGCGCGCTCAATTCACTGAGAAGAAATAACAATGAGAGGGAAAAATGAATAAAATTTAAAAAAATTAATGTGTGTGAACTACAAACACGTGAACATCTACAAAAAATAAGAGGAATCCTATTTAGATTTCAAATTGTGACACATGAGAGAAGCCAGAGGACTACGCACCCACATGTCTAAGAACTAGAGCAAGTCGACCACTGGCTTTGTATGTGTCTGCCCTCCCAGTGGAAGGTAAGTCGTTTTTAGCTAACCTCCGGCAGAGTTAACTTTAACTATGGGATAAATTTTTCAAGTTACCGCGTTAATCCAGTTAAAACCACGAGCGCGCGCGCACGCGGCGTAGTTGGGGACGGGCGCGAGGAGTCGCGCGTGAGCAGTTGGGCGCGTACGGTTGGGCGCGTACGGTTGGGCGCAAGCAGGGCGCGCGCAGTTGGGCGAGCTCGCGACCGCGTGTGGAAGGCGGGCGCAAGCGCGTGTAAGCGGGTCCAATGGGGCGACCGCAGACGCGATCGCGTGGGCGCCTGCAGGCGCGAACGGACGGACGCGATCGAACGGGCGCGCGCAATGAAGTTGAAAAGCAGAAGTTCAAAAATAATAAAATCAAAAAAAGTCAAAGGAGAGAATAAACTACACTGAAATATAATACATTAGTATGGGAGATTGGTGGAACTAAAAGTTAAAAAAAAAAAAAAAAAAAAAAAAAAAAAAAAAAAAAAACGAATAGGCATTCGAATTATAAAATAATGTTAACCATGCAAAAAAAAAAATACAAATTAAAGAGTGTAGGAGTATTAAATAAAAACAAGGGGATAGGATGGGGGAGTGGTGGAATTAGAAAAATGAACGAACAAAATGAGAGAAGGAATTAATTGAAAGCATAGTGTTCCAAGAAGGGGGAAAAAAAAAAAAAAAAAAAACAAATTAAAGAGTGTAAGAGTATTAAATAAAAACAAGGGGATAGGATGGGAGAGTGGTGGAATTAGAAAAATAAACGAACCAAATGAGAGAAAGAATTAAATGAAAGCATAGTGTTCCAAGAAGGGGAAAAAATAAAATAAAAAAAATTAAAGAGTGTAGGAGTATTAAATAAAAACAAGGGGATAGGATGGAGGAGTGGTGGAATTAGAAAAATTATTTCAGTGATCTTGTTGGAGTGCTCAGGCGCGTGCAGAACGGGCGCAAGTACTGACGGGCGCAGGCGCGTACGGGCGCGTGCAAATGGAAAGAAGGAGTTTGAGGGGTGAAATTAGTTGCATGATACGATTGCAGTGCACGCCCGCGTGTAATGACGGGCATGTGCAACATCGGGCGCAACCAAAACGCGAGAGACATTGTGAGGGGAGAATGAGTTTCCACGATTCGGTATCCGTGCGCGCGCGTTTGGTTCGACGGGCGCGATCAGTACGCTTGCGTGCAAATGGAAAAAGGGAGTTTATGGGGAAGAAATTAGTTGCATGATACGGTTGCAGTGCTCGTGCGCATGCAATGACGGGCGCGAGCTGTCGGGCGCGTGCAACATCGGGCGCGAGCAGAACGCGGGAGTCATTGTCGGGGGTTCCACGATTCGGTATTCGTGCGCGCGCTGTTGGTTCGACGGGCGCGAGCAGTTCGCGCGCGTGCGTACGGGCGCGTTCCTGTGTTCACTCTTGCCGGGGACTACGGGCGCGCGCAAACGCGCGTGTGCTTGCGGGCGGGTCCACGGTTCAAATCCACGTAACATAAAATCCAGTCCATATCTTAAATACACTTACCATAAATTAAATTTTATTACTGCGACTTGAATCCACTTACCATGTAAAACATTTTGGTGTGCACTAGAGTTATTTATACACTTATTATAGGATGGAAGGAGAAGAGACAACGGACAGAATGGACAGCATGTTTGGCAATCAAAAAACGAAAGACCAATGTAGGGAGAATAAAAGCGTCTTGGGAACCACGACAATGATTCCGGAAAGAAAATCAACATCCATTGTTTGAGTTTAACAAACATTAAACATGTGAATGTAATTCTAAACCTATCAAATTCCATATGCCTTCTACATGCAATTATATTCCGATATCTTTTTACAAAACGTGGTCTTCACTCATGGATCTCCATGACGTCACGTGCCTGGTGCAGAGGAATTCGATCCATCCTCATTGTGTCGTGCACGAGAGCTCCCTGCTGTACTAATTTCTGCCCCATCGCTAGCGATGAGTTTCCGCTTCGCAGAACGGGTTCTCTTCGCTATGCCATCTCCTCCAAGCATTGCTTCCATGAAGTTGCTGTCGCGCATTCGACGGAGCACTGTTAGGGTCTCCGGAGTATGTTGCGCGCATAGAAAATCCAATGCTTGAGCCTTAAACAATATATCCCATTCAGTTTCTGCGACTTGTAAGTCATTAGCGATTTGGAGATCCTCTTGTGTCATTTTGTGCAACTCCTTGTGCTGATCCACAACCATCTTCTCCTTGGAATTCCACCTAAATCCAAGAGGATGGGCGCCGTATTGGAATGTACAGGTTTGAACATCCCAGTGCCCATGTAGCACTTGGTAGAAGAAATTCCTCCTTCCCTCGAGTTTGTCGTCTGTTCCGCCCCCGATGAGTTTGTGGCAGATCCTTACAATCTCCGCAGGATCCTGGTCCCACCCCCACTGCGCGGAGGGAAGCTTGTACGTGAGCGGAGAGCGCAGAGCGGAGAGCGGTGAGCGCAAATTTGGAGAGCGGAGAGCACAGAATGGGGGACAGAACCTAAAATAGCACTTTTTTTACTAAAAATAAATTATAAAATTAGAAGATTCGAATATTCTTTGTGTATTTTTGGAAATTTACTAATTTTAGTAATTTAATTGACCCTATAACCGTGGATTAATTGCAGTATTTTCATTGAATTTGTAGTTCATATTCTCTTTTCATGGTGATTAATTTTTTAACGTGCACCAATTACTATGCTCCAGCTCCTTCTAACTAGTTCAGGCATACAATAATTCCCCTTATCTCCTTAAATTTATATGCAAATTACTACTTAAAATGTATTGGTATTGAACCTCTGAACAGGGATCAAGTAACATTTAATTTCGTAACATTTTCTTAACATTGCTAGAATTCATCCACCATAGTCTACATGCCTTTCTTCTTTTTTTATTTTTTTTTAATTTTTTTGATGTTTGTCTTGTATTTTTTATAAAATTTTCTTTATTCTATCTATCTTGTTAGAGGGGTCAAAAGCCTCCTTTCATTTAATTCTCTCCTTCATTTTATTTTCACAATCATTTTATTTTCACATTCAATTTGTTAATCTCCTTCATATTATTTTCCACCTTCATATTAAATATTGCTATTCTTTACTTTAATCTTTTTAATTTCAATTTATATAATTTTTTTTTTTTTATTTATTTATTTTTTTATTTTTTATTTTCTTTCATTCTTTATTTTTTTTTAAAAAATTTAAATGCTAAATGACCTCTGCTAAACCTTCATCTTTTTCCATTCGGTTTAGGAGGATGACAACTTTTAAATGAATGAATAGCCGATTTTCAAGGGCGCCAAGCATCTTCTTCAGGGATATTTAAGATAAGAGTAGGGAATGTCTCTGCCTCTTTTGTATTGGTGTTATGTGAAGCTCTTTTCCGTAGTGCGGGACAGCAGCTATGGAAGACGTCAGAGATAATGTTGTTTCACTTGCTGACGATGTTTGTCCATTTCAACCATATGTTGAGGTGGAGGACGAAGAAGAGGTGATGGCCAACAGCCAAGGGCGTCCTTCGCCAACGGATGTTGACGTACAACCGGATGTAAGAGCTGACCCTCCACGTTCAGAAAATTCGGATGATATCAGAGTGCTAGAGAAGGACGCAGATGTGCCTTTGCAACCACATGCATACTCGAAGGTTGGAAAGATCCCAAGGGGAACCTATTCCAGGGAATCAGTTAATCGGAGGCGGGGAGGTGTGCCATTGCTGAAACGATCATACCAAGGTCACGCTCCAAGTGTGGGAACGAAAGTGAATGCGAATGTAGTTTGTCCTGTAGTACAGTCAGCGGCTGGCAGTCCTGCTGATAGTGTAGTGGGCAACCCTAAACGTGTTAGGTTCGAAGATTGAGACATCTAATAACAAGTATATGTTTGCTGTAATAAAAGATACATGTCAGGGGATACGAAGTATATAGTGCACTTGTTCAAGATAGAATGTTTTCAAATAGAGTGCAATCAATGAGAACGACAAAGCCTTTATAATGAAAAAGTCAATATAGCTTCCGTATTGCGGACTTAGTACATGGGATATTACTAAAATCATTCACTACGTGACAAATGGCCATTGTGGAAATGGCAGTTCTAAAGTAGGAGGGCTACCTACTTCTTCGCTAAGGGGTGACAGAAGATTCCACTCTCTAGGAGAAGCTTGACCTCGTTGAAGCTAAAGGTAGGCGCATGGATGAAAAGCTCGGCCTCGGGATCACGGTTGCAGACCTTCAAGAGTATGTAGTAAAGGTGCTTACAATACGTGAACTGAGTCCTGCCTTTGAACGTAGTCATCGTCTTCTTGAATGCTGGGCAAGTGCAACCAGGGTAAGAACTGATGGTAATCTGGTACCGTGTGATGTATGGAGCGACGCCCGAATCCAGCCCAATGATGCAACCGTGGCCCGGCTCAGGTATCATGGTGACGGAACGGAGGCGCGCTTTAAGAGACTCGGAGGAGCCCATGGAGAGTCGCTGCGCTTGATTGGGACGAGTGGCAGTGCGCTTCACCATCTTGCCGTCTCTCTTGCCTAAGTAGCGGTCAGCGTCTGCAGGGACTGGCACTGAGCTGAGATTTGCAGGGGGCGGGGCAGAAGAGAACAGGCGTCTTGGGGAGACCGGTTTCTTTGGCGGAAGTTGAAAGCTCGCTGCTTCGAGGGCAAGAATCTCAGTCAGTTTTAGGTTAGTACCTAGTTTCACTGGCCAGACCTCAGGAATGGAGGGAAATTCCTGGTCCTTTGAGTAGTGTGCTACCCACTTGCGCTTAGAGCCTTTCACGCAGCGCTCAATATCGTCGGAGCAGAAGAAGAACTCAGTCTTCTCGACTAGGTTCCTGCGATAGTAAGTCCAGAGCCCAGTGTAGGTCGGTGCAGCTGTGGAATGGGGCCCTCTGACGATTCTCTCAGTGCACTTCTTCTTCGTTTCAGCTCTTTGGGCCCAGCAGCACTTCGCAGAAAGTTTGTGTAGTCTCAAAATGTGCCACTCCTTCACGTCCACCTTAGTTTCTTCAACCGCGTTGACATGGCGAATGCTGCCCGTGTTCACTGGTGAAGGTAAAGAGGAATCAACTTCCTGGGGAGGAGATTGGGTACCTTCTACCTCGAGGTCGTGTTCGGAGTCGTCTTCCACAATTACAGGCATCTGCATAGGGCGAGCCTTGACGGCACGTCTTCGGCCTCTTGGGCGTGAGAAGTTTGTCTTGTCCGGGCGATGAGACTCCTCGTCAGCTCCGATAAGGACGTCGGCTTTTCGCTTCTGTGAACCGAAGACTTCCGCTCCAGGCATGATAGGCTGACGGGTGCAGAACTCATCCGCGCCTGACATATCGAGCATGGGCTTGTCGAGCAGTGTAGGATTTCCCCATTTCTTCGCGTTGCGTTCAGCCATCCGGAGCCTGAGTTCCTTCTTGGATGGTCCTGTTCTGCCAACGTCACCTTTGAGGAACTGGTAGTAGTTGACAACCTGTAGAAATGCCCGAACGAAATCGTCCACGGTAGCAACGTACAGGTCGTTCCCGTTGTTTCCTGAAGCTTGGAGCCACTTGTTGTGAACTGTTTCGGCGAGGTTACAGGTGGGCATCTCTGTGAGTTCTTCTTTCGTAAATTTCTGCAGATTTGACAGTAGATGCCGTTAGATTCACCGATTACAGTTTTGTAGGTTAGGGCTAGGAAACCAGTATCAAAAACATGAAAACAGAGTGCAGAGATCATACCTCGGTCATGAATCCCCCCCACTGGCGGAAGCGGTGGTGCCAGAATGACAGCCACTGATCGAGTTTGATGAGCCCGCTCTTGCCAACGACCCCGGTGGATGCCCACCAGGCTCGCAACGCGTGGTACAGAGTTTCCGCCTCTGCCATGCTGGTCGCATTCTTGTACTGAGTGCACATCTTCTTGTGTTGTTCCCAAAGTTCTTCGGGGAAGTGCTTCTGCGTATACGCGACCATGTTCTGAGTCCAGTGGAACAAGCACGACCTCTCCCGGTCCTCCATTGGGTCCTCTTTGTTGCCATTGCCGTAAAGGATTCGCACTGCATTCCAATTCGCCTGTGCGTTATCCGCCATGAACCCCTTGAAGTTCGGCGCTGCAACGCCATTGATCTCCATGACCAGGTTCAGGTTTTTCCAGAAGATGAGCTGGGCCTCCGTGTCCTCGGACTGCATGTCGCAAGTGGCGATTGTCATCACGCGACAGTAGGTGGCGTCGTACACATGGCACGCCATCGTCGACCAGTCTTTGACGCGTTTTACATGGTCGAACATGATCCATGCGTTCTCCAAGTCGCCACCAGCTTGCATACGGCTGACCAAGTCGACACCACTTCCCGGCCCGACCTCCGACATCTTGAAGACGAAGACTTTATCACGCATAGATCCCTGACCAAGAAACCTATTCTCCTGGACGTACGCCCAGAGACTGTTTCCACGGAGCTTGGTGATACCGTCCATGATTCCGTACCTTTTGAATTTTTTGAAGGTAGCGACTTTGTTGCGGATGTTTGGTGACGCCATGTCTTTGCAACGATCCAAAACAGGAACCAGCTCCTCCATGGTCAGCTTCCTCGGTGGTGCATCCTCGGGCTGTAGAAGGTAGCTTCCGATGAGGAGTTTGCTCGCCTCCAGGACAACGGCGCTCTTTGTTGCTTTGTTGTTCATCTCTACCTGCTCTTCTATTAAGCTACTTATCTCTGCTTTAGAGTCTCTGTAGTCTCCAACTTTCACTGGATGATCATGTGTTCCTATGTGAATACAAGCTCTAGTCTGATTCGGTTTGCCCACAACGTAATAAATCTTAGCCTCGCATGTAGCTACACATGATGGAGGTTCTTTACATACCTTGCACACTAGCGTCGAGTCAGATGGAGGAGGCTGATCCATGAGAAAAGCTTGCAGGGTACAGCCTTTGAACTCAGTCTCGTTAACCTCGAAGATCTTGGGAACACGCTTCAGGAAGTCACACTCCTCGTTCGTCCAACGCAGCCATCCGACGCAGTTGGAACTTCGAAAAGACAGTCCGAAGTCGTTTTTGATGTTTGTTGTGATGGTCTTGGTTCATAAGTGTCCGTCGTATCGCTTGTCCATTCCCTGCATAGACTTGGCGGCGAGCTTAGAGGATCCTGCAGCAGCTGGTGGCAACTCAAAAAGAACCGGACCATCAAACTTCGCACGCAAGTACTCAACTCTCTCGTGTCTAATAGTGGAATAGCCTAACTTTTTCAAAATGTTTTTTGACCCACGCGTATTAGCAAGCTGTTGAAGGAGGGGGACAATGCTAACTGTGACCTGGGACAATGGACGAGAGACATTGGAAGGAGGAGCATCTGCGTGGACCTTAGGCACGAACTTGACGGGACAAACTTCGTCATCAGAAGAGAGAGATATGACGGTCGGAGGAGGTTTCTCTACATCTGAAGTCTCGGTACCAGGCTCGACTTTGACTTTGACATCACGCGGTAAGGGAGTCTGAATTGTGCAAGTAGAAGAGCGACAGGGGGTGAGGATCTCAGTGGATGCAGCCATCAGAGAATCAGTAAGACCGTAGACTCTATAGGATCCAGGGAGGAGTCTCCACTGCAACATATTGTTGTCATCTCTCATTGAAGGTTGCCCGAGGGTGTGGGTAACCTCGGCAGTAATGTCATCAAAGATCTCCTCCTCTGTACTGATAGAATCCTCACGGAAATGGAATCTGAGACTCAGGCAAAGAGAGGAAACTGTAGCTAGACCATCGTCATCAACGCGAAACCTAAGGGGGATGCCCATGCCTTGGGCGTACAGACAGACCATCCCCATTTTCGCAGGCAACTCTGTAGTAGTAGTGGTTGAAGGGAGAAGAAAGAGTGTACTAGCCAAGCGTTATCGCGAGAGCAAAGTGAGAGGAAAGATGCATCGTTGTTGATCATTTTATTCAAGTTGGAATGTCCATGTGGACGACTAGGTAATGATTTATTTTGTTACGTAACGAATGTATGATTTAAGAGAGACGGCGCTAACTAATTAGAATGTTGCTTTTTGCTGGCCCAGGTTTACTAGGTAGGAGTTTTTAGAACTACGCATTTAATATTTGAATCGTGGAACTCGATGTGAAGTTTGGTGAGATTAGAGTGAGCCGTCAGTTGCTTCCATGTTTAATACAAGTATTCCAATGCTTAATTCAAATCCTTTAATATTCTCTTGGCTTGATTGATTCTCTTCCAATATAGATTGATCTCATCAGCTTTAATTCAAAATGCATTTATTTATGGTTTTCGTTAATTTAAGTAGGTTAATAATAATCTAAGTAATTAGGGCTGAGTCAGAGGGGTTGAAGGTGAGGGATATATAAGATGAAGGGGAGGTAGGAGGAGAGCTATATAGTGTGGAGAGTTCTCTCGTTAGTTAGACACATGAAGGAGAGTGGGGGGTCATCTCCCTCCACTTATGTCACTCCTAAACCTAGAAGAAAAGCATATAGTACTGATTTTACGAATAGGAGAGCGAGGAAGAGGAGAGAATCACGTAGAAAGGCGAAGTGGAAGGGCAGCATCTTGAGTGCACCTCTGAAGGTTCGAGGAGCTGGGCTGCCTTTAGCAATTAAATTTTGTAGCATTCATAATCTCATTCTAGAATCTTTAGTGGAAATAAAAGATGAAGTTTTAGATGTCACGGATCAGGACCATGGTGTAGTAAACATGGACGATAAAAGTAATGAGATGACGGACGATTTAGGGATCAATTGTTTAGAGACACCACAGTCTCCGCAGCCTTCGTTTGGCGAAAACGAGTTACTTCCACAGGAGAGAGCACTAGGATCAACAAAGGATCGACTCTCTGCTGAAGTAAGTTACTGTCCTTCGTTTTATTCTTGAATGTTTATTGTTCAATTTTAGAGGTGATTGCTCCGATTCTCTTCTTACTTATAGTTGATACAGATGACATTCACAGTGCTTTATGACTAGCGAATTCCTAGACATTTCTAAACGTACTTCTCATACAGTAAAATTTAGAATTTTTCTTTGTAGTTTAGCTAATGTTGTTTTTTTGAGGAAGTGGACCAAGGGCGGAGGCTCTAGATTTGCTAAACATAGTGGAGGAGTGAGAGGGGGCGATTCAGAAGCGCCAGAAGAATTAAGTGAGTGGCAGGGAGGTGCAACAAGAGCGAGGAAAGCCATAATGGAGGAAGGGGAAGTTGTGGATCGAGAGCATGCGGCCCGTGGAGGTTTAAAAAAAGGTGGGCGAAAAGAGGAGGGGCAGGGAGGGCGAGCAGGTGGGAAAGTAGGAGGCCGTGGGAGGGGAATCCAAGGGGAGTGTTCGAGGATGGAGGTCGGGAGAGGGCGTCGCGGGGGTCAGGGGCGGGGAGGGCGTCGCGGTGGCCGGGGAGCAGGGCGAGTTGCTGTTGCTCCTTCCGAGAGCTCGGAGATGGAGGCCCCGGCTGGGACTGAGGGCGAAGACCAGGGGAGGGGACCCGGCGGGGGGGATGAGGTCAGGGACCGCGAGGTGAGAGAAGACGGGGAGAGTAGACCGTGAGGTGAGGAGGACGATGACGTGGAAGAAGGAGAAGAAGAAGACACCGACGAGGAGGAAGGAGCACAAGAGGACGACGACGAGGAAGGTGAGGAGGAGGACGACGCCCAAGGTGGAGAACAAGCCAGCGAAGAGCAGCAGAGAGTGCAGCGCCCCCGGTTCACGGACATTGAGGTAGGTTTATTTCTTGTGGGGTTATAATGAGTTTCAAGTTTAGAGGGGTTTCGGTATGAATTTGTTTTGGGTTTGTGGGTTCTACGGTTTTGGGTTATGGGTTTGGTGGGTTTTCGGTTTGGTCGTTTTCATTCACGTTGGAATTAAGGTGCTGCAACTTACGAGGTGAAGGTCACCTAGGCAGCAAGCCCGCTTGAACGCACACCCGCGGCTCCTCTGCCTCCTCATGTCGAGGGCCGTGGTCAGTGGGCGAGTGCGGAGGCTCCCCCTTCGAGAGGGGCCGAGGATGCATACCCTGCGGCTCACTTTTTTTTTCGAATGAGTGTGCATCCATGACAACATTCGGCCCCGACACTTGGTCGGGGGCCGTGGTCAGTGGGCAAGTGTGGAGGCTCCCCCTTCGGGAGGGGCCGTGGATGCATAGCCTCCGGCTCATTTTTTTTTTCGAATGCGTGTGCATCCATGACAACATTCGGCCCCGACACTTGGTCGGGGGCCGTGGTCAGTGGGCGAGTGTGGAGGCTCCCCCTTCGGGAGGGGCCGTGGATGCATAGCCCGCGGCTCATTTTTTTTTTTGAATGAGTGTGCATCCATGACAACATTCGGCCGCGACACTTGGTCGCAGGCCGTGGTCAGTGGGCGAGTGTGGAGGCTCTCCCTTCAGGAGGGGCCGTGGATGCATAGCCTGCGGCTCATTTTTTTTTCTGAATGAGAGTGCAGCTATGACAACATTTGGCGCCGACAATTAGTCGGGGGCCGTGGTCAGTGGGCGAGTGTGGAGGCTCCCCCTTCGGGAGGGGCCGAGGATGCATAGCCTGCGGCTCATTTTTTTTTTCGAATGAGTGTGCATCCATGACAACATTTGGCCCCGACACTTGGTCGGGGGCCGTGGTCAGTGGGCGAGTGTGGAGGCTCCGCCTTCGGGAGGGGCCGTGGAAGCATAGCCCGCGGCTCATTTTTTTTTTTGAATGAGTGTGCATCCGTGACAACATTCGGCCCCGACACTTGGTCGGGGGCCGTGGTCAGTGGGCGAGTGTTGAGGCTCCCCCTTCGGGAGGGGCCGTGGATGCATAGCTAGCGGCTCATGATTTTTTTTGAATGAGTGTGCATCCATGAATACATTCGGCCCCGACACTTGGTCGGGGGCCGTGGTCAGTGGGCGAGTGTCGAGGCTCCGCCTTCGGGAGGGGCCGTGGATGCATAGCCCGCGGCTCATTTCTTTTTTGAATGACTATGCATCCATGACAACATTCGGCCCCGACACTTGGTCGGGGGCCGTGGTCAGTGGGCGAGTGTTGAGGCTCCCCCTTCAGGAGGGGCCGTGAATGCATAGCCTGCGGCTCATTTTTTTCTTTGAATGAGTGTGCATCCATGACAACATTCGGCCCCGACAGTTGGTCGAGGGCCATGGTCAGTGGGCGAGTGTGGAGGCTCCCTCTTCGGAAGGGGCCGTGGAAGCATAGCCTGCTGCTCAAATTTTTTCGAATGAGTGTGCATCCATGACAACATTCGGCCCCGACACTTGGTCGGGGGCCGTGGTCAATTGGCGAGTGAGGAGGCTCCCCCTTCGGGAGGGGCCGTGGATGCATAGCTCCCGGCTCAAATTTTTTTGATTGACTGTGCATCCATGACAACATTCGGCCCCGACACTTGGTCAGGGGCCGTGGTCAGTGGGTGAGTGTGGAGGCTCCCCTTGCGGGAGCGGCCGTGGATGCATAGCCTGCGGCTCATTTTTTTTTTTGAATGAGAGTGCATCTTTGACAACATTTGGCGCCGACACTTAGTCCGGGGCCGTGGTCTTTGGGCGAGTGTGGAGGCTCCTCCTTCCGGAGGGGCCGTGGATGCATAGCGTGCGACTCATTTGTTTTGAATGAGTGTGCATCCATGACAACATTCGGCCCTGACACTTGGTCGGGGGCCGTGGTCAGTGGGCGAGTGTGGAGGCTCCCCCTTCGGGAGGGGCCGTGGATGCATAGCCTGCGGCACAAATTTTTGTAAATGAGTGTGCATCCATGACAACATTCGGCCCCGACACTTGGTCGGCGGCCGTGGTCAACGGGAGTGTCCAGAGGCTCTTCCTTCGGGAGGGGCCGTGGATGCATAGCCTGCGGCTCATTTTTTTTTGATTGAGTGTGCATCCATGACAACATTCGGCCCCGACACTTGGTCGGGGGCCGTGGTCAGTGGGCGAGTGTGGAGGCTCCCCCTTCGGGAGGGGCCGTGGATGCATAGCCTGCGGCACAAATTTTTGTAAATGAGTGTGCATCCATGACAACATTCGGCCCCGACACTTGGTTGGCGGCCGTGGTCAACGGGCGAGTCCAGAGGCTCCCCCTTCGGGATGGGCCGTGGATGCATAGCCTGCCGCTCATTTTTTTTTGATTGAGTGTGCATCCATGACAACATTCGGCCCCGACACTTGGTCGGGGGCCGTGGTAAGTGCGTGAGTGTGGAGGCTCCCCCTTCGGGAGGGGCCGAGGATGCATAGCCTGCGGCCAGGGTTGTCATAATGGACGGACGGGCCAAAAAATTGTCGTGTAGTCACGTGACAAACGTGACGGACGGTTATCGGACGGACGCTTATCGGACAGGCTCCCGACCGCGAGCAAAATTACTGTCCTCACAGTTTACTATTGTTTACCATGGTTGGCGCCCGTCCGCGTGTCCGCGCGCGTCTTTGCGCCTATTCGCGCCTGTCATATGTCGTTGATCGCGCCCGTCGTCTGTCAGGCGCGCGCACAGTGATCGCGCCCGATTACCCTCGCCCGATCACGGTCGCGCGCGCCCATAGCTTAGGATGAACGTGCTCGCGCCCATACTAGCCTCTGCGCGCCCAACCTGCTCGCGCCCACACTATCGGCCCCGTGAGTATAAATTGCCACCCTCCTCCACTGATTCGCACCCCCCCCCCCCTCACTTTGTGCATTTTGCCTTCAACAGCCCGAAAGTAGCTGATTGCTTAGTGTTACGGTGGGTTTCTCAACAATCGCTGTACCGTCCAACATGAATTCCAACGCCTGCAATTGCCAACAAATCAAGTCGTACATGAGTGTAATGAATTGTGTCACCCCACCTCGCACTGCACAGCGAACGGACACAGTTATTTGGTCAATGCTGGAGCGACTCCGTCAATTGATTGAGTTCTTCGAGGATTGGATCTCTCGCCGTGACAAATTGGTGGCCTACGCAGAGAATGGACGCCCTCTGCCTCCAACCACTGAAGAGCAGTTGGCAACCCAAGCAACTGTCGAAGAACTTGACTGTGAGATAGGCAATCTCATCAAAGAACTGAAGAAGGAGATGGCAATACTTTGTGTCCTCAATATTGTCTCTAGTGCTCAAACGAACCATTTTGAGACGCACTTGAAAGACCTAGAGGACCAGTACCTAGAGTGCATGGCACTGTAATCGACATTACAATGAAGTGATACATTTTCAAAATAAATAAAGTATTTTTTTTTAACTCTGAATTTGCAAGATTTCTTTGGTTACTCTGATTTTTAACAGTTTTCTAGTTTGTGGTGGCGCCGGTCGTGGACTAGTGCTCGCGCCCGTCCATCCAGCGTTGGCACCCGACGGTCGCGCTCGTGCAAATCGGATCGCGCCCGACTAATATCCGCGCGCCCGCATCGACGTCCGCGCGCGCGCCCCTTCGATACCCGGACGACGCCCGCGCGCGCCCGACGAAGACCGGGTCGCTACCTGCTCGCGCGCTGTAAAACCCGCTCGCGCCCGTCATATACCCGCCACTGAACCGCTCGCGCCCGTTGATATCTGCGCGGGCGCGGAGGTATACACGGCCGAAACCCCGCCGTCGGTGCCCGCGCGCGCGCGTAGCAGGATGTTCGCGCCCGTTCCCTGGCGCCCGTGAGTATAAAAGGGCGATTTGCCCCCTCATTTTGCACTCCTCCCGCTTTGAGCACCTTGCCTTCAACAGCCCCCGGGTAGCTGATTGCGTGGTACTCAGGTGGGTCCCAGCACTCTGACACGTGTCTTTGTTCTTGTTCTCCATAACTCTATGGTGTCTGTGTGGTACATTTGAGAATTTTGTAAATGTTTATAATTTGTAAATGTGATTGAGGTTTTGGGGTAGTCGTAGGCTTTTAATTTTGCACTTTTTGAAGACTTCCAAGAATGATCTACCTCGAGCAGATATGGAACGGCAAGAATCAAATTAGCCCACGGCGGCAGAACAGAGGAAAAAGCAAAAGGATGCGGGACGGGTCAGGCATGGAAGCCTCCAACATAAGAGGGTTCACGTCTATTGAATCTAGCAAAGCTGGCATTCAGAGGGTGGGAAGCTGCTCCGAAACTGTGGAGTCTAGCAACGTGTGAACAATTCGATGAATGGTGCCACATTGGGAAGTTATTCCCGTTGCATCGCCATAATAAAAATCGTACTTCAAACAAGGCGAATATGAAATTTTGCAAGAACCGTCAGTTCGAGACCCGGTGTTTGGAGGTGTGGCAGGTTCTATACAACCAGGCGATGAACGATAGAAGTGAGGTTCCGCTCTTTATTTGTAGAATGGTATATGCCGAGGTAGTGCTTCATAGGCAGGTGGATTGGAGGACCATACGGTTGACTCCTAGCGTCCAGCGGCATCCACAAGAGATGGCGATACCTATAGGGGTCCTAAGATTTCCAGGTGTGGACTGGGCATACTTGGATGATCCTGAGGATCATGCGCCTGTTGATTGGAGTGACTCAGAAGCGGATAATGATTCTTATGGTACGGTAGACCGTCCCCCTCAATCACAAACAAGAGCAGCGACTAGTGCTAGAATCACACGGTTAAAAAAGAAGGATCCTGAGCTAGGTGCCTGTTTGTCGACGAGGAATCGTGCACCGCCTGCAAATCCTACAAGACCGGGTATTCCTTATCAGGCTCCTCTAGCAATCGTCGGGGGCCCGAGCAATGTTGATGTTGCTCCTCCTATATTACTTCCAGAGCTTGCGGGCCCGAGCAATGTTGACGTAGCTCCTCATGTATTGAATCCACAGATTGCGGGCCCGAGTGATGTAATAGAAGATGATGACACTGGGTTTGCAGATGAGTTGGAGGCTACAATAGCCGCCGCTGATGCCCGGGGCCCGCAAGTCGATGCATTGCAGAAGGAGCTGGAAGGAAAAAATGCAATAATTTCTGAGATGGAGAAGACGATCCAGAACTCGTACGAAGAAGCTGATAGGATGAATGAGATTATACGGAAGCAGAATGAAGAGATTTCGCAACTTCGATCTGCGAGGGCTCTGACTTACGTACTCGAGGCAAGCCAAGCTCCAATCCCTGGTAGCCCTCGAATGCACGAGGAAGACGTGAATGCCATCATTGAATCGGCCACGCACGGTCTCCAGGAAGATACCCCGGTCCGAGTTCCCCGTAAGCCAATCATCCCATTCGCGTCATCAAGTCAAGTGATGCACCCCCCCCCAGCGGCAAATCATGTTCGAGGATTCTCAAGAGACGGAGGACTCTTTGGGATTTCAACAGCCATCGGTACCCGCTGTCTCCGAATTGCAAGCTACCAACGGGATGCTCAGAAAGTATCTGATCTAGATGAGCAGACAGTACTACCAATGGAAGATTGCATGCATCATGACCGTCGACCGTTTCAGACAGATGCACGATGAGTTCAAGAGGATTGACCGCGACTACCTCCAGCTTAACTCCAGGAGAGATTTCGGACTTACCTCCTCAGCAAATCCAGATGAAATGTTCCCTGAAGACATACCGATGATTGGTAAAGCAATAGATTGGACGCAATTGGAGTGGGAGTACAAGACCGCCATATCCAATGAGAAGATCCCTGAGAATAGTAATACAAAGCCAAGATTGCTCTGGCCCAATCCACAAAAGTATGTGTTGGATGGAACCGAGTGTCCAGTTTGTTGCAATCTATTTGGGCCAGAGGGAGCCTGGTCATTGGGATCCTGTCACTGCATGTATCATCCACAATGCTTGATTTCCCATGCCTTGATACGTCGGAAGTGTGCAGTATGTAAGGCCCCCTTACACAAGCGTTTTTATGAGCAGTTCGGCTTAACGAATTGGATGCCACCGCATTGGGAGCAAAATGAGGAAAATACTCCTGACTTTCCGGACAAGTGGGGTGAGGACTTGATTTGGAATTGGCATATGGGAATGCACCAGTCCTATGTTAAACAAATGAGCGATCAGTGGAGGTGGGACTAGGATCCTGCGGAGATTGTAAGGATCTGCCACGAACTCATCAAGGGCGGGACGGAGGACAAACTCGAGGGAAGGAGGAATTTCTTCTACCAAGTGCTACATGGGCACTGGGATATTCAAACTCGTACATTCCAGTACGGCCCCCATCCTCTTGGATTTAAGTGGAATTCCAAAGGGAAGTTGGTTGCGGATCAGATCAAGGAGTTGCACGACATGACTGAACAGGATCTCGAGATCGCTAATGAGTTACAAACCGCGGAATCTGAATGGGATATATTGTTCAAGACTCAAGCCGTGGATTCCCTATATGCGCAACATACTCCAGAGGTCGTAACAGTGCTCCGTCGGATGCGCAACAACAACTTCATGGAAGCAATGCTTGGAGGAGATGGCATAGCGAAGAGAACCCGTTCTGCAAAGCGGAAACTCATTGCCAACGATGGGGCAGAAAGTAGTGCAGCCGGTAGCTCTCGTGCTCGACACGATGAGGGTGGATCGAGTTCCTCTGCACCGGGCACGTGACGTCGTGGAGATCCATGAGTGAAGACCACGTTCTGTAAAAAGATATCGGAATATAAATACATGTAGAAGGCATAGGGGTATGGATAGGTTTAAGGTTACATTCACATGTTTAATGTTTGTTAAACTCAAACAATGGATGATAATTTTCTTTTGTAAATCATTGTCGTGGTTCTCAAGACGCTTTTATTCTCCCTACATAATACATTGGCCTCCCTTTTTTTAATTGCCAATCATGTTATTCATTCCGCCCGTTGTCTCATCTCCTTCCATCGTATGATAAGTGTATAAATATCTCTGTTGCACACCAAAATGTTTAATATGGTCTGTGGATTTAAGTCACGGTAAGAAAACTTAAGTTATTGTAAGTGTATTTAACTTATGGACTGGATTTTATGTTACGTGGATTTGAACTCTGAACCCGCCTGCATGCACGCGCGCGTTTGCGCGCGCCCGTAGTGTGCGTACCCGCGCGCGCGCAAACCTGCCCCCAGCGAGAGTAAACCCAGGATTGCGCCCGTACGCGCGCGCGCGAACTGCTCGCGCCCGTCGCATCAACAGCGCGCGAACGGATACCGAAATGTGGAACACCCGACGGTGTCTCCGTCGTTCCGCTCGCGCCCGATTTCGCACGCGCCCGACTGCTCGCGCTCGACATTGCACGCGCGCGAGCACTGCAACCTGGTGGGGGACTAATTTTTCTCCCCAAACTCTCTTTTCCATTTGCACGCGCCCGTACGCGCGCGCGCGTCCTGATCGCGCCTGTCAAACCAACCGCGAGCGCACGGTCGCGTGATTCTGAAACTCTTCCTCCCCTCACAATGTCTCCCGCATTCCGCACACGGCAGATTTCGCTCGCGCCCGATTTCGCACGCGCCCGACTGCTCGTGCCCGTCAATACTCGCGTGCGAGCACTGCAACCATATCATGGAACTAATTTCTCCCCCCGAACTCCCTCGTTCCATTTGCATGCGCTCGCGCATATCAGTGCGGGCGCCCGTTTTGCACGCGCCCGAGCACTCCAACAACATCACTCAAATAAATTTTATGATTCCACCACTCTCCCATCCTATCCCCTTGTTTTTATTTAATATTCCCACACTCTTTAATTTGTTTTTTTTTTTTTTTCCCCTTCTTTGAACACTACGTTTTTATTTAATTCCTTCACTCATTTCGTCCGTTCATTTTTATAATATACTAAAGCTAGTAAATCTTCAGGTCGACCCAGAGTCACGTGAAGATCTTCTAAGCGCTTGAGTTCAGCTGATGATTCGTCAATATCCATTGTTTTAAATGTAGCAGAAGACATGGCCATCGATGGAGAAGACGTTCGTTGTAAATGGTACGGCAGAGACAAATTCCCTTCGATGATCCTCGCAACTAAGCGGAGCTTTGCGCACACGGGGAACATGAAAAAATGAAGGAGAGAGACAACTGCATGTGCATTGTGAGGTAGCACTGCCCCCCGACCCCCCCCCCCCCCCCCCCCCCCCCCCCCCCCCCCCCCCCGCCCTCCCCAACCTGCCCGTTAACCCCCACATCCTGCCCGTGCGCCAAAACCCAACTTTATATTATGATTCGAATGCCTATTCGTTTATTGTTTTTTTTTTTTTTTTTTTTCTCTTTTGGTTACTCCAATCTCCCATACTAAGGTATTATATTTCTGTGTAATCCATTCTCTCCCTTAACTTTTCTAATTTTTATTTTTTTGGAACTTCAGACTTTTATACTTCACTGCGCGTGCCTGTTTGATCGCGCCCGATCGTGGGCGCCTGCAGGCGCCCGCGCGATCGCGTCCGCAATTGTCCCAGTGAACCTGCCCACGCGCGCGCGCGCACGCCTGCGCCCTCAAGTACGCGTGCGCGCCCAACTGCGCGCGCCCTGCTCGCGCCCAACCGTCCGCGCGCGAGTGTTTGCGCCCGTCCCCAACTACGCCCCGTGCGCGCGCACGCGCGAGCTCCGCCACGCGCGCCTGCAATCGCGCGCACCCACCTGCGCCCGCCCGTTCGCGTCAGAGCGCGCCCCTCCCCAACTACGCCGCGTGCGCGCGCGCTCGTGGTTTTAAGTGGATTAACGCAGTAACTAGTAAAATTTATCCCATATTTTAAGTTAACACTGCCTGAGTTTAGCTTAAAACGACTTACCTTCCACTTGGAGGGCAGAAACATGAGGGGCGAAATGACAACCTGCTCTAGTTCTTAGACATGTCTGAATGGAGTGGTTTGTCCTTTCGCACTCTCATGTTTCTCAATTTCTTTACTAAAATAGGGTTGCTTTTTATGTAGATGTGCACGTGTATTTAGTTCACACACTTTAATTTATTTAAATTTTATTAATTTTTCCCTCTCAATGTTACTTCTTCTCAGTGAATTGAGGTGGCCAAATCGATCTCAGCCGTTCGATCGCGCCCGCACCCAACAGCCCGTGCGCGCCCGCCCCTGCATTCGCCCGCCGCTCTCCGCCCGTGCGCGCCCGCGCCTGCATTCGCCCGCCGCTCTCCGCCCGCGCCCGCCCGCGCCCGCCCGCTTCGCGCTCCAGCGCTCGCGCCCGCATGCGCCCGCCCCCGCTCGTCTTCCCCCGCGCGCACTATCCGCCACGCGGCCTGCAATCGCGCGCACCCACCTGCGCCCGCCCGTTCGCGTCGGAGCGCGCCCACTCTTCTGGTGCGCGCGCGCCCGTTCGGTCGCGCCTGTCCGGACAGTACTCGCCCGGTCGAGGGCAGCAGTATATAAACTGCCCCTTGATTTGACATCCACCTTACCTCCTTGCGTGCTTCATGTCCTAGGTCTCCTTGAGGGCTCCTTGCTTGAAAGTGTTAGCTTGGGGAGACACTTGGTTTGGGTGGGGGGAATGTAAAAATTCTTCTCTCCATAAATCAATGTGTCAAGCACTTTTCAGACACACTAAGTTATTTAGATAATAATCTTTTGGTACTACTGGTCCTATTAGTCGTGATACTTCCCTAATCATTCACTATGGATCCGGTTGAAGCGGTTGAATCGGTTGAAGTGGTTGCTCCGGCTAGAGCCATTCCGAGACTCGGTACGAGAGAGTGGGCACCATGGTTTACGGTCAAGCTCCAGGATGGGTCACTGACACATAAGGTAGCCCAATGTGTGTATTGCAGGACCAAGTTTTCGTACGTGAAGTCTAGGTGCTTTCAGCATTATGGTTGGGACCAGTCCAATCTCTCGAGGGTTTGCCAAAAGGCACCTACTGTAGTGAAGAAGAAGTTTCAGTTTTGCGCTGGAAAGATTCCCGGCCCTTTGACACAGGAGGAGATGGATGGTATGAGGCCAACATACCCCGCGTCAGTTCAACGTCCGTGTTCCAGTGCTTCCACACACGGCACTCTGTACAGTGGATCGGAACCCTCGTACAATGATACCGAAGAGGACCAAAATGTCTCTAGTGCTGCACCTAGTAGGGCCGGTTCGAATACTACTAGGAGCTTGCGGCAACAGGACATGAGTGAAGCACTCCAAATCTCCAAGCAAAAGGAGCTGGACATGTTGTCGTCATCCTTCTTTTACGAAGCCAACGTTGCATTCAACGTGGCCAAGCACCTAGCATTTATAAAGGCGGTGAGTACGACGGCGGCTACCGGATTTGA
The DNA here is from genome assembly GCA_014871385.1 of Ceratodon purpureus. Taxonomy (NCBI): domain Eukaryota; kingdom Viridiplantae; phylum Streptophyta; class Bryopsida; order Pseudoditrichales; family Ditrichaceae; genus Ceratodon; species Ceratodon purpureus. The sequence goes on from CM026426.1 coordinate 9,059,174, forward strand.
CTATAATCCCCCTTCCTATAACACGATGCGAACAACGCACATCAAAGAAAAAAAGAAGCAAATCAAGGCAAAGATTGATGAACGTACGAAAACGTCGACCGAGTTATACGGGGCTACCATATGCTCCGATGGTTGGGATAATGTGAATCGCCGACCGTTGATGAATGTCATGCTAGTATGTCGGCAGGCGATGTATTTCTTAGCTCTGTTGATACGATTGGCGAGAAGAAGTCAATGGGATATATTGCGGGGGAGATGAAGAAATATATTCGAGAAATTGGCCCTCAGAATGTTGTCCAGATTTGCACGGACAATGCAGCCAACATGCTTGGGGCCATGGATAATATCTTAGAGGAGTATCCTCACATGTACAAGCAGGGTTGTTGTGCCCATATTCTAGATCTTCTTATGGAGGACTAGGGCAAGGAAGTCTTTGTGAAGGATTTGGTCGCCAAGGCTAAACACGTGTGTCATTACATTCGGAGACATCATGTTTCCATGGCCCTTTTCCGCAAATTTGTTCCGAAGTTGTCCTTGGTGGTTCCTGCTGAAACCAAATTCGCTTGTAACTATCTGATGATAGCGCGCCTTATGGAGGTTAAATTTGCTTTGGAGCAAGTGGTCATGGCAGCGGAGTGGTTCGATTATGTCGACGGTTTATTCAACCAAACCGAGGGGGTGCGTAATCATGCACGCGCAAGCGTAGTGCGTCAAACAATTCGTGATGATGGGTTCTGGCATCAGTGTGACAACTTCACGCACCTAGTGAAACCAGCCCTGGTAGCTCTCAGAAAATTCGATGGAAACCAGCCGGCAATGGGCAAGGCATGGATTACAATGAGCAACCTAAAGGATCAGGTGTATAGTCTCCGAGGATCCCCTTGCTTTTTCCCACCTGTCATGGCAACAAGGATGGAGATGCGGTTCGACCGTACATGGGACATGATGCATACCGATCTTCATTATGCCGTGGCACTCTTGAACCCTTGGGTTAGAACGCTTAAGGGCTTACAAGCCATAGGAGAAGCGAAGGCGGCTCTCAATCGGGTATTTTGTCACGTGGGTGGCCAAATGGGAATTCCATTTGTCGTTCTTATGAAAGAGATGATCGAGTTCGACGAGGGACGTGGCCCTTAGAGCCCCGAAGTGACCATCGATATAAGAGGTTTGAATCTAGAACCCCATCAATGGTGGCAGAGGATTGGAGGGGGGCCCTTGGCAATCATTGCGAAGCGCATTTTATCTCAGGTCTGCTCCGCCTCATCGTGTGAACGGAATTGGAGCATGTATTCGTTTGTCCACAACAAGGTACGCAACCGCCTGGGGTTGGAGAAGTCTGAGGCCTTGGTGTACATTTATACGAATAGCAGACTCCTCCGCGAACGCCCAAAGCCCAACCCCCTCAGATGGTACGAGAACAATGCATGGTCAGAGGAGTCAGATTCGGAGAGAGATCCAAGCGAAGAGGAAGGAGATGACGACGATCATTACATACCAGTTGACCACGCAGGCAGTGGGGATGATGATGTCTGGGGACATGATAACGTCAACGTTAACACGAATGGGCAAAACGACGGTAATGGCAACGGGCGCGGTGACGCTAACCGCAACAATCCTCGTGACCGCAACAAGGACAATGATAACGGTGATGCGTACGACTTCAACAATGAACCAGAATATAACGAGGGAAACCCGGACATGAACATCTATGGAGACGAATTATCCACACTCCCGGTAAATGATGAAGCGGCTAATGCAGAAGGAAGAGACACACGTGACGAAGGAGATGCTATTCCAGTCCAAATCAATCCCAAGAACAATGACAGGGTTGTAGATGATTCATCGAGCGAGGACCATCTTGGCAACGATATCCATGCTGGCAATGATGACGAGGACAGTGACGAAGGGGGTGATGGAAGTCATGGACGGGCTGTAGATGGACCTCATTGGACCGACCTCGTTAGTTGGGAGGGCAAGTGGGGAACAGTTCCGGCACAAGGCGACTCAAGCTTGCTTCAAGAGATTCCTCCTGCTCACGACAGAAGGACCGTTCACGCAATCCCCGCACAGACTGTGCCTCCATCGCAACCCACTGGTATAGAGGTTATCGAACCATATACAATCATGGATGGAGGCCTGGCTCGGAGGCCCACAAGTTCAATGGGCGCAAAAATAGCTCGACGCCTTAGATCATCTGCAGCGGCGAGGCCTCCACTCAATCGAGCTGGTGGTAGTTGGCGTGGTGCCTCCACCGCCAACCAAGACGCCGTGGCGCCAGCTATAGACGACGCCGTACAGAATGTGGCCCAGCGTGGTGCAAAGAAGTCCACAGACAGGGTTGTTAGGAAACCACCATCACAAGAACCCCGTGGAGGAACACGAAAGTCAAGCAAAAGAACCGGACCTGATCCCCTCCCATTCTATAAAGGTGGGCCATCTTCTGGAACTGGGGTTGTTCGCACACGCGTAATCAGAGAGGATGGCATCACAGCCATCGGTAATTCCGGAAAGGAGAGGCCTATGAAGCGCCTAGTAAGTGCCAGAGATGGCGATACGGGTGAAGTTTCCATGCTAGTGCGCAATATTACATCGGAGGTGGAAGGAGAGGTACAAGCTGCAGTGGTCGGAGCTCCTGAGGATGAAGGTGACAACGAGCACTCAGAGGTGGAAGACCCGGATTGCGATGAGGCGCCAGATGACGAAGATGTGATAATCCGGCACAAGTTGGGGCCCACTGTGGCTCGGAAAAGACAATCTTTACGCAAGAAGAAGCCCCGCAAAGCAAGGAGAGTCTAGACTGTGGTCACTTTTTTAGCGCATGAAGTAGTAGTAAATCTAACCATAAAATCTACCGGCTAAAAACCCAAAAAAAGTACTATGTTATTCTTAATGTTTTTTTTTTTTTTTTTTGGTAGCACCTTCTTATTACGTAGACTTATACTGTTACTTAGAGTCAACCTAGTTCATTATCTCACACTCAAAGGAATTGTATGGTTGTGCTCTGTATTATTTTTTGAGCGCTAAATGAGGTTAATATATCGCAGTGATTTTTTTTGTATTCTGTTCAATATACGAGTATATCGTAACCGAACCTGTACTGTGTATGTAACGCTGCATATCCGGGGCGTGCACGAGGACGGGCGCGTACAGGAAGGCGGGCGAGTGCACAGAGTCGGGCACGTGCGCGGTCACGGGCGCGTGAAGCGTGCTCGCGCATACTCATAACCGGCGCGCGCAGGGTTACGGGCGCGAGCACGCGGGCACGGGCGCCTGCGGCGTCGGGCGCTACCGATGTGGGCTGACGAGCGCGCACGTGGGCACGGGCGCGCACACGCGGGCACGGGCGCAGGCAGTCCCCTATGCGAACGCGGTTGACGGGCGCGTGCGGACGGGTGCATGCGGACGGGCGCATGCGGACGGGTGCGTGTGGAGGCCCTGTGCGCGCGCGTCTACGCGCTTATGGGCGCGATCCGCCGAGGGGAGCATAAAAGGCGCCCTTTAACCCTTATTTTCTACTTTTCAAAGTCTCCTCTTCTAGGTGGCTCCTTGTCCTAGCTCGTGACTCCACGTGCTCTGCTTGGAACTGCAGGAAGTGGGAGCAACCAGATTGGGTGGGGGGGATCTTTTGTTTTTTTTATTGTGTGTCCAGTTCATTATTCCAACTATGTCGGTCTCTCGTGGATCCGGGAAACGCCCCGCCTATCGAGATCTTGATGCTCCTGTAGATGAGGTGGTGGCAACCTCCAGAGCACCATCTCATACAGGCTCTAACCCGTCATCAAGCTCAACGGGAAAGAAGAACCGGAAGTCGGCGAGTGAGAGGGACCCGGACTACCCACCTCCTCGGTACCAGGATTTCGTTAGAGAGCTAGCATTGGAGTGGTACGAATGTCGGAGACGGGAGATGATTACTCATACATACGTTGAGAAGGGGGAGACCGGAATTAAGGACTTGAAGACCCATTTGGAAGAGTATTTGTGGAAGAAGCTGGACAATTCCGAGAGATATAATGATTGTATTAATTACTATCATTTCCCTAAGTGGATGGAGCAACAAATAACAACAAACACTACGAACATTGTGCATGTCTTTGAGTGTGTCAACAAGAAGCCGAAGGAGGGCTACTCGCGGGCGCAGAAGGAGGAGATAGAGAAGCTCAAATATGTCCAAGATTCGTGTGCGAGATTCTCGAGTAATAGGACGAGGGTGAGGCCATGGCTTGAAGCTGGACTGAAAATCGCAATGGAGAAGTACTTGTGGGGAGCAGTGGTTGGAGTTCCAAGAGGGGTCAAGTTGGTTCCGCTGTCAGGCACAAAGGAAGGCGGTTATGGTAAAGTCCGAAAATTACGTATTGTTGGCATGCAAACCATACCTGAGACTTGTGTCTTTGCGGGGAAGATGTCCAAGGCTACTGACGAGACCCAGAAGCGGTACGAGACATCAATAGAAGCCATGGTTTGCAGCATTGACCATCCCGGCTTTATTAAGTTTTTTGCGGTCAATGACTGGACGATGGAAGCCTACACGCTTTGGTGGAATGGGGATTGCCTGAAGAATTTTCTGAGCAAGTTTAATTCAAATATCTCGGAGGGTACTCAGAACCGTAACATCCACAAGCAGACAAATCAGCCCATGGAAACACGTGACCCTGTTAAGGCCTTCCGCACCCATAGGGCCAAGCTAGCTTGGGCACTGATCTGTATTATGGACCGGGTCCATAAGGGGTATTTGCAGCATAATGACATCTCCCCGGGAAACGTCTTGCTTCACTTCCCAGAGGATAAAGTGAGCGAAGTTTACATTGGAGTATGCGATTGGGGCCTTGCTAGTCGGGTGTGTGAGACAACTCCTTCAAGGTACGGTTACCCAACTGCTGAGGCGCGTACGGCTGCCTTCAAGGAACGTGGTACTTTTGTGGCTCCGGAGTTGTGGTACACTTATGGTAAGCCAAATTCGGAGACCTCATATGAAACTCTAAGGAGGAGACATCTATATACGCAGGCTGCCGATGCGTACTCGGTTGGAGTGGTAGCAAATAAGATTTGGGATAACGAGGACGACTTTGACCTTTTCAAGGATACAGCGGGGAAGACTAGATTTGCGGTGGCGTTGAAGGAGCTCTCAAATCCCGATCCCAAGAACCGCTCCACCTTGCAGTTGGTCCACGCTACTCTAACAGCCCCTCCCTACAATTTCCAGATCCCAGAGTGTTGTTATCGCAAACATATTTAGAAGTAGGCAAGTAGTGACAACAATGTGATATTCTCAGTTCTCCATAAGAGGGGACATTTTTTGTAAGTGGTTTACTGCCACAATTTTGCAATACTTTTCAATAAACATTGCACTTCCCAATTGCCCTCTCCTGAAATACATGCCCTCTCTTGTGATTTTGCCCGATGTCGCTCTTTCCTTACTAACCTGCAGCGCTTGCGCCCGACCGCCGGCGCCCGATGCAGCGCACTCGCCCGAATGCACGCGCCCAATCCAGGCTCGCGCCCACATGACCGCACCCGATAAGTGTGGTCGCGACCGTCAACTGGATCGCGCCCGCAGCGATGCTCGCGCCCATTTGCACGCGCACGCGCGCGGCAGAAACGACGCACGCGCCCTCGCTCTCCCGCACTCCTGCGCGCGCCCGTGACATCGCGTTCGCGCGGACGCTCGCGCCCGTCGTCCTGCTCGCGCCCACCCGCTCGCGCCCGCACTAATTCAGCGCTAGGTAAATTCGTTTTACCCTTACCGTGAGTAACCTGGTCAACGCCCTTATGTGACGGACATAAGGGTCTGTCTTGTCACCATGACGGACTAACGGACTAACGAACGGTCGGTCCATTATGACAACCATGCCTGCGGCTCATTTTTTTTTTTGAATGAGAGTGCATCCATGACAACATTCGGCCCCGACACTTGGTCGGGGGCCGTGGTCAGTGGGCGAGTGTTAAGGCTCCCCCTTCAGGAGGGGCCGTGGATGCATAACCTGCGGCTCATTTATTTTTTTGAATGAGTGTGCATCCATGACAACATTCGGCCCCGACAGTTGGTCAAGGGCCATGGTCAATCGGCGAGTGTGGAGGCTCCCCCTTCGGAAGGGGCCGTGGAAGCATAGCCTGCTGCTCAAATTTTTTTGAATAAGTGTGCATCCATGACAACATTCGGCCGCGACACTTGGTCGGCGGCCGTGGTCAACGGGAGAGTCCAGAGGCTCTTCCTTCGGGAGGGGCCGTGGATGCATAGCCTGCGGCACAAATTTTCGTAAATGAGTGTGCATCCATGACAACATTCGGCCCTAACACTTGGTCGGCGGCCCTGGTCAACAGGCGAGTCCAGAGGCTCCCCCTTCGGGAGGGGCCGTGGATGCATAGCCTGCGGCTCATTTTTTTTTTTGAATGAGAGTGCATCTATGACAACATTTGACGCCGACACTTAGTCCGGGGCCGTGGTCTGTGGGCGAGTGTGGAGGCTCCCCCTTCGGGAGGTGCCGTGGATGCATATCCTGCGGCACAAATTTTTGTAAATGAGTGTGCATCCATGACAACATTCGGCCCCGACACTTGGTCGGGGGCCGTGGTCAGTAGGCGAGTGTGGAGGCTCCCCCTTCGGGAGGGGCCGAGGATGCATAGCCTGCGCCTCATTTTTTTTTTCGATTGAGTGTGCATCCATGACAACATTCCGCCCCGACACTTGGTCGCGGGCCGTGGTCAGTGGGCGAGTGTGGAGGCTCCGCCTTCGGGAGGGGCCGTGGATGCATAGCCCGCGGCTCATTTCTTTTTTGAATGACTATGCATCCATGACAACATTCGGCCCCGACACTTGGTCGGGGGCCGTGGTCAGTGGGTGAGTGTCGAGGCTCCGCCTTTGGCAGGGGCCCTCGATGCATAGCCTGCGGCTCATTTTTTTTTTTGAATGAGTGTGCATCCACGAAAACATTCGGCCCCGACACTTGGTCGGGGGCCGTGGTAAGTGCGTGAGTGTGGAGGCTCCCCCTTTGGGAGGGGCCGAGGATGCATAGCCTGGGGCTCATTTTTTTTTGATTGAGTGTGCATCCATGACAACATTCGGCACCGACACTTGGTCGGGGGCGTGGTTAGTGCGTGAGTGTGGAGGCTTCCCCTTTGGGAGGGGCCGAGGATGCATAGCCTGCGGCTCATTTTTTTTTTTGAATGAGAGTGCATCTATGACAACATTTGGCGCCGACACTTAGTCGGGGGCCATGGTCTGTGGGCGAGTGTGGAGGCTCCCACTTCTGGAGGGGCCGACGATGCATAGCCTGCGGCTCATTTTTTTTTTCGAATCAGTGTGCATCCATGACAACATTCGGCCCCGACACTTGGTCGGGGGCCGTGGTCAGTGGGCGAGTGTGGAGGCTCCCCCTTCGGGAGGGGCCGTGGTTGCATAGCCTGCGGCTCATTTTTTTTTTTTGAATGAGTGTGCATCCATGACAACATTCGGCCCCGACACTTGGTCGGGGGCCGTGGTCACTGGGCGAGTAATGGGGCTCCCCCTTCAGGAGGGGCCGTGGATGCAAAGCTTGCGGCTCATTTTTTTTTTTGGATGAGTGTGCATCCATGACAACATTCGGCACCGACAGTTGGTCGAGGGCCGTGGTCCGTGGGCGAGTGTGGAGGCTCCCCCTTCGGAAGGGGCCGTGGAAGCATAGCGCGCGGCTCATTTCTTTTTTGAATGACTATGCATCCATGACAACATTCGGCCCCGACACTTGGTCGGGGGCCGTGGTCAGTGGGCGAGTGTTGAGGCTCCGCCTTTGGCTGGGGCCGTCGATGCATAGCCTGCGGCTCATTTTTTTTTTCGAATGAGTGTGCATCCATGACAACATTTGGCCCCGACACTTGGTCGGGGGCTGTGGTCAGTGGGCGAGTGTGGAGGCTCCCCCTTCGGGAGGGGCCGTGGATGCATAGCTTGCGGCTCAAATTTTTTTGATTGAGTGTGCATCCATGACAACATTGGCCCCGACACTTGGTCGGGGGCCGTGGTCAGTGGGCGAATGTGGAGGCTCCCCCTTCGGGAGGAGCCGAGGATGCATAGCCTGCGGCTCATTTTTTTCTTCGAATGAGTGTGCATCCATGACAACATTCGGCCCCGACACTTGGTCCGGGGCCGTGGTCATTGGGCGAGTGTGGAGGCTCCCCCTTCGGGAGGGGCCGAGGATGCATATCCTGCGGCACAAATTTTTGTAAATGAGTGTGCATCCATGACAACATTCCGCCCTGACACTTGGTCGGGGGCCGTGGTCAGTGGGCGAGTGTGGAGGCTCCCCCTTCGGGAGGGGCCGTGGATGCATAGCCCGCGGCTCATTTTTTTTTTTTGAATGAGTGTGCATCCATGACAACATTCGGCCGCGACACTTGGTCGGGGGCCGTGGTCAGTGGGCCAGTGTGCAGGCTCCCCCATTGGAGGGGCCGTGGATGCATAGCCCGCGGCTCATTTTTTTTTTTTGATTGAGTGTGCATCCATGACAACATTCGGCACCGACACTTGGTCGGGGGCGTGGTTAGTGCGTGAGTGTGGAGGCTTCCCCTTTGGGAGGGGCCGAGGATGCATAGCCTGCGGCTCATTTTTTTTTTTGAATGAGAGTGCATCTATGACAACATTTGGCGCCGACACTTAGTCGGGGGCCATGGTCTGTGGGCGAGTGTGGAGGCTCCCCCTTCGGGAGGGGCCGTGGTTGCATAGCCTGCGGCTCATTTTTTTTTTTGAATGAGTGTGCATCCATGACAACATTCGGCCCCGACACTTGGTCGGGGGCCGTGGTCACTGGGCGAGTAATGGGGCTCCCCCTTCAGGAGGGGCCGTGGATGCAAAGCTTGCGGCTCATTTTTTTTTTTGGATGAGTGTGCATCCATGACAACATTCGGCACCGACAGTTGGTCGAGGGCCGTGGTCCGTGGGCGAGTGTGGAGGCTCCCCCTTCGGAAGGGGCCGTGGAAGCATAGCGCGCGGCTCATTTCTTTTTTGAATGACTATGCATCCATGACAACATTCGGCCCCGACACTTGGTCGGGGGCCGTGGTCAGTGGGCGAGTGTTGAGGCTCCGCCTTTGGCTGGGGCCGTCGATGCATAGCCTGCGGCTCATTTTTTTTTTCGAATGAGTGTGCATCCATGACAACATTTGGCCCCGACACTTGGTCGGGGGCTGTGGTCAGTGGGCGAGTGTGGAGGCTCCCCCTTCGGGAGGGGCCGTGGATGCATAGCCCGCGGCTCATTTTTTTTTTTTTGAATGAGTGTGCATCCATGACAACATTCGGCCGCGACACTTGGTCGGGGGCCGTGGTCAGTGGGCCAGTGTGCAGGCTCCCCCTTCTGGAGGGGCCGTGGATGCATAGCCCGCGGCTCATTCTTTTTTTTTGAATGAGTGTGCATCCATGACAACATTCGGCCCGGACACTTGGTCGGGGGCCGTGGTCAGTGGGCGAGTGTGGAGGCTCCGCCTTCGGGAGGGGCCGTGGATGCATAGCCTGCGGCTCATTTTTTTTTTTGAATGAGTGTGCATCGATGACAACATTCGGCCGCGACACTTGCTCCGGGGCCGTGGTCAGTGGGCGAGTGTGGAGGCTCCCCCTTCGGGAGGGGCCGTGGATGCATATCCTGCGGCACAAATTTTTGTAAATGAGTGTGCATCCATGACAACATTCGGCCCTGACACTTGGTCGGCGGCGGTGGTCAACGGGCGAGTCCAGAGGCTCCCCCTTCGGAAGGGGCCGTGGATGCATAGCCTGCGGCCCATTTTTTTTTTTGAATGAGTGTGCATCCATGACAACATTTGGCCCGGACACTTGGTCCGGGGCCGTGGTCAGAGGGCGAGTGTGGAGGCTCCCCCTTTGGGAGGGGCCGAGGATGTATAGCTTGCGGCTCATTTTTTTTATTGAATGACTGTGACTCCATGAGAACATTCGGCCCCGACACTTGGTCGGGGGCTGTGGTCAGTGGGCGAGTGTGGAGGCTCCCCCTTCGGGAGGGGCCGTGGATGCATAGCGTGCGGCTCATTTTTTTTTTTGAATGAGTGTGCATCCATGACAACATTCGGCCCCGACACTTGGTCGGGGGCCGTGGTCAGTGGGCGAGTGTGGAGGCTCCTCCTCCGGGAGCGGCCGTGGATGCATAGCCTGCGGCTCATTTTATTTTTTGAATGAGTGTGCATCCATGACAACATTCGGCCCGGACACTTGGTCGGGGGCTGTGGTCAGTGGGCGAGTGTGGAGGCTCCCCCTTTGGAAGGGGGCCGAGGATGCATAGCTTGCGGCTCATTTTTTTTTATTGAATGAGTGTGCATCCATGACAACATTCGGCCCCGACACTTGGTCGGGGGCCGTGGTCAGTGGGCGAGTGTGGACGCTCCCCCTTCGGGAGGGGCCGTGGATGCATAGCCCGCGGCTCATTTTTTTTTTTTGAATGAGTGTGCATCCATGACAACATTCGGCCGCGACACTTGGTCGGGGCCGTGATCAATGGGCGAGTGTGGAGGCTCCCCCTTCGGGAGGGGCCGAGGATGCATAGCCTGCGGCTCATTTTTTTTTTAAAAATGAGTGTGCATCCATGACAACATTTGGCCCGGACACTTGGTCCGGGGCCGTGGTCAGTGGGCGAGTGTGGAGGCTCCCCCTTTGGGAGGGGCCGAGGATGTATAGCTTGCGGCTCATTTTTTTTATTGAATGACTGTGACTCCATGAGAACATTCGGCCCCGACACTTGGTCGGGGGCTGTGGTCAGTGGGCGAGTGTGGAGGCTCCCCCTTCGGGAGGGGCCGTGGATGCATAGCGTGCGGCTCATTTTTTTTTTTGAATGAGTGTGCATCCATGACAACATTCGGCCCCGACACTTGGTCGGGGGCCGTGGTCAGTGGGCGAGTGTGGAGGCTCCTCCTCCGGGAGCGGCCGTGGATGCATAGCCTGCGGCTCATTTTATTTTTTGAATGAGTGTGCATCCATGACAACATTCGGCCCGGACACTTGGTCGGGGGCTGTGGTCAGTGGGCGAGTGTGGAGGCTCCCCCTTTGGAAGGGGGCCGAGGATGCATAGCTTGCGGCTCATTTTTTTTTATTGAATGAGTGTGCATCCATGACAACATTCGGCCGCGACACTTGGTCGGGGGCCGTGGTCAGTGGGCGAGTGTGGAGGCTCCCCCTTCGGGAGGGGCCGTGGATGCATAGCCCGCGGCTCATTTTTTTTTTTTGAATGAGTGTGCATCCATGACAACATTCGGCCGCGACACTTGGTCGGGGCCGTGGTCAATGGGCGAGTGTGGAGGCTCCCCCTTCGGGAGGGGCCGAGGATGCATAGCCTGCGGCTCATTTTTTTTTTAAAAATGAGTGTGCATCCATGACAACATTCCGCCGCGACACTTGGTCGGGGGCCGTGGTCAGTGGGCGAGTGTGGAGGCTCCCCCTTCGGGAGGGGCCGTGGATGCATAGCCCGCGGCTCATTTTTTTTTTTTTGAATGAGTGTGCATCCATGACAACATTCGGCCCTGACACTTGGTCCGGGGCCGTGGTCAGTAAGCGAGTGTGAAGGCTCCCCCTTCGGGAGGGGCCGTGGATGCATAGCCCGCGGCTCATTTTTTTTTTTTGAATGAGTGTGCATCCATGACAACATTCGGCCCCGACACTTGGTCGGGGGCCGTGGTCAGTGGGCGAGTGTGGAGGCTCCTCCTCCGGGAGCGGCCGTGGATGCATAGCCTGCGGCTCATTTTATTTTTTGAATGAGTGTGCATCCATGACAACATTCGGCCCGGACACTTGGTCGGGGGCTGTGGTCAGTGGGCGAGTGTGGAGGCTCCCCCTTTGGAAGGGGGCCGAGGATGCATAGCTTGCGGCTCATTTTTTTTTATTGAATGAGTGTGCATCCATGACAACATTCGGCCCCGACACTTGGTCGGGGGCCGTGGTCAGTGGGCGAGTGTGGAGGCTCCCCCTTCGGGAGGGGCCGTGGATGCATAGCCCGCGGCTCATTTTTTTTTTTTTGAATGAGTGTGCATCCATGACAACATTCGGCCGCGACACTTGGTCGGGGCCGTGGTCAATGGGCGAGTGTGGAGGCTCCCCCTTCGGGAGGGGCCGAGGATGCATAGCCTGCGGCTCATTTTTTTTTTAAAAATGAGTGTGCATCCATGACAACATTTGGCCCGGACACATGGTCCGGGGCCGTGGTCAGTGGGCGAGTGTGGAGGCTCCCCCTTTGGGAGGGGCCGAGGATGTATAGCTTGCGGCTCATTTTTTTTATTGAATGACTGTGACTCCATGAGAACATTCGGCCCCGACACTTGGTCGGGGGCTGTGGTCAGTGGGCGAGTGTGGAGGCTCCCCCTTCGGGAGGGGCCGTGGATGCATAGCGTGCGGCTCATTTTTTTTTTTGAATGAGTGTGCATCCATGACAACATTCGGCCCCGACACTTGGTCGGGGGCCGTGGTCAGTGGGCGAGTGTGGAGGCTCCTCCTCCGGGAGCGGCCGTGGATGCATAGCCTGCGGCTCATTTTATTTTTTGAATGAGTGTGCATCCATGACAACATTCGGCCCGGACACTTGGTCGGGGGCTGTGGTCAGTGGGCGAGTGTGGAGGCTCCCCCTTTGGAAGGGGGCCGAGGATGGTAGCTTGCGGCTCATTTTTTTTTATTGAATGAGTGTGCATCCATGACAACATTCGGCCGCGACACTTGGTCGGGGGCCGTGGTCAGTGGGCGAGTGTGGAGGCTCCCCCTTCGGGAGGGGCCGTGGATGCATAGCCCGCGGCTCATTTTTTTTTTTTGAATGAGTGTGCATCCATGACAACATTCGGCCGCGACACTTGGTCGGGGCCGTGGTCAATGGGCGAGTGTGGAGGCTCCCCCTTCGGGAGGGGCCGAGGATGCATAGCCTGCGGCTCATTTTTTTTTTAAAAATGAGTGTGCATCCATGACAACATTCCGCCGCGACACTTGGTCGGGGGCCGTGGTCAGTGGGCGAGTGTGGAGGCTCCCCCTTCGGGAGGGGCCGTGGATGCATAGCCCGCGGCTCATTTTTTTTTTTTTGAATGAGTGTGCATCCATGACAACATTCGGCCCCGACACTTGGTCCGGGGCCGTGGTCAGTAAGCGAGTGTGAAGGCTCCCCCTTCGGGAGGGGCCGTGGATGCATAGCCCGCGGCTCATTTTTTTTTTTTGAATGAGTGTGACTCCATGAGAACATTCGGCCCCGACACTTGGTCGGGGGCCGTGGTTAGTGGGCGAGTGTGGAGGCTCCCTCTTCGGGAGGGGCCGTGGATGCATAGCTTAGGGCTCATTATTTTTTTTGAATGAGTGTGCATCCATGACAACATTCGGCCCCGACACTTGGTCGGAAGCCGTGGTCAGTGGGCGAGTGTGGAGGCTCCTCCTTCGGGAGGGGCCGTGGATGCATAGCCTGCGGCTCATTTTATTTTTTGAATGAGTGTGCATCCATGACAACATTCGGCCCCGACACTTGGTCGGGGGCCATGGTCAGTGGGCGAGTGTGGAGGCTCCGCCTTTGGCAGCGGCCGTGGCTGCAAAGCCAGCGGTTCATTTTTTTTTTTGAATGAGTGTGCATCCATGAAACCATTCGGCCCCAACACTTGGTCGGGGGCCGTGGTCAGTGGGCGAGTGTGGAGGCTCCCCCTTCGGGAGGGGCCGTGGATGCATAGCCCGCGGCTCATTTTTTTTTTTTGAATGAGTGTGCATCCATGACAACATTCGGCCCCGACTCTTGGTCGGGGGCCGTGGTCAGTGGGCGAGTGTGGAGGCTCCCCCTTCGGGAGGGGCCGTGGATGCATAGCCCGCGGCTCATTTTTTTTTTTTTGAATGAGTGTACATCCCTGACAACATTCGGCCCCGACACTTGGTCGGGGGCCGTGGTCAGTGGGCGACTGTGGAGGCTCCCCCTTCGGGAGGGGCCGTGGATGCATAGCCCGCGGCTCATTTTTTTTTTTTGAATGAGTGTGCATCCATGACAACATTCGACCCCGACACTTGGTCGGGGGCCGTGGTCAGTGGGCGAGTGTGGAGGCTCCGCCTTTGGCAGCGGCCGTGGATGCATAGCTTGCGGCTCATTATTTTTTTTGAATGAGTGTGCATCCATGACAACATTCGGCCCCGACACTTGGTCGGGGGCCGTGGTCAGTGGGCGAGTGTGGAGGCTCCGCCTTTGGCAGCGGCCGTGGCTGCAAAGCCATCGGCTCATGTTTTTTTTTAAAAATGAGTGTGCATCCATGACAACATTCCGCCGCGACACTTGGTCGGGGACCGTGGTCAGTGGGCGAGTGTGGAGGCTCCCCCTTCGGGAGGGGCCGTGGATGCATAGCCCGCGGCTCATTTTTTTTTTTTGAATGAGTGTGCATCCATGACAACATTCGACCCCGACACTTGGTCGGGGGCCGTGGTCAGTGGGCGAGTGTGGAGGCTCCCCCTTCGGGAGGGGCCGTGGATGCATAGCCCGCGGCTCATTTTTTTTTTTGAATGAGTGTGTATCGATGACAACATTCGGCCGCGACACTTGCTCCGGGGCCGTGGTCAGTGGGCGAGTGTGGAGGCTCCCCCTTCGGGAGGGGCCGTGGATGCATAGCCCGTGGCTCATTTTTTTTTTAAAAATGAGTGTGCATCCATGACAACATTCGGCCGCGACACTTGGTCGGGGGCCGTGGTCAGTGGGCGAGTGTGGAGGCTCCCCCTCCGGGAGGGGCCGAGGATGCATAGCCCGCGGCTCATTTTTTTTTTAAAAATGAGTGTGCATCCATGACAACATTCGGCCGCGACACTTGGTCGGGGGCCGTGGTCAGTGGGCGAGTGTGGAGGCTCCCCCTTCGGGAGGGGCCGTAGATGCATAGCCCGCGGCTCATTTTTTTTTTTTGAATGAGTGTGCATCCATGACAACATTCGGCCCCGACACTTGGTCGGGGGCCGTGGTCAGTGGGCGAGTGTGGAGGCTCCCTTTTCGGGAGGGGCCGTGGATGCATAGCCCGCGGCTCATTTTTTTTTTTTGAATGAGTGTGCATCCATGACAACATTCGACCCCGACACTTGGTTGGGGGCCGTGGTCAGTGGGCGAGTGTGGAGGCTCCCCCTTGGGAAGGGGCCGTGGATGCATAGCGTGCGGCTCATTTTTTTTTTTTTAATGAGTGTGCATCCATGACAACATTCGGCCTCGACACTTGGTCAGGGGCCGTGGTCAGTGGGCGTGTGTGGAGGCTCCCCCTTCGGGAGGGGCCGTGGATGCATAGCCCGCGGCTCATTTTTTTTTTTTGAATGAGTGTGCATCCCTGACAACATTCGGCCCCGACACTTGGTCGGGGGCCGTGGTCAGTGGGCGAGTGTAGAGGCTCCCCCTTCGGGAGGGGCCGTGGATGCATAGCCCGCGGCTCATTTTTTTTTTTTTGAATGAGTGTGCATCCATGACAACATTCGGCCCCGACACTTGGTCGGGGGCCGTGGTCAGTGGGCGAGTGTGGAGGCTCCGCCTTTGGCAGTGGCAGTGGCTGCCAAGCCAGCGGCTCATTTTTTTTTTTGAATGACTGTGCATCCATGAAACCATTCGGCCCCATCACTTGGTCGGGGGCCGTGGTCAGTGGACGAGTGTGGAGGCTCCTCCTTCGGGAGGGGCGGAGGATGCATAGCCCGCGGCTCATTTTTTTTTTTTGAATGAGTGTGCATCCATGACAACATTCGGCCCCGACACTTGGTCGGGGGCCGTGGTCAGTGGGCGAGTGTGGAGGCTCCGCCTTCGGCAGCGGCCTTGGCTGCAAAGCCATCCGCTCATTTTTTTTTTTGAATGAGTGTGCATCCATGACAACATTCGGCCCCGACACTTGGTTGGGGGCCGTGGTCAGTGGGTGAGTGTGGAGGCTCCCCCTTCAGGAGCGGCCGAGGATGCATAGCCTGCGGCTCATTTTTTTTTTTGAATGAGTGTACATCCATGACAACATTCGGCCGCGACACTTGCTCCGGGGCCGTGGTCAGTGGGCGAGTGTGGAGGCTCCCCCTTCGGGAGGGGCCGTGGATGCATAGCCCGCGGCTCATTTTTTTTTTTTGAATGAGTGTGAATCCATGACAACATTCGGCCCCGACACTTGGTCGGGGGCCGTGGTCAGTGGGCGAGTGTGGAGGCTCCGCCTTCCGAAGGGGCCGTGGATGCATAGCGTGCGGCTCATTTTTTGTTTTGAATGAGTGTGCATCCATGACAACATTCGGCCGCGAGACTTGGTCGGGGGCTGTGGTCAGTGGGCGAGTGTGGAGGCTCCACCTTCGGGAGGGGCCGTGGATGCATAGCCTGCGGCTCATTTTATTTTTTGAATGAGTGTACATCCCTGACAACATTCGGCCCCGACACTTGGTCGGGTGCCGTGGTCAGTGGGCGAGTGTGGAGGCTCCGCCTTCCGAAGGGGCCGTGGATGCATAGCGTGCGGCTCATTTTTTGTTTTGAATGAGTGTGCATCCATGACAACATTCGGCCGCAAGACTTGGTCGGGGGCTGTGGTCAGTGGGCGAGTGTGGAGGCTCCACCTTCGGGAGGGGCCGTGGATGCATAGCCTGCGGCTCATTTTATTTTTTGAATGAGTGTGCATCCATGACAACATTTGGCCGCGACACTTGGTCGGGGGCCGTGGTCAGTGGGCGAGTGTGGAGGCTCCCCCTTCGGGAGGGGCCGTGGATGCATAGCCCGCGGCTCATTTTTTTTTTTGAATGAGTGTGCATCCATGACAACATTCGGCCCCGACACTTGGTCGGGGGCCGTGGTCAGTGGGCGAGTGTGGAGGCTCCCCCTTCGGGAGGGGCCGTGGATGCATAGCCCGCGGCTCATTTTTTTTTTTTTTGAATGAGTGTGCATCCATGACAACATTCGGCCCCGACACTTGGTCGGGGGCCGTAGTCAGTGGGCGAGTGTGGAGGCTCCCCCTTCAGGGGCGGCCGAGGATGCATAGCCAGCGGCTCATTTTTTTCTTTTGAATGAGTGTGCATCCATGACAACATTCGGCCCCGACACTTGGTCGGGGGCCGTAGTCAGTGGGCGAGTGTGGAGGCTCTCCCTTCGGGAGGGGCCGTGGATGCATAGCCCACGGCTCATTTTTTTTTTTTTGAATGAGTGTGCATCCATGACAACATTCGGCCCCGACACTTGGTCGGGGGCCGTGGTCAGTGGGCGAGTGTGGAGGCTCCCCCTTCCGGAGGGGCCGTGGATGCATAGCCTGCGGCTCATTTTTGTTTTTGAATGAGTGTGCATCCATGACAACATTCGGCCGCGACACTTGCTCCGGGGCCGTGGTCAGTGGGCGAGTGTGGAGGCTCCCCCTTCGGGAGGGGCCGTGGATGCATAGCCCGCGGCTCATTTTTTTTTTTTGAATGAGTGTGCATCCATGACAACATTCGGCCCCGACACTTGGTCGGGGGCCGTGGTCTGTGGGCGAGTGTGGACGCTTCCCCTTCGGGAGGGGCCGTGGATGAATAGCCCGCGGCTCATTTTTTTTTTTTGAATGAGTGTGCATCCATGACAACATTCGGCCCCGACACTTGGTCGGGGGCCGTGGTCAGTGGGCGAGTGTGGAGGCTTCCCCTTCGGGAGGGGCGGTGGATGCATAGCCCGCGGCTCATTTTTTTTTTTTTGAATGACTGTGCATCCATGACAACATTCGGCCCCGACACTTGGTCGGGGGCCGTGGTCAGTGGGCGAGTGTGGAGGCTCCCCCTTCGGGAGGGGCCGTGGATGCATAGCCCGCGGCTCATTTTTTTTTTTTTGAATGAGTGTGCATCCATGACAACATTCGGCCACGACACTTGGTCGAGGGCCGTGGTCAGTGGGCGAGTGTGGAGGCTCCCCCTTTGGGAGGGGCCGTGGATGCATAGCCCGCGGCTCATTTTTTTTTTTTGAATGAGTGTGCATCCATGACAACATTCGGCCCCGACACTTGGTCGGGGGCCGTGGTCAGTGGGCGAGTGTGGAGGCTCCCCCTTCAGGAGGGGCCGTGGATGCATAGCCTGTGGCTCATTTTTCTTTTTGAATGAGTGTGCATCCATGACAACATTCGGCCGCGACACTTGCTCCGGGGCTGTGGTCAGTGGGCGAGTGTGGAGGCTCCCCCTTCGGGAGGGGCCGTGGATGCATAGCCCGCGGCTCATTTTTTTTTTTTGAATGAGTGTGCATCCCTGTCAACATTCGGCCCCGACACTTGGTCGGGGGCCGTGGTCAGTGGGCGAGTGTGGAGGCTCCCCCTTCAGGAGGGGCCGTGGATGCATAGCGTGCGGCTCTTTTTTTTTTTTGAATGAGTGTGCATCCATGACAACATTCGGCCCCGACACTTGGTCGGGGGCCGTGGTCAGTGGGCGAGTGTGGAGGCTCCCCCTTCGGGAGGGGCCGAGGATGCATAGCCCGGGGCTTATTTTTTTTTTTTGAATGAGTGTGCATCCATGACAACATTCGGCCCCGACACTTGGTCGGGGGCCGTGGTCAGTGGGCGAGTGTGGAGGCTCCCCCTTCGGGAGGGGCCGTGGATGCATAGCGTGCGGCTCATTTTTTTTTTTGAATGAGTGTGCATCCATGACAACATTCGGCCGCGACACTTGGTTGGGGGCCGTGGTCAGTGGGCGAGTGTGGAGGCTCCCCCTTCGGGAGGGGCCGTGGATGCATAGCCTGCGGCTCATTTTTTTTTTTGAATGAGTGTGCATCCATGACAACATTCGGCCGCGAGACTTGGTCGGGGGCTGTGGTCAGTGGGCGAGTGTGGAGGCTCCTCCTTCGGGAGGGGCCGTGGATGCATAGCCTGCGGCTCATTTTATTTTTTGAATGAGTGTGCATCCATGACAACATTTGTCCGCGACACTTGGTCGGGGGCCGTGGTCAGTGGGCGAGTGTGGAGGCTCCCCCTTCGGGAGGGGCCGTGGATGCATAGCCTGCGGCTCATTTTTTTTTTTGAATGAGTGTGCATCCATGACATTATTCGGCCCCGACACTTGGTTGGAGGCCGTGGTCAGTGGGCGAGTATGGAGGCTCCCCCTTAGAGGGGCCGAGGATGCATAGGCCGCGGCTCATTTTTTTTTTTGAATGAGTGTGCATCGATGACAACATCCGGCCCCGACACTTGGTTGGGGGCTGTGGTCAGTGGGCGAGTCTGGAGGCTCCTTCTTCGGGGGGGGCCGTGGATGGATAGCCTGCGGCTCATTTTTTTTGATTGAGTGTGCATCCATTTGCTTTTTAGAACTCATTACAATGTCTTTTATTCAGGTGTCATCTGAGGATAATATTGGGAGCCAAGTACAAGTTCCTTCTCCAGCAGAGTCGGAGGTACTTTCTGTTGGACCTTTATCATTAGAAGATTCGGCATTTTCGAAATTACATGTGGCATTTTATTTATGTTCAACTTCCCGTGTTATTGGAATATAATTCATTCTTTTCCATAATATAGGTATATTCCGATGCTCCAGAACTGTCTGCCAATTCCTCCATATCAGTAATCAATGTTTCTGATCTTTCGGATTCATTAGATCAGCATTACTTTACTTGTGATGTAGCAAACCCTGTAGGCTTTGGTAGCGTATCTTTTGAAGTCCATTCTCCACTGTACATGCCTACATCTCCTGTTTACATGCCTACGTCCCCTGTCTATGAGCCTTCTTCCCCTCGCTACGTGCCCACCTCTCCTACACAGGATTCACCACTGATGTCTCCACACTCTCCAATCTCGCCTATTAGAGTGAGGCGGCCAGCCCATGTTGTGTTTGCCCTTCCGGCAATTCTGCCATGCCCTGTCCAACAAACCAGGCGTTTCTGGAGGAGGCGCCGTCACTGGAATTGTAGACAGTCTAGGGAGTATTATAGGCGATCATCACGTCGATAGAGTCTTCAAGCTCAAATGATATTGTACTTGTTGTATTGGATTTGTCATTATGAAGTGATACTGTTATTCTCTATTTCATATTTCTCAATTTTGCCAGACTATCTAAGTTGCGATTCCAACAGTAATTTGCAAACCGTTTTGCAGGTTACTCAAACACAAGAAGTGTTGGAAAAACCATCTTGTCCTGTAGACTTGAAGACTGCTTTAGAAGGCGAATTGGAGCACCGCAAACAATACAAGCTGGACTCCATTGGCGTCATCAACAAACTCAGCATTAAACCAGAAAGGAAGTCCCGCTTGATGGTGCCCCTATGCAGAATGATATCAATGGCCAAGGTCAGACCAGTGGGCGAAATGGGGGTTCTGCACTTGGAGCGGGAGTTTGTTAAGGGGTATAGAGATGGGGACCGCGTCATGTACATCTCCATATACAACAGTGAAGAGCAGACGAAGGATGTTACGGCGGAGACCATAGCTGGTTGGAGCCCTTTATGGAGGGCCGCGAGTGATCGTTTTAATGATGAGATCCGTGGAGACGAGGACTGGATGCAATTCTCCAACAAGATGTTTTTTGTCTGGAAAGGTAACCACCGCCTCGCTGCCTGGCTCCGACATATAAACAAGCACCATGCGGACGACCCAGATTGGCACATCTCTGTGCATTGCATTATACTAGACCCCCGCGGCCATGTGGGCAAGTTGCTTCACGCCATGCACGATATTAACTGGTAAGTATCTCTGTTGTTTTCGTTCTTTCTGCACACTCAAACCTTTCTGCTACTGCATTTTATTCCTTTAATATTCATCTTTGTTTTTCAGGTCAACTGAGAATGACCACGTCAAGAGTAATCTTCCAGCAAAGTTGTTTCGAATCCGCTCGTTCGGGATGATGAAACTGGAGGATTTTAAAGACCTCCTGAGCCCTGAAGAGTATGATGCATGTCTGAAACACAAGCCACCTAATCCGTCGTGGTTTCCCTTGACAACGAAAATTTTTATAGCATTTCTATACCGTGTAAGTTTTCCCGCCATCCTGTCTTCGCTTCTGCTACTTGGATAAATTACAATATCCTGATAAATACTTTTGTTTTAACAGCGGGAAATCGCACTGGCCTCCGACGAAGCAGCGAGGGCCTACTTTGAGAAGACACCAGAGGAGGATCAATCTGCAAATGCAGTTTGGGATGTCATGAATGAGGCATCTGAGAAAATGGTCGAATCCATCAAGAAGGAGGACTTCACCAAGTACTTGGCCATTGCGAATCCCAAGAATGGTGACGACTTCCTCAATGAGGTGACACAATCACTACTACCATTTATAATACTTCGTATGTCAACGTCATTTCCTTATTTCGTAGTGTCTAAAATAATCACTCTTTTTGCAGATCAATCGACATTACAGTGACTTCTCGAAACCGGAGATGACCCTTGAGAAGCTACAGAAAATTGTCCCAGCAGCAGTTGAGGCCAAATACAAGGCTCGCTGGTTGAGGTGGTGGAACTCATCCCCAAATTCCAGGCTATCTTACAGATTCCTTCCGCTCGAATTCAAGGAAACCGACCTCGACCCTTGGTTGAACAAGGCTTCATTTTGGGCTGGGGTATATTCTCTACATTTAGTATTCAACTACATTATAGTTTTTATTTTTCTTAACTTCTACTTCTTCGCTAATATATTTTTGTCTATATTATAGTTGGAGGAAGCTGTCATCAATGAAGTCGAGGACATATGCAAAGCGGAGAACCTCATCATCAATTGGAAGGATTTTCCTGATGTCCAAGAACCGGGGGCTTATGTGGAGAGTTCACGTATTCTTTTATGGGACAAGGCCTTCCCGATGTTCCTTGGAAATAAGGCTGAGAAGGTTGATGACAAGAAGTCTAACTTCGCTAAATTCCCTGGAACCGCTGAGGTTGTTAAGCAGGTTACTTACCGGTACGTATGTTATCTTCATGTCATTCGTTTTCCGCAATAATGAGCTGTTTATATTTTAGTGATGCTAACCTTCTTTAAAATTGTGTATTTAGGTACTTTAAGAGAGAGCTTGTTCCAAAGGGCGTCCTCACCGTCCAGCAGCTCCCCAACTACTTCCTTGCTTGGACGTCGAGAACCTCGGACCAGTGTATCTATTCTCCACAACAGTTGAAAAGGTACAAAGCTCCCCACTTGCTTGAGGGATGCTGGTACCTTGATTGTTTTCGCGGTTTCACTATTGACTCTGAGGTGGACATCAAGACTTTACATGATGCCGGTGAGGTAGTGGCCGAAGAAGCGGTGGATGCTACTCAAGATGGCGGAGGCCCTGAAGACCAATCATCGGCTCCTCCACCGAAGAAAGGGAGAGCTCGGCGGCTGAAATCTTTGCGATCACATTCACAACCTTCACAGCAAACTGGTGCAGCGTCGTCCGCTCCAGAGCAGACGGCACCAGAGCCCTCTCCAGTGAATGTGGTTACGAAGCCTTCTTCAACTTCATCACCGGGTCCTTCCTCGATCAGTGCTTCGGAGATCACCAGAGGTCTCCTTGAGCAGAGGAAGGCCAAACTATATCCTCAAACAACTTCTTCTGCTGGAGCTTCGATTTCCACACAAGTTTCCGTCTTCAACTCATCTGTGGATTCCATGTTACGGCGAAATAAGAGACAGGAGAGAAAAGGTGGCGACCCGGATTGGATCAAGACTCAAGACTTCATTCGCAAGGTATGTTCCGATATTTTGACATTTAATGGATTCTGCCACCTCTACTCGCTATGTAGTTACTAACTCTGCTTTTTTGTTTCCTCTAGTTTGGAGCAGGCCGCCAAAACAGAGTTCCGGACCGGTGCAAACAAGAGGACCATCTGGGAGTCGACTTGATCATTGCCGACAACCCTGAGAATCTTCCCGTCCCATCCGTTTCCGTTCCCCCCACGAGTATTCCGCCTTGGAACTCTCGCGAGAAGGATTATGTGTTCGACATCTTCTGTTTTGCAGATAATTACCTACAGAAAGATGGTGCCCTCTGCCTCATCTACAACACTGAAGAAGCTGGTGGTGGTGACTACGTGCTTTTCAAGTACTGGTGGGGCGTCAATGTCCTCGGCCTCACTTCTCCTACGAACCCCGAGAACTTGGTAATTTCCCTAAACATACCCTTCCCTTTACTTATTGATAACCCTTCCGCTTAATTTTACTCACTAGTTTTGCTTGACTGCAGACTATGCGGTTCTGGATTCGCGTCTACGTTCGTAGTGGCATTACTTTCTCCTTCCAAACGAAGAAATCCGAGCTAATACATGGGCTCCTCAACATTACCGAGAGTGATGCCATTTTCAACTTCACCGATCTGGAATCGCAGCTCATGAATGGGGAGGTGCCGTGGAGAGGCCCAAGGGAGAAATCCCCTGAGATGATGCAAGGCATAATTGAGGAGCTGTCAAAGCCCGGCGACATAGTTCTTGATTGGAATGCTGGGACAGGTAACTATTCATGCATATCTCTGCTTAATTATTCCTCTCGTTTTTCCCACAGTTTCTCATTTATTTGTTTCTCTCCGAGTTTTATGGGCCTCCATCAAGGCTTCCAAGGCTATTGGTCGTCACATTCTCGCTTTTGAGGAGGACGAAGCCATATTCAACGCCCTTCTCAAACCGTGCATGGCTGGACCATCCGCCATGGGCCCTCCTAAACATCCTAGGCCGGCAGCAGCAGACGAAGCCCCTCCAAAGAGACCGAGACCTGATAAGTGGTGTAAGTCTTCTATTCTTTGTTCAAATTATCCAAGCATTACTTCTCTTTGCAGCTCTACGTACTCAATCTAACCACAATCGGTTCTCTATTGCAGAGTAGTTTCAGCAACACCGCCACGTGGGCCAAGAGCAGTGTCCACTCCATCGTGGCGTCTTCATTCCAGCCCGATTCAGCCTTTCATACTTCCGGACTACGCAGAGGACTTAGCACAGGCGTTTCAATCTGGAGCCCTCACATATGTTCCTAGTCGGCCAACTACTTTTGATCCCAGGGTTCTTCTATTCGTCGATGACGAGGCGGTAGAAGGAGATTCAGAGTCATCTAGTTCTGAGAGTGAAAGTAGCGACTGTAGCATGTTGTGAGTTTGAAGGAGGCTTCGGTCTATTGTTGTTTTCATTGGATTTGATTTGATTTAATTGGAGTTCATTGCGTTATCCTTCGTCTACTCTACTACCCTGAACCTATACTTGTTACGATTCTCATTTCCAAATCGTCTCCTTGTATGTAGAGGATGAAACGTCTCAACTGTAATGCTCAAAATATAATATGAAGAATGAAATGTTACAAAAGAAATGCTCAAAATTTAAATTGCGCTGTAATTTATATTTTAATCATTCAAAATCCCACATTTCCATAGCCATGTTACCTATTCTTGACTTGGTGTACATCTTGGTTTCTGCTACTCCATTATTGTACACAAACTCTGAAATATTCCACAAACTTTTAAGACCATTTCTTTTAGTTGGTATCGAGTTCTCTTATTCCTAGAATCGTCTATATTATCTAAAACCATCGTGCTGGAATACTCGTATCAAGATCCAATAAGGGACCAAATCTAAAGGAATGTATTCGGACACCCCACTAAACTTCACAGTACTAATCCTTCGAAGGATATACAGTCCAACTCTTGTCCATATCAAACCAGCAAGTTTCGCCATCCGATATGATCACTTCGGGCAGCTGAACAACTGGATTCTCATCGACGTTCGATAGCAAGGGATACGGGATTAGGGATAACTCCATAATAAGGAGAAGCTCATTGGTACAAAGCACTGTCCAACGCCATTCACCTTCACCAACATGGAGGCTTCCGATGTGCCTAAACGGTGGCAGGTCCATGCCTCGTTCTCTGGCGCACTCCACCTTCAACAGCCACGGCCGCAGCTCTTGATAACTCGCCGGTGCCTTTGGGGGCAAACCTACAGCCGCTCTCGTCCTCTTCGATCTCACATTACACACCTTCGGCATCGCGCAACACACTAAATTGTTGTAGTCTTAAAACGTTCCACGCAAGCCTACAGATTGACCCCCCCAAACTCCATCGCTACCTTCGCATACAGCACAGAATGCCAAGGACTGTGTCACTATCCTAATACGCCACCTAGAAACAAGCTAAAGAAGCCAAGAGTGACCTCCTTCTCTGGAACCCAGCTTACCAAGTGCTGTTTCATGATGAAAATCTCCTACTTGTATCACTGAAATGAAGATGCTTCGCTGCCTAGGAAGACAGAGTAATCTTCGATGAAGACAAGGACTCTAACAAGGTATATCTTGGTTTCAGCAGTTAAGATATTATACACGAATTTTGAAATATTCCAGGAAGTTTTCAAACCTTGCCTCCTTTATGTTCTTTCAAATTTGTTTTTTTCCTTGTGCATTTACATAATTCTATGAAAGAATTATTTGTTTGATCTAAAACTTAACGAATGGTCATTGTATCTTGCCTAAACCCATGACAAATCTAACAAAATATATGCATGACGTCATCATGACATCAGCCCTAATTTGTATCTTAGAGAACAAACGTAATAAATTCTTACAAAAGTTAACCCTGATCTCCACGGTAATATACTCTTTTCCTAAAAAAGTGTCAAAATCAAGCCTTAATTTAGTAATTTTCCACGCTTATAGGGTCTACTTTGCTTTTGAAAATTTTGATAATTGTCAATTCTGTGCTCTCCATTTTGTGCTCTCCGCTCTCCGCTCTACGCTCTCCGCTCACATACGAACTTTCCCCCCATTGCGCGCTCATTTCTTTAGCATAGGTCAGGTGCATTCCCATAAGCCAATTCCAAATCAAGTCCTCACCCCACTTGTCCGGAAAGTCAGGAGTATTTTCCTTATTTTGCTCCCAATGCGGTGGCATCCAGGTCGCTAAGCCGAACTGCTCATAAAAACGCTTGTGTAAGGGGGACTTACATACAGCACACCACCGACGTATCATGGCATGGGAAATCAAGCATTGTGGATGATACATGCAGTGACAGGATCCCAATGACCAGCCCCCCTCTGGCCCAAATAGATTGGTACAAATGGGACAACTGGTCCCACCCAACACATACTTCTGTGGATTGGGCCAAAGCAGTCTTCGCTGTATACTACTATTCTCAGGGATCTTCTCATTAGATTTGGCGGTCTTGTACTCCCACTCCAACTGCGTCCACTCTATTTCCTTACCAATCATCGCTATGTCGTCAGGAAACATTTCATCTGGATCTGCCCACGAGGTAAGTCCGAAATCTCTCTTGGAGTTAAGTTTGAGGTAGTCGTGGTCAATCCTCTTGAACTCACTGTACATCTGTCTGTGACGGTCAACGTTCAGAATGCATGCAATCTTCCATTGGTACTACTGTCTACTCATCTCGATCAGATACGTTTTGAGCATCCCGTTGGTAGCTTGCAATTCGGAGACAGTGGGTACGTCTGACTGTTGAAATCCCAAAGAGTCGTCCGTCTCTTAGAATCCACAAACATGATTTGCCGCTCGGGGGTCCGCATCACTTGACTTGATGATGCGAATGGGATGATTGGCTTACAGAGAACTCGGACCGGGGTATCTTCCACGAGACCGTGCGTGGCCGATTCAATGATGGCATTCACGTCTTCCTCGTTCATTCCAGGGCTACTAGGGATTGGAGCTTGGCTCGCCTCGGGTACGTTAATCGGAGTCCTCGCAGATTTAAGTTGCGAAATCTCTTCATTCTGCTTCCGGATAATCTCATTCATCCTATCAGCTTCTTCGTACAAGTTCTCGATAGTCTTCTCCATCTCAGAAATTAACGCATTTTTTTCTTCCAGCTCGTTACGCAATGCGTCGCCTTGCTGGCCTTGGGCATCAACGGTGGCTATTGTAGCCTCCAACTCAATTGCAAACCCATCGTCATCATCTTCCATTACATTGCTTGGGCCCGCAATCTGTGGATTCAATACAAGAGGAGCTACATCAACATTGCTTGGGCCCCCGACGATTGCTGGAGGAGCCTGATGAGGAATACCCCGTCCAGTAGGATTTGCAGGCGGTGCACGATTCCTCGTTGACAAACACGCAGCTAGCTTAGGATCCTTCTTTTTTAACTGTGTGATTCTAGCATTAGTGGCTGCTCTTGTTTGTGACTGAGGGGGACGGTTTACCGTACCATCAGAATCATTATCCGCTTCTGAGTCACTCCACTCAAAAGGCGCATGATCCTCGGGATCATCCAAGTATGACCAGTCATGATCTGGAAATCTTAGGACCGCTGTAGGTATCGCCATCTCTCCTGGACGCCGCTGGACGCTAGGAGTCAACCGTATGGTCCTTCAATCCACCTGCCTATGATGCATTATCTCGGCATATACCATTCTACAAATAAAGAGCAGAACCTCGTTTCTATCGTTCATCGCCTAGTTGTATAGAACCTGGTACACCTCCAAACACCGGGTCTCGAACTGACGGTTCTTGCACCATTTCATGTTCGCCTTGTTTGAAGTACAATTTTTATTATGGCGATGCAACGGTAAAAACTTTCCAATGTGGCACCATTCAATGAATTCCTCACACGTTGCTAGAGTCCACGGTTGCGGTGGGGCTTCCCACCCTCTGAATGCCAGCTTTGCAGGATTCATTAAGACGTGAACCCTCTTATGTTGGAGGTTTCCATGCCTCACCCGTCCTGCATCCTTTTGCTTTTTCCTCTGTTCTGCCGCCGTGGCAGATTTGGTCGTTGCTGTTCCGTATCTGCTTGAGGTAGATCGTTCTTCGAAGTCTTCCAAAAGTGCAAAATTAAAAGCCTACAACTACCCCAAAACCTCAATCACATTTACAAATTATAAACATTTACAATATTCTCAAATGTACCACACAACCACCATAGAGTTCTGAAGAATAAAAGCAATAACAAGTGTGAAAATGCTGGGACCCACCTGAGTACCAAGCAATCAGCTACCCTGAGGGTGTTGAAGGCGAGGTGCTCAAAGGGGGGGGAGTGCAAAATGAGGGGGCGGATCGCCCTTTTATAGTCACGGACGCCAGGAAACGGGTGCGAGCATCCTGCTACGGGCGCGAGCAGAGACCCTACGGGCGCGCGCGGGCACCGACGACGGGGTTTTGGCCGTGTATACCTCCGCGCCTGCGTGGGTATCAACGGGCCCGAGCAGTTCCCATGGCGGGTATATGACGGCCGCGAGTGGGTTTTACCGCGCG
The DNA here is from genome assembly GCA_014871385.1 of Ceratodon purpureus. Classification (NCBI taxonomy): domain Eukaryota; kingdom Viridiplantae; phylum Streptophyta; class Bryopsida; order Pseudoditrichales; family Ditrichaceae; genus Ceratodon; species Ceratodon purpureus. The sequence continues at coordinate 9,087,193 of CM026426.1, forward strand.
CGCGCGGGTAGCGACCCGGTCTTTATTAGGCGCGCGCGAGCGTCGTCCGGGTACCGAAGGGGCGCGCGCGCGGATATTGATCGGGCGCGATCCGAATTGCATGGGCGCGAGCATTGGTCCAGAACGGGCGCCACCACAAACCAGAACACTGTTGAAAATCAGAGTAAACAAAAGAGAACTTGCAAATTCAGGGTTAAAAAAAATACTTTATTTATTTTGAAAATTTATCACTTCATTGTAATGTCAATTACAGTGCCATGCACTCTAGGTGCCGGTCCTCTAGGTCTTTCAAGTGCGTCTCGAAATGGTTTGTTTGAGCACTAGAGACAATATTGGGAGCACAAAGTATTGCTATCTCCTTCTTTAGTTCTTTGATGAGATCGCCATTCTCATAGTCAAGTTCTTCGACAGTTGCTTCGGTTGCCAACTGCTCTTGAGTGGTTGGAGGCAAAGGGCGTCCATTCTCTGCGTAGGCCACCAATTTGTCACGGCGAGAGATCCAATCCTCGAACAACTCGATCAGTTTCCGGAGTCGCTCCAGCATCGACCAAAAAATTGTGTTCGTTCGCTGTGCAGTGCCCGGTGGGGTGGCACCATTTGTTAAACTCATGTACGACTTGATTTGTTGGCAATTGCATGCGTTGGAATTCATGTTGGATGGTACATCGATTGTTGTAAAACCCACCATAACACTAAGCAATCAGCTATCCTCGGGCTGTTGAAGGCAAAATGCACAAAGTGGGGGGGGGGTGCGAATCAGTGGAGGAGGGTGGCAATTTATACTCACAGGGGCGACAATGTGGGCGCGAGCAGGTTGGGCGCGCGCAAGCTATTACGGGCGCGAGCAGATTCATCCTATGCTACGGGCGCGGGCGACCCTGGTCGAGCGAGGGTAATCGGGCGCGATCACTGGGCGCGCGCGAGACAGACGACGGACGCGATCAACCACACCTGGCAGGCGCGAGCAGGCGCAGTTACGCGCGCGGACGCGACGACGGGCGCCACCCATGGTAAACAGTAGTAAACTGTGAGGACAGTAATTTTGCTCACGCCAGGGAGCCCGTCCGATAAGCTTCCGTCCGATAACCGTCCGTCATGTCCGTCACGTGACTACACGACAATTTTATGGCCCGTCCGTCTATTATGACAACCCTGGCTTGAATCACTTACAACATTTGTGTGCCTTGACTAGAAAAAAGAAGAACAAGCGCTGTCAACGGCAATTGAATGGGACGTTGTTAGTCCTCCGGAATTCGTTACTGGCAATGCTTTCGGGAGGGAGACTTGACTGCGGGCTAGAAGCAGAGTAGTTGGAGGTCGAGTGCTCTGGAGAATGTCCCCATGATGTCTGATTTCAGTGACCTCCTCCTTCTACGCTCCTTTCGACAAGTGCTGGATGTTTGCCGCAGCTTCCTTGACGGTCCCGGACTGCGTGCTCATTGTCAAAGTAGTCAAAAAAGTGGAGATTGGATGCGTTGCCAAGCTGCACCATCTCCTCATGGCAGTCGCTGTTCCAATGAAACTCCTTCGAGAACATCACAAAATGTCCGATAGTGGGAACATTTGGATATTCAAGCTTATACCTATGCTTAAGACGATGAATCTCTGCTAGCCAAGAGAGAACAGCTTCTTTGTCCATGACTCGAAATACAACCTAGAAAGAAGACAAAGGAAAACGGCTGAAAAGCTCCACCGATGGAGGTATGGTAAAGCTATAATAATTTTGGTGCAATGACTTGAGCAACAATATATTAAGCATCAAGCACCTTAGTTACAGGACACTGAATGAAGAGATGATCAGATAATAGGAAGAGTGATATTATGAGTGAGCCGGATTGTTGTGTGTGACGATGGAAGGTGTACAGCAGGAAAGTGGAAATTCGGACATGTACCAACATGTGCAGCAGATACAACAATCAAGTTTAGAGACTCAGAAATCTTCATTCAGATTTGCAAATATGATGTTTTTAAGTTCATGTAATATTAAGTCTTATTAGTAATTTTACTTCTTATTTAGTGTAATAGGAAGAAGTGAGGTACGTCTCAATTGAAAATAAATCAGCATGTGTCTACCTAAATCTTTATAACGAGGACTACAATGTATGCAATCAAAGGTTCTTCTTCACACATGTGTATGATCTAACAATGCACCATTGTTATGAAGTGTATCTTGAAGTGCAATGATTCGGATTTTGTGTGAGTGTCGGTATAGATATACTTCCATAACATGTAGATTCCAATAGGATTCAAATAATCGTAGATCTTAGGGTGACTGTTTTGATTTCAAAACTGATCAGCATAAACCGAGAACATGAGGTCCTCAAAGATTATGTCTGAAATCTACAGTACAAATCCTCGTTTCCAATGGACTGAATCTTCGAACAAACTGTTGAACGAACTGTAGTGCTAAGTTATCAAAATCATCCAATGGCACGTGCAATTTGTAGATTCCAGGAATATCACATGCAGTCCCGATATTCCAAAAATAAAAAATAAACAAAGATGGAAACCCAATATTGTCGATGAGAACATTACAGACCACGGGTTTACTCGACATGGTAACTTGGTAATGTGCTTTTCACAAAGTGAAATCGGAAATTCAATGTATGCTTGTCACTTCACTACAATGTACCCCAGGTTATATTGAATCACACTTGCGTCATTTCCAGTGCCTCAATGGACAACAATTGGACACAGTGTCATTTACAGAGACACACCAAAGGACAGGATTCCTACTAGTGTATTTGCTACAGTGCATTTCTGCAACGTGCTCAAACCCACTCTACCAACGGCCATCGTTTCTCTAAGAGCATCCTGAGTCATATTCTAAGCCCTTAAACCTCCAACTATTTACAAGTCGGCATTCAACTTCATCCGACTTCATTTGGCACACGAGATTAAGGATTTCGAACAGGTCTAGTGGGGGCCTATAAACACCTTTCTCATCCTAGTCGCGGCCCGTGAACAAGTGTCGACTTGTAAATTTTCAAGCCATTCCTTGCCTCCTATAACCATTAGAAATTAAAAAAAAAATTCAAGCTCACATCTTTCTACTTTTTTCCACTTAACCTATTTATTGCGAAATCCTACAACAAGCTACGAAAGAAAACCAAATCTAAGGAATGAAAACATTTTACATGTCGCCTTTAAATTGGGAGTCTGGGTATGTAAAGCGGGGACACACTTTCCACCATTTGGAACCCTAATCCAATGAGGTCCCTCCACCTCTCTCGGAGCTCACTGCGAATCACAGCATTAGACGGGTTAATTTTGACTCCGAATTTGGAAACAGAAAGGTAACCTCGGCATTGAGTGGAGACTACCGGTCTAAGGGTGAACTGCCATTCCACCGAAGCATGGTCCATTTATGGGCTTACAGGTTGGAGGACATCTATGTATTTATGGAATTTCCACCTGGCAGGAACGTGGGTCATAAGCCAACGTTTCGGCATCTCGCATTCCACGTTTGGTGCAGAGTCTATTTAGGGTAAGTCTTCTGAACCATTTTTCGTTTTTCGCACAGAAGCGATTGCTACCGGAATCGGAGTGAACGCAGCTGTGGGAGCCTTCGTCGATCGGAGAAGATGGGATCGGCAGAGGGCGGCAAGGTGGGTGAGAAGCAGATCTTGGACGGCGACAGCATCGCGTCGCTCTTCAAGAAGCTAGCTCGGAAGGACGCGACCTGGGACCGGGACCAGATTGGCGATGTGTTGCATTGGCTCAGGCAGGTGATTGGGCTTATCTGCGGGATCGTGTGGGGGTTGTTTCCGCTCACCGGGTTTGGCTGGATTGTGGTGTTTGTGGCGCTCTCATCAGCGATCGTTTATGGGGTTTATTCGCTCTACTTGAGGCTGGATGGGGAGGATTTCGGGGGCGATGCGAGGTTGCTTCAGGAGGGTTTCTTTGCGTCGATGACGCTGTTTTTGCTGGGGTGGACTTTGGTATACAGTCTCATTCATTTCTGAATGAATTCTCTCTCGGATAGTGCTGTAGAGCGGGTGGATATTCTTTGTACACAATCAAATATTGGGATTGGATGTCATTCTCTGAAATCATTGTATTGGCTTAAAGCCGAGGGTTAGCTTCTGGGGCGAAGTTTTTATTATTGAAAATTTGGAACCTACTTTAGTTAGATCATTGCTAGCAGTTGGAAATATTTTGGGGTGATATGGTGCCCTTTAGAGAAGAGTAAGAGTTGTTTTGTAATTGGTTTAGATTTATCTGAGTAAGATGGGTGACCATTTGGTGAAGCTGGACTGCCTTCACTACTCCGAAGAGCCTTGTGGTTATTGAATTTCTTTTAATGTCAAGGCTGGCCACCGATTGTCGAGTTTCTGAACTTGGAAGTTGATATGGGAAGAAGATGCTTGTGATCTACTTGGTGGAGTTTGGTGTTTATTCTCCCTATTCGATTTAAGCACTATCTATCCATTGTGGTTTTTCAACAGGTTTGAAGTTGCTTTAATTGAGGTTCTTGTTAATGTTGAGTTTCGGGACAAGTGTAAGCGTAAATGTCATAATTTGGGAATTCAATCAAGGATGTCTAAAGGCAGCATTCAAGTTAGTCCCTTTGGCATAAAATGTGGTGGGTACTTTGAAGAAAATGCATTTGCCGGTTAGGTGAGGGAAGATGCATTTACCGGTAGGGTGAGGTAAGGGAGAGCTGACAGAGCTTACATGGAGCAGCCCCAGATTGGCGAAGAGGTCGAAAGGAACTGCCGGATTCAACAGACCTCTCTGGAGATGATGCAACATGGGAATAACCCCAAGTTTGTATGTTGGCCAAGAGGCCCTCTAAAATTCGATAGGCTTCAGGTAGGTTTGGCTCAGACCGATCGTGGGTGAAGGCCGGATTCGGGTAAGGTCGGATCGAGTGATACTGTCGTTGGTGAAGGAGGGTAGGATGTGTTTAAACAACAGGTCGGGTACCCTTGAGTTGGCCTTAGTGGTCACCGGATCAGTAGAAAATGAAATGCTAAAAAATACCTCAAAATACAGCAGATATTCACAAATACGACATATGGATTATGTGATATTTCTTGTATTTGCAAGTTAGTTATCTTATATATATTTTATGGATTGTGTTCTCTTGTTCATGTTTAAGTTGTGCATATATTCCGATCTTGATCAATGTACCAACTCTTTTCTTATTTTAATATATAAATTTTATCCTAAACTGTACATAGATAAGTCACTCTTACTTATAAAATCTACAATAATTATGTATGAGTGTGTTCTTGACATAAAATATTGCAATGATGAGGTGTTGATATAGGCCATCGTTGAACATCTTCACTTTTAATTTTGAAACTTTAACCCAAATTCTATTTAATCTTGAAGTCATACACCTCCAAAATTCTCAACTTTGAATGTGCATTATACGAATCAAAGACATATTATAATCTTCCAATCCAACGGTTCGAAGTTACCAAAATTTAATCAACACTTGTTTCATTAAGATGTCCTTCCATTCATATGGTTGGATACTATTAATAGTATCATTGATTTCAATAAAGAGAGTTTTAAAAATACATCAAGCAAAAAACAATGGTTTTTCCAGAACCACCTTGGGCACTAAAGTCTTAAGCCACAAGGGACTGTCGGATCCAATGGACTTCTTTGGAGATGAGACAACATAGAATAACCCTAAGATTTTTGAGTTGGCCAAGAGGCGCTATTGCATTCGACAACGAAGTATGGTCGTGCATGTGGTAGATGAAGGACGTATTGAATAAAGGCAGCCATTCTCTATTGTGTGTAATAGAATCATTTTTGTAACTTTGATTGTAGATATGCAAATACAATGAAATTATACGCAGGCAATGAATTATGTGTCAATGTTGAATCATATATATTATAATATTTTGAAAGACAATAAGTCTTTTGCAATAAAAACGTATATATCTTGTATAATGTAATAATTTCTTCTTCCTTATTCTATGACATATGTGATATAACATCAACAACTCTACAGTTGGACCAAACTAGCATCATTGCTTGTGATCTCTATGGAGAGTAGATATAGACCAATCTGAGTATTTTAGATGCTTAGATGTTGCAAATGACCACCCTTTATTTATCGTCTTCATCTCATTGAAGTTCAAAATTAGAGCATGGATCAAAGTGTTCTAAAACTAATCAAGGATGAAGATTGCATTGAAAATTGGAGGGGGGGGGGGGGGGGGGGGGGGGGGGGGGGGGGGGGGGTGCAGGGCCATCCAGTTGAGATTTGAGTGTTTCCTAATTGAGATTAATTTCAACTAGAGGCCGCACATGGGAGGTCCAGTTGAAATGGGAGAAAAACACTCAATTGTGGTCCCCCCAAGAGAGAAAATTTCTCTACTGTGGTCTCCCATACCACAGTTGAAAAATACACTACAAAACTCAATGGTGCTCTCCCATACCATTGAGTGAAGTGTTTTGTTCATGCCTACGGAAAATTGGATGATTCCTTTTATGTATTCACGGAAAAAGCTCCCCCTATTTTCTGTAATCCATACTTCAAATTTTTGTGTCTTGTAATTTTGTGTCAGGTTAATTTTTGGATCATGTTAATTTTTGTATCATGTTAAATTTTGTGTTCTTTTCTATGTCACTGTAAATTTGTGTCACTTTAAGTAGTTAATTAACACAAAAATTTGTTGTCTAATTGTTTTCACTGTACTTAATGTTAATTTTTGTTCCCGTGTCACTACTAATTTATTTGTGTTAATTTGTGTTACTGTATCACTATTAATTAATTTGGGTTACAGGTTCAACAAGTAGAGTGTTAATTTTAAGTTAATTGATTTGTGCAATACCAACAAATTTGAAGGACTTTGATTACCAGATTCAATATTCCTTCTGATGGTATACATTGCACAAACCTAAAGGCCAAACTTACATGCAACATCCTCCTATAAATATAAAATCACCTATTGGTCAGATTAGAGAAGTGGAATTGAGAAATGGTATCTTCGTCTATTTCTTGTTGCATATTAAATTATTTGTAAAGCATTTCTGAATAGCATTCTAGTTTTGAATCATCAAATGACAAGCATTTTATTTTCCATGCAAATAAAGCAACAACCATTTTGTGGTCACTGGTTTGGACACTAGTTCCTACAATATTACATCGCATCATAACCCAATTCCCATTTTTTTATATTACTGGTCCTTACAATGCACATATTGGAGTTGTTTGTAGATTATAGGGGTGGGAGTTTACTCATAAATTGTAAGAATTTATTTAGTTGATAATTTCTACATGTCCATATAATATAGTCCATAATGGCTTCTCTATTAAATCTAGCACTATGTTTATGTTCTTCACCAGGGTCATTTAATTCATCTCCAAAAAAAAATCTTCCTGTATGAAAATCATTAGGAATTTTCAAGTATTTTAAAATTTCCGCTAATAATTTATCTTTGCTCTGAATTAAGAAATTGTGTAGTATGGCACAACATTTAATAATCTTTGGGACGAAGTACACTCTCAGTTTTGTCTTGTTATCCAATTCTTTATCTTCTGCTTTAAGAATTCCAAAAGCGCGTTCTACAGCCATTTTCGTTGAGCTATGATGTGAATTAAACATTTTATAATTTTTTGTTAATTTCATAGCAGGACTTGCTTCAAATGGTATTATAAGCTATGGTGCTAATGGATAAGCTTTATCTGTAATAATGTACGATTTAATATCAACACTTGGAATAAAAGCACTAGGTCTATTATTTAACTTAGGAATCTATCCATTTGTAGTCAATTTATAAAATTTGGTCTGTTAAAAATGTGATGAGTCAATTACACCCTGGTAGTCCTGCATGAACATCAGTAAAACAACACCCATGGTCAACTCTAACTTGCATAATCACGCTGCAAAATCCTTTTTTATTAATATAATCTTCTCGACGCAACAATTGACGCGCTGGATTGATAGGTAAATGTACACCATCCAATGCCCCAAGGCAGTGAGCTATTCCTTTTTGGGTTTGCAATTCAATTGCAATACCTTTTGACTTATTGAATTGAGGCCAATCCAATTTGTACGATAGCTTACGATTTACAGTTTTTATAAAATCAGTCAATATTTTATAAACTGTTGATTGTCCAATTCCATATAGATGGGAGACCAAACTTATAGTGGATCCACTCATTAATTTAAACAATGCATTGACAATTTTTTTTTTAACTTTAATTGGTTCTCTCCAATTTGTGGGTTTTTTTTTTTTTTTTTTTTTTTTTTTTTTTTTTTTTGCAAACCGTCTCTTAATTCATCACAAAATTTCATAAATGTTTTTTTTGTGCAATGTAAAATATCAAACCAAAATTGTGAGGGATAATCTTGCATCAAATAAGTAAAGAACCAAATCATGCATCGGAGCATGACATACTAACGATTGGTCAAATCAAGCATGAACCTTTTTAAAATACACAATACTTGAGAGTATTGTATAATAATAAATTTAAAAATATCTTCATGATTAATATCAATAATATAATTGTTTATATTTTTGCCATGAGAGTTGAAGAACTTTGTCAATTACAAATTGTTTTTTGATTCATAATGATTTCCTTGAGGTTGCATTATTTCAATCATTAACATTGATAGTACACAGGTTACCAATGAGAACATTGCCTCCATATGTTGTTCTTCTTCTGAAGACGATGGCATCACATATTTATCATTTTGAACATCCATATTGTTTTCCAACATGTTGTAAGCTCCATATATGGTCAAAGATTCTTCCAAAATCTTTTTTGGACTCTTTTGCATTATTTTGGAGGGTTTTATTGCATCCTCCGGACCTAAACAAAATAACATTTGAAATTATTAAGTTATCTTTTTGTCATCACATTGCACAATTCAAATTGTGAGCAACACAAAATGTCACCAAATCCTTCAAGCATTCAATATTTTATATCATCTTTCAAATCTAAAACTTAATTAAATACCTATAAAAAAAATTGTTACAAATAAAAAGACTTACCTTTACTAACAAATTCTTCTTCGATTGCTCCACGTTCTTTTAGTGCAAAAATAATGTCACGTATATCATTTCGTTTAGATTAAACATTAGATACATGAAACCATTTTTTGGTAAACTCTAGTAAAAAATTGAACAAATTAGTAATGCGTTAGTTTAAAAATTCAGAATGATTTTGTCCTTTCTAACATATTGTTGTTTTCTGGGAGCAGCTCACAGGAACTCTCTAGGATGTTGGTGTGATATGCAATTGTAGAATCTATGAAGAGACTGAGGTACTAATGTTCAGCTCAATTTTCAATTATAGACACAAATCCAATTTTATTTGATGATTCTTTAGTGTAAAAGTATTTTTCACTAATCACTGCTACTTACTAAGGTTACAGGTATATAAAATCCTATCAAAATAATAAAATATTATATAAGGTATATAAAGTGGGTGCTTACAAAATTTTGATATTCATGAGAAATGTTTGAATGGAACTCTTATGGTGCCATTTGAAAAAAAAGTTCAACATAATGAAGAAGAAATAATCCGCAATCATAGCTGTTTGTTTGTTGAGGCACCTAATAACATTACAATTCAACGATAAGTAGATGCTTATAAAATTATACACATACATATTATGTATTTTTATATGATTAGTATGCATTGTATTACCTATCTCAATATTGTCATATTTTATATTATAAACTGCCGTTTTGAATGAATTAATTCTCCAAGGTTGTTGGTTTTTTAAGAAAAGAATAAATGTATCTACAATACCATATTTGATGAATTAGTAAGAAGTTAAAAATAATTTAGTTTCAATGGTTATGAATTAAAAAAACAATATTAATAATTAATGAATTTCAATGTATGCACCCTCGAATTGGATCTTCTATGTTTGAAGTATGAGATTCTTTATAAGAATTTGAATGCAAAATGCAAGGTTTACCAACATTGTTGATATCTGCACAATTTGAGTACAATTTCAATGTTGTGCACATCTAATTCAACTTAATATATATCAAAGTTGATAAATGAATTTAAGATTATGAATATCAAGACCATAAACATGAAGACCATATATGCCTAAGTACATCTAAGACCATGAATATTTTGGATGCTCTAGGCCATGAAATCTTAAGACCTTGAACATCTAAGACCAAGAATACCTTAAGTACTTAAGTTCATGAAACTTACCTCCATCGTTTCCTATTACGCCAAGATGACAAATAATGATAAGACTCCAATGCTCACTACAAGAATAAACCAAAACTTAATCATCATAAAACAAAAAGTTGAATACGTCACTTCTTCAAATAGAAAAATAATGCAATTTAAAATTGTAAATTCTATAAATTTAAAGATGAAGGTTTCTTCATTTTGTACCTTTTATTAATTGGTATAAAGATATAATCTTTTTTCAATAAGTTTATTGCACGCGTCCACTTGAAAAGAGATTCTTGTATAGCATCTTCGCGTAGAACTTGTACAAGATTTGCAAAAAAAGAAACATGTAAAATTGTAGAATTTGTTCTTTCTTGTTGATGGAAGTTTCTCATGCATATATCTACAAAATATCAAGAAATATAATTCTAGGTTATTTTAATATCCAATATGTGTGAGTTTGTCTAAATTTAAATAATTTTAACTTACTTTAGAAGTTGATAGTAAAATTACCTTATATAAAAATCAATGATAGTATCATTCAAATGTATTGTAGAATCTAAGGTCCTCAAATCTGCATCTGTATTTTCCGTTTCATTTGGATACATTAAATTATGATATTTTAAAATAACTGCATTAGTTGTTGAAGCCATTATAAATAAATGAGTATACTTTACCACTAAAAGATATTTGCAAGACTTTCAAGTATGAAAGAAAATAAAAATATATACATATCACAAATTTAAAATAACATTTACTTAAATAGGTTATATCATTGATAAAGTTCATAAAGAAAAAATGAAATGTAAAAGTCTATAAAGAGAAAAGTTAAATATAAAAGTCTACAATGAAAAAGATGAATTTTAGAAGTCTTCAAAGAAAAAGAATAGTAGTTTGTTTTAAAAGGTACAAGAAATATACAAAAGTCAAATTTGTTTCTAAAGTAATTTATATAAATTCAAATATTGGTGTTTAAACTATTATATATGTTTTGAACTTTTAAAAGTAATAATGTTTAAAAAATATTCTTGTTTGTGTGTAGTACTACAATATTTTGGTATAATTTTTTGTTTGTATTGTTATGGAGTACATAGCCAATATGAATCCCCAAGGTGAAGAAGATTTTAATATAGAACAAAAAGATGAAGGAGAAGAGTCTCGAGAAGAGGGAGACAATACTCAAAATGAAGTTGAAAATACTCAAAATGAAAGAGATGATAAAGGGAAAAAGAAAAGATTTACATGGAGTAAAGCACAGGCTCTTGTATTAATCTAATTAAAAGAAGAAGAACATAAAGAAGAAAATAAAGTGAATAAGACATCTTTTAAGTCAAGGGAGGAGAAGTGGCAAAAAATTCTAAATTATATGCTTTAGAAGCTTATATTCAGGAATGTTGATCTTGATTATGACAAAATATGTAATAAATGGGATAAATTAGTTAAGGATTTCAAATTGTATAAAAATTATATTTAAAAGACATCAAGAGGTGGTAATCTTTGAGTTCTAAACAAAGAAGATTGAAAGAAAGCAAAACTACCTAGAACAATGGATAAAACAATGTTCAATACTATGAACACTTAGTTTGGAACATTTGGAAAATTTGTAGCTAATGTACCAACTGTGGATTCTTCAAAAAAGGAAGATGAAGATGTACTACTTTGTAGCATACATATTGAAGTTTTAGACGATGTTATTGATGTAAGAGAAGCATCAAAAGATAAAGAAAAGAATAGGGAAAGGAAAGCTCACAATGAAGGTTCTAGCAAGCGGTTAAAAAAGGTTGATCGAGAAGTCGAAGAAACATTGTATCAATTGAAGGTAAGAGACCAACTTTTGAACGACAGTCTTGCAGCACAAACAACTTTTTGGCAAACAATGATGGAGATTGAAGAAAAGAGATATCGAGAGGAGGCAAATTCTCGGCAGAGCATATTGTAGCCCAAACGACTACGCTTACAACTTGATCAAGAAAGAACCAATCGACACGGAGCACAACTAAATAATAGTAAATAATTTAGCGCAATCATTATTTATCATAGGAAATACAATGAAAGATAAATCTTGAAATGATTAATTATGATTTACTTTTAATATGTGTTTCTAGGATTGTACAAGTTATAATTTGAAATGATCTCCAAATGTTTAAAGGTTGTGTTCCTTTTCTTTTCTTAATAATTTTTTTTAAAAAAATGTTACTTTTCCTTAATAAAGTCCAAATATTCCAATCCAATCTAACATAAACTAGTATATGTTTTAATGGCCCAAATTATGTCTTCGTCCTTCAATCTAGTCTCAATATTGCAATTCATATCTTAATAATTGTATTTGTATTAAAACAATTGAATTTGTATTAGAGCATTTTAATTTGTTTTAAAGTAATCGAATTTTTGTCATCGTAATTAAAGCTATATAAAAATATTCTAATTCATGTCATAATAATTTAAGCTATGTAAAAGTATTCTAATTTATGCCAATAATTTAGAATATGCCAAAATGATACAATTTGGTATAAAATTATCTAATTTTATGAAAAACTCTAATCTTTGTGACAATAATCCAATTTGTGTGAATAATAATTCAGTTAGTTCTTTGATAATAGGATTTATAAAATAATACTCTAATTCTTTTAAAAAATACAATTTATAATAAAATAGATTGATTTGTATAAGAATTTTGTATATTTTTGAAATTCAATCCGATATGTTTTTAAACATATCATTGTCTTCCAAAATAATGTATTACATGCAAAATTATAATAATGAAATATTATTTTATCTAATATAGCTTTTGAATAGTTTATTCAATTAAGTATAAACTCAAAAACAAGGTAGCATAGGTTCATACATTAATTAATTATTGCAATGAAATGTTTTTTATGAATAAAAGGGTTGAATGTGCATTGATGGATTATGAATTTCATCCATCTTTGTATTTTCAACTGGTTCTCTTGTGCGGCCTACAGTTGGAAAATTCTCAATCCTAAATTGAAAAATTTCAACTGGATAGATTAAATTCAACTACTTGTGTGGCCCAGAGTCCAGTAGAAAATTTCCAATCAAAGGTTGAAAATTTCAACTGGCCAAGTTCATTTCAACTCAACTAGGCTTCCTGTGCCCCCCCCCCCCCCCCCCCCCCCCCCCCCCCCCCCCCCCCCCCCCCCCCTTCCTCCCCCCTCAATACATATGTTTGTACGGATTCTATGAAGGTCGTTTGCCAAAGGACTTCACAGACATCTCTTTTGAAGTGTGCAGCTTGACTCAATAACAAAAGTAATCATTCACACGTTTGACTCAAAGACTCTTTTAAAGATAAAGCTGATGATGCAGCCAAAGCCCGGAGATGGATTCATTGTCATAGATTGATGACGAGTAGTGAAAAGAACCAATGACACCTACTTTTCTCATGCGCATTGCGTCGGACTTGATTATAACAACGAATCATAAATCCACCATCGAATGTCGGATAAATCTCTAGAATTGGTGGTATAAAAAGTTTTGCAATATCATGTTGGTCATGGTGTTGCATCTTGAAAAATATGTTGCCTTTGCAATTCTTAACAAACTTGGAGTATTTTGAAACTTGCGGCCTTCAAATCAAAAATCTTTCTCTTTGGTAGTCAAGTTTACACTTTACAAGCCAAATGGTCGAAACATTGGGCCTATACTTCATACATTGTCAAGTTTCTTAGACACTCCTTTTAATACTGTCATTGCAGAAACAAAATTGCATGCAAATTTGTCTATCCTTCTTGAAATCCACCATTATAGCTCACTAACAAGGTGCTGAGGTTGTCTTGTTCATTGTCCTTTCTATATATCACCTACATGACATTCCAATTTCATATACTTTGTGAGCCATGCCAAATGATGGAACTGTTGAAGTTGACATCATGAAGTCCATACTTGGAAATGACTCCACTGAAACCTAGTCAATGCAAAGTCTATGCCCACTCATCTCTTGATTATATATATTACACACAATAATCTTCATTCCGTCTTAGTATTGGAAGTCATAAGCATGACATTCTATAGAAGTTCAACCTTTGTGAGCTTCACATGATCCCCATTTAACTTTGGAGGCAGCTGATGAACTTTCCCTTACTTCAGATCAGAATAATCTAATCTAGATAGAAGAAAAGGGATATTTAAGTAATTATGGACAAAAAAAAGTCCAGAATTCAAAAGTGACGTAACTATGGAAGCATTGAATCTATAAAGAGAATAAAAAGTTGATCCAATACTTCGCCGATGGAAGAAGGCCATGAACGACTACCGTCAAAGTAAATGAATAATTGATGGTCTGGAATGCAAAATTGGACATCTACATGTACATTGGCAGAATACACGTGTGGTGAAAGTATCACATTGAAGATTGACAAATAAGATGCAAAATAAGAGTTACACTTAATATTGTAAAGAATATCATGTTGATTCAAGTACTGAAATGTATAATACAAAGTCAACATCTCCCCGATAATAACATATGCTAAACTATCTAGTCCTATTCCAGTTTAAAACATTAAGCCCTACAACATTAAGTATACTACCACCAGTAGGGTCAAATTCAATGTAAATCCAATCATAGCATAACCTACTCCTGGAACTGTTACCTTGTTAACAAAACCATAGCCGTGAGGTCAATGAGTAACATCATAAATTTGAATTCCGCACAAACGCTTCGATCTAGTTGGCGGGCAGCCGATGGAAGGTATAAAGGTCACATTAGGAAGGAAGTGGAAGACGTAGGCGAATAAGTCCGCTAAACTCAGTTCCAGCACACTTCACTCCAGTCCACTCGTGCACGTTGAAGCCGTCTCGCAACTCGAATTGCCCAGTGCACTTGCCCCGGCCTGTGCGCGCCTGCACATATACTCCGGTAGAGATCCAAACTTGTGCAAAGGATATACAAGTGGAAGGATATTTGTAGCAACGTTAGGTATGACAATGTCTTCGTTCGGAAAATTCATATGACTCTGAAAAGGCCAAGGAATGTAGCACATACAATTTGGTGTCCTCCTCAACGACCTCGGGACGACATTCACAAAGAGCACCTGATCTAGTTGGTAGACGTTACGAGACTGTACCTTGGAGCAAATTGAACCTAACGTCTTATAATTCCAGGGGAACTTCTTTGCGTCGGCAAGGTCACCTCTGCTGTAGACGAAGGACACCCTCTCCATTACACCGGCCGACGTATATGTGTGAGTAAAGGCTTCAATTCTTCCAAGGGCATCTTCAACCACACACCGACATCAAACTACAAGAAAAGCATGTTGAAAAGCTTCTTCATGGGTGCCCATTTGCAAATTGCATGTGCTCCAGTGCCTCCTTGGAGCACATGACGTCCTTGCACGTCTTTATCAGCAAGACGACGCCTATGCAGTCGGTTGAATTGGGATCCCCCACACGGACCATTCCAAGCAACAAACAGACATTCTTGGGCGGACTCTCTACCAATTCCATCGCTGCTAAAACATCGACTCGTGGTCCGCCCTTCAATTCCCTTGCACCAATTCTTGACGCAGATCCCAGTATCGCAAAGGTCTTAGAGTCCTTCTTACGCCACGTGATGCCCCACTCCATTGTGTTGGGACAACCGTGGAATGTGGTCCTCGGTTTGTGAGTTGGGAACTACCTCTCGACAAAGCCATCTTTGCCTTGGAGGTTTCTTGTTTACGTCGATGACCTCCGTGTAGAGAGAAGTACAAACATATGAGATCTCTAGCTTGGCGAATAGTCTTAAGGTCAAAGTCCCTCCCCATCGGCGGACACTTGATGGGGTCAGATTCCCTCCCCATCGGCGGAAATGTGACGGAGTTAGACTCCCTCCCCTTCGACGGACAACCAATGGGGTCAAACTCCCTCTACACTGGCGGATAGCCGACGGGGCAAAACTCCCTCCCCATTATCAGACAGCCGACGGGGTGACAATCCTTGTCTATGTAATGGAGGAGTCAACAAGGAAAAGCGTCGGTCGACAACCGATAGGACCACATACCTTGTCTCAGAAGCGTCCATGATGTTGGCAGATGGTGTTTCTCCATCGGCGGGTCAAAATCCTCGGCTGGGCGCTGCAGAACGCAGCTCAAAAGACCAGCAGCTGACGCGTGAAAAACTAGCAGCCAACGTGGGCCAAAGCAGCAGCCAACGCGGACTCTGCGGAATGCTGAGAAGAGGACAAGAGAGAGCTCTAAGACAAAAGGTTGGAAATGAGGAGGAAATGTTGGGAAGGACGAGTGTATACCTTGCAAACCCCCACCTTGCGAGATTTAATTGTCACGCCCGATAGGACATGACTTATGACCATGTACATACCATTCATGCATGGATGGCCATCCATCACATTTGTCCTATCATGCCACGTGGAATTCCGATGGGACGTGTTGTGACACAATTGTGGTCCATCATGAATTTGAATCCATAAATAAGTCATGATAGACCTCAATGTTGTTAGCAACTGATGTGAAAGCTTCTCCAATTGCCATGTGCAAATTCGTAATAATGATTTAACATTTTATAGTAACGGCGGGGGTATCTCGCCGCCATAATGGTATCTTGATTTGATTAGGGCAGGCAAAATTGAATTTGATTTTGGCGCCAATTTGTACTTCTGAGAAACATAACTAAACCCCCATGAGATGTGCATGCTGCATTCTATTTTTGTCATTGCACTCTCAATTCCCTCTAAAAGTGCTACTCAAGCACTTGTTTCAGAGAGGAACAACATTATTTCCGTATGTGAGTAACTTTGCAACCCCTTTTGCTGCCGTTTCCGTTAACTTCTTCCTACGCTTCTGATTGGACTGGTTAGAGGAGTTTAATTGCATTGCAAGACAGGTCCACTGCAATATCTATCGGCGGATTTAATAGTCATAGTCGGCGGATGACATTACTGTATGCAACCGTGGTCGTCCGATCCACGTTGCCTGCCCGCCAAGGCTAGGTTACTGCTAGCGAATAGAGTCTTCTCTGTTGGTGAGAGCATTTCCCTTTGGCTCTATCCGCAGTCCGTCGACGGGGCCTTCTACTTCTAACCAATGGAACTAGAGCCAATGCAAACTTTTCTTAAGTATGGTTGATCAAGGTGGTGGAAGGTCAGAAAGGGCGTTATTGTAGCCCTTACTCATTCTGGGTTCTGTTATGCTGGCAGAGCAATGATTGACCGTATAGTATCTCGAGATCCTATTCTAGTTATGGTAAAAGTGATTGAGGTTTCAAACAGCATGGAAATGAATGTACCATTTCAAAAGGAGGGTTTCAAGTCCTTCAGCGACTGGTTAGGACGCATGATATCTTTGGGAGGCGGAGGACCTTGGGCCTTAGAGAGAGGTGAATGAAGATGTCGTCAATGCGGTCGGCTGCCCGTCCAGGGAAGTTGTAGAAGATGTCAAGCCCGTTCAGGAGTTCCTCGAACTCGCTGAGCAGATGGAGGTTGCGCTTCTTCAGGAATCCGGGAATTGAAGGCGTTGCGTTGCGATGGGAGTCATTTCGGAGTGCTCTCCGAAAGGAACTTGGGAGGGATTCCTGATTCTCCACAACTTCTTTTCAATAGTGAGAGTGTCATCGGTCAATCTTGAATTCTCCGATACATGTGCTTTTTGCGAGTTACCGGATGTCTTAACGATTGAGATTGCTGTGGGGCGATTGATACTCTGGAGTGCATATAGGGTCTGTCCCATTGTAAATAGCGCCCATGCACGCACATGTCTTGTTGGCGGACAGCCGACAAAATTCCACTCTGGGAATGACATTGAAGAAATTTATGAAAGTTACTCCGCTCCGGCTGAGCAGAATCGGAGGACTTCTGTTGAAGATACTAGGTCACAAAGAAATCACTTGAGTGATGAAATTGATGGGACACACGCATGACATTGATGCCCACTTCAGTCACCTTTCAAAGCTCATTAAGCGGAAGAACACATATTGCCTTGCTGACCTTATGAAGGCATTCATGGATTCATAGAAGACACTTGCCTTTATTCCGGAGGTTGTCCAGGAAGTGGCAGACTTCAAAAGTCACATTGCTGATTTTCATCACGACCGAGGTAATGCAATGGAAGGTCACAGTGAAATGCATCTTTTCAAGTTCTATGTAGTAGAGGATGGAGAGGACATACGGTGGCCTGTGATGAGGTACAAGAAGCGTGCAACTGATCCGTCCTGGCTCCCACCTGACAAACATTTGAAAATGTAGAGGGTAGAAAAAGAAGGCAAACCACGTTTGCCCGTTGGTGATCCCCAACCGGTTCCTTATAAGCACTTATAGGGCAGTGTCAAAGTTGATGAGGGCAAGAAGAACGTGGATAAAGAGGTGGCACGAGCAGAGGAGAGTTCAGAGAAGAGAAATTTCATTAGAAATTGAATATCTAAGTATATTGAGTACTCGAGAACTAGCATGGCTCGGGATAAGAAATAAGCATAGGACATGCAACCATATGTACAGTATTGGGAGCGAATTTTAAAGGAGGTCAATGAGCCACTCCTTGATAATCCTGCCACCTTACATGAAGGATTTTGGCTCATCTCAGACTGGAAACGGGACCAAGTCACCGCATTTGATGTAGACGACGAGTATATGGGGGATCCGAATATTCGTCCCGGGGACGAGGATTAAGTGGAGCCTTATCCTTTCTGCAGTCCTAGGAATACTAGGCCAAAGTCTCTGTTCAACCCCTATCGTGACGTATTACGTGGCGATTGGGTTTTCTGTCGCCCGAGTAACAAAGACCACCTACCCATTTGGATTTATAAGGCCATAGAACCTCTTATAATAGAGCCTAGACTTGATTATGGAAAGTTCAAGCTTGAGTGGTGGACTCCGATAAAGAGCAAGAAGGAAGGTAAGAAACAAGTTGCGAGGGAGTGCTGGACAAGACGGAGGGTCAAGGAGTTGACTCTTGCGGAATGGGTGGAGTGTAAATCCGTTGTGTACACTCATGGGACCAAGAAAACCACGCATGACCGTCCTTTGAAGTCCCATCTCATACCCGAAGAGGTTGTAATTGCTGCTATGGCAAACTTTGAATCGAATGGAATTGCGATGGACTGGGATGACGAGGATGAAGACTAGTCAGCTGCCCGCCGACGATTGTGATCTTAGCAGTAGAAGACCTAGGGAGTGATGGTTTCCTATGTTTGCGTTATTTATGAACATTGTAAACATTGTGATTCCTTCAAATAAGATTTGTACATGACCAAGCAACGATTTGCAGAGACCTAGTTTTAATCTTGTATTATGCTTTGTCTTCCTTTTTTGGTTCTGATGCATTCATTTTTTTTCCTGAGGAATCGCCGGCTGTTTGCCGATGCTTCTGACCATACTAGATAAACATCCTAACCATTTTGATGTCTTTACAAGAGGTGATTCAGTGATGCTAGTCTACATTGCACGCGTTGTGATTTTTACAATTCACAACGTTACATGACTACTAGGGACTAGTCAGCTGCGTGCCGTTGCTTTTCACAAGATTGGTAAAGCCATTATGCGCTTGGAGAAACTGGGAAAATAAGTGTATCCATTTCATTATATTCTTATGAGAGTACAACGGTAATGTTCTGCACTTTACATGTTCCTTAATATTTGGTATACATTAGAGATGCAACTACTACTTAAGTCTCAATAACAACTACTAACCGTGAATTCTAATACTATCTGATTGTGTGAGGCAGCTCTATCGAAAACGAGCTGAATAATGTCAACCCAAGGTAATTCTTTCGAAGACATTGTACATGAAGAAAAGCCTCATATGCACGCTAAAGTCTTTGCATCGTGTGGTCCTTCGCACTGGACTTGGCTCGGATACCACTACACCTACTGTCGACGGATGGAAGCACGGATCCAAATGACGAATACGACGACTGCGGGCTGGCGTTCAGTTTGCACCACTGATCTTGGCGAGAGGTATGGCATCGAACATCCTCCAAGACGTTGTATGCTTCGTCAATGAGGCAGAGCCACCGCGCAGTTGACATCGTGTGTATTGACACTTTCCCTGTGTGGCTGAAGTAAACATTGCCTTTGCTCTCCAACTTCTTGAATGTCAAGGGAAAGGCGATGCCGGAAGCATCAACAATCTAAATCAGATCCATGGTGTGAGCAACACTCCGGAACCATTCCACACCTGGCTGCATCAGGCGTGCGATGTGTTTGAAAGCCAGTATGGCTGTGGTAAGAGAACGGGCGCTCTTCACCGCCCTAACCCATGGCCACAACTCCGCGACATCAGACGGTGTCTCATGATACTCTGAATACCCCACATTGCTTCCCCGCCTCCTCATCAGGACGTTGTATTTGCTTACTTCTAACCTCTATAGTATGCTTGTGGCTGACAAAACTCTTGGCGCTCAGCACTGACCAAAGAGAGTACTCTACCAACTACTGGAGGTGGCAGCGGGAGTTTTCCTACTCAACTTGAAGAAGTTCTAATACTCCACTTCTCTAGGGTTTTTGGACAACTACTCGCCTATGTGGATTTATCATACTCATCGGTGGCTAGCCGACTAGGGCCTACACTCCTAGTCGGCAGGTAGCCGACTAGGACTAACTTAACAATATAATCTAATCAGGACAAACTTAACTAGGACTAACTTAACTAGGACCAACTTAACGGTAGGAATGAAAATTAACTAAGAGTAAATAATCCACGTTTTTTGCTTATCCTGGTATGGTGTAATTTTTAAGGGGATTTGTTTGCTACACTGCTACGCCTCGCGCGTTCAATGAACAACTTACCCAGATTTGTGAATTGTGGAACAAGCAAATTCTCCTTTGAACGTCGCTATAGGCAAACAATCAAAATCAAACTTCTTTTTTATATATATTTCATATTCCACATGTTCTGAAAATTAGTGGTTTGGTATAGATTTCTGCACTTCTAATAAAGTAGGATTCGAACTGCCCCATGTCGGTTGAGCAAGCAAAGGATTGGCTCTTTTAATTGGTGACTAGCCGATTAGATTGCAGTTCGAAGCTCGTGACCGTGAATACACTTGCATCATGAAGAAGGAGTGCGAAGTTCTCACACACATAGTCTAAAATGAGAGAAGTGCGGCACTGGCATCCACTCGGCTGGTCGCTAAGCATCTTCCCTTCAGTCGTTTCACTTCACAGATCTAAATTTTGGGGAGGATGTATTTACTTTTTTTAGCATCTCTAGGTTTTCAAGGATTGGCTTTAGGGATCCTATAGTTTAAGGTTTTTTGTCAGCCGCCCGCTTAGGGAATCGGCTATGAAAGTGCGACGCGGATGTTCAAATTTGAACATTATATTAAAATACACTCATATTATTTTATCCCTTGTAAGAGGAATGCATTATTTCTTAAATAATTCACTTCTTTCTCTTGAAATTTGAAGAAAGACACATCAAATGGAAGTTTATTCTTGATGCAAAGTTCATCAAAGTAGTCCATAATTGAGCGTTTTGTCCATAATTACTTAAATATCCCTTAGACGTATTGTACTACTAAAGATCTAATTCCTTTTGAGTATGCCACGACAATATCGTGAGGGGTGCAATAAACTGTAGGAGTAGGAACATAGATCAGAACAAATGAAAGGTGCCCAAAAAACATTGGAGCTAAAAATAATAAAGTGGTTACTTATATTATAGTGTATGGTATTTGTTATTGCGTGTATTCTAAATATTAAAGCCTGTGGATTAATTTTCTCCATAATTGGATTTATTAATATAGTAGGACAAAGATCTGGACAAGCTAATTTGCGAGTGGTGAGCGGTGAACAATAATTATATGGATAATTAGATGTTTTTTGTGAGGTGATTCACACCTTATGACCGCGTAATATTGGTCTTATTTTGAATGATTTTCCAAAAGATAATGATATAGGGAATTCTATAATCGAGTTAGTCTAATTCTTTGCCTATGTATATCCGTACTGAGATGCTTTTTCCTTGCAAGATTTATGACTTGAATTTTTAGAATTTAGTCTTTGAATATATTATCATATAAGCATGTGAAAAGAAAAAAAAAAAAAAAAAAAACGAAAAAAAAAACTACAGAAGTATTTTTCTAATTTAGATTTATTTATATTAGTTTGGGCATGGCCTCGGCAAATTCATTTAGCAAGGTACTTTGGGTCAAAGTTGATTTCGTTTTAAGTGAATTAAACTGAGGCCATCACCCAGGTGACATATACTGTGAAGTAAATGGAGGTTTATCAACTCAATTGATCCTAATAGTATGGGATTATTGGTTTGATTAATTGATGCACATGGTATTTGGTGAGCCATATTAGGTGGGTACATTTGATATTGAGTATTGCAATGGGTTGTCAATATAAAATGGTATCGAGAAAATTGAAATCACAATGGAAAATTTTAAAATATATTCGAAAAAAATTGAAAATGGAACTGAAATGGGAAGAACTTGGAATATGACTTGGAAAAGAATTGGAATCACATTAGAATTAAGGACTGTAAAAAAAATTGGAACTAAATTGGAAATAAGAAAACTCAAATTAGAAAAGGAGAAAAGATATAATTAAAATGGAAAAGAATGGAATTAAAAATAAATTGGAACATCTAACCAAAGTTCAATTTTTTGGAACATATAACTAATAGTAGAAATGAATTGGGACATATAACTAGTAATAAATTTTTGTGTAAAATTACAAAAATATATTTTTGCTTCCATGTGAAAGTTGCAAAATTAATTATAGTATCAAACATGATGGAATTTTTTTTCTTGACAATTTAAAGTTAAAATAGGATGTTGTTCTTTTGTGCTCTCTCTTCTTTTTTGTCAATATAAAAAATTTAGCTACTAATTTGCTTTAGATACAATTTTGCAACTAATCAAAATTGATTTAAATGTCACCACTTTTCTAAAATATCATAACTTAGTCTTGTACGATTTCTACAAGAAACCTTTACCTTTACATGTAATATGTTACCTACAATAGTTTTAAAAAAATGATCCATTTTTTGTAATTCTTTTCATTTAATTAGTGATTATATAAATAAATGTATGATAAAAAATTCAATAATTTTTTCTAAAAGTTATTTAATGTTATAAAAAAACTTGTAATGTTCAAAACTACAAATTTTCACAAAAAGTCATATTTACAATTGACTCGCTCTCGCTCTCGCACTCGCGCTCTCGCTCTCGAACTCGCGCTCTCGCCCTCGCGCTCGCGCTCTCGCCCTCGCGCTCGCGCTCTCGCTCTCGAACTCGCGCTCTCGCCCTCGCGCTCGCGCTCTCGCCCTCGCGCTCGCGCTCTCGCCCTCGCGCTCGCGCTCTCGCCCTCGCGCTCGCGCTCTCGCCCTCGCGCTCGCGCTCTCGCCCTCGCGCTCGCGCTCTCGCCCTCGCGCTCGCGCTCTCGCCCTCGCGCTCGCGCCCTCGCCCTCGCGCTCGCGCCCTCGCCCTCGCGCTCGCGCCCTCGCCCTCGCGCTCGCGCCCTCGCGCTCGCGCTCTCGCCCTCGCGCTCGCGCTCTCGCCCTCGCGCTCGCGCTCTCGCCCTCGCGCTCGCGCTCTCGCCCTCGCGCTCGCGCTCTCGCCCTCGCGCTCGCGCTCTCGCCCTCGCGCTCGCGCTCTCGCCCTCGCGCTCGCGCTCTCGCCCTCGCGCTCGCGCTCTCGCCCTCGCGCTCGCGCTCTCGCCCTCGCGCTCGCGCTCTCGCCCTCGCGCTCGCGCTCTCGCCCTCGCGCTCGCGCTCTCGCCCTCGCGCTCGCGCTCTCGCCCTCGCGCTCGCGCTCTCGCCCTCGCGCTCGCGCTCTCGCCCTCGCGCTCGCGCTCTCGCCCTCGCGCTCGCGCTCTCGCCCTCGCGCTCGCGCTCTCGCCTCGCGCTCGCGCTCTCGCCCTCGCGCTCGCGCTCTCGCCCTCGCGCTCGCGCTCTCGCCCTCGCGCTCGCGCTCTCGCCCTCGCGCTCGCGCTCTCGCCCTCGCGCTCGCGCTCTCGCCCTCGCGCTCGCGCTCTCGCCCTCGCGCTCGCGCTCTCGCCCTCGCGCTCGCGCTCTCGCCCTCGCGCTCGCGCTCTCGCCCTCGCGCTCGCGCTCTCGCCCTCGCGCTCGCGCTCTCGCCCTCGCGCTCGCGCTCTCGCCCTCGCGCTCGCGCGC
The DNA here is from genome assembly GCA_014871385.1 of Ceratodon purpureus. NCBI lineage: Eukaryota > Viridiplantae > Streptophyta > Bryopsida > Pseudoditrichales > Ditrichaceae > Ceratodon > Ceratodon purpureus. The sequence continues at coordinate 9,111,379 of CM026426.1, forward strand.
TCGCCAATAGAGTTCTCGGTACCCCAATTGATGAAGCAAGCTTGGCAGTTCCGTGTAGAAGGCGCGAGCAGTGGCATCAATCAAATGCTGCCAGGGCGTTGGAGAATTGGTGGTCTAGACAAGAGCGTGTTGGCAACGCTTGGGTGTGTGATGACTCCATCAGAGGTGGTGAGCGCGACAATGTCCAAGCATCAGATTCTGCCAACGAAAAAGACCTCAAGGAGGCTGGAAACAATATGGACCCTAAGGAAGAAAGCAACTCTATTGACGGTGAAGACGCTTGCAACATTGTGGACAGTGATGATGCTACTTGTGTGTGAACTGAGTGCAATGCGTCCTCAACTCACTAGATGGACATATAGAATGTTGCTGCCACCAATGTTTGTATTTAGATAGGTTAGACCATGGTTATTTCTTCAACATGTTTTTTAAGTTTATTCTTCAATAGCCATTAGCAAATAGATTTGTCAAATTTTTTGGATTTTTTTTGGAAATAACCAAAGTGGCTAATCCAAGCATATATTAATCTCCATAATGAGGGGTCCTCGGGAACGTAGCAACGCCACCAACAGTGAGGATGCTGGCAACAATGTCGACAGCGACGAAGCTCTCTACATTCTTGTGTAAAATGAGTGAAATGCGCTTTGGTAATTATGTTGTGGCCATATAGAATGGAGGTGCCAACAATGTTTTCATTTAGATAGGTTAGACCATAGTTCTCCCCTAAACATGTTTTCTAGGTAATTCACTAGAATGGCCAATCCAAGCAATTATTACTCTCCATTATGAGGAATTCAATAATGTGTCTTAGTAATCATATATACTAGTCACCCTAAAATTTTATTTTTAATTTGTAAGGGGATTTTCCTTGAATCCTCATCAAATGAGGAAGTGAGGTGTAAGGCCATGGAAGTGATTTTCAATTAAGGTCAATGTGAGGTTCCCACCAACTCCTTAAGCTCCCTTTAATAAACATTGTTTAAGAGTCTCAACCCCCCCTTAATGCAGGTTTTCCATGGCAAGTACGCTCCGCCTTGTTCCCACACATTGCAGAAAGTTGACTCCAGCAAGATTGTCCGCCTCTCTTTTCCGGCCATGTTCTCCTACGGCGCAGGTGGTTGACTCCAGCAAGACTGTTTGCCTCTCTCTTTTTAGGCCTTGTTCTCCTACGGCGCATGTGGTTGACTCCAGTTGTGTTCTCCGCTTGTCTCTTCTTTGGCCATCCTCTTGCTTCTAGCAAGTGCCCTTGCGATTGCACTGACAAGGCAGTGCTCTGTGCGCCGTGGAGATGGTATGTGCTTAAGAAGTCGTCACGATCACGCACCCCCTTTGTGTTGTTGAGGACCGCGGCAGGTGCAAAAGAGGAGTGCCATCATTGACTTGGGAGGAGGTGACCGTGAAGACTTTTTGGACAGAGCATCTGCAGGGTGAGGAGGGGGTCGTGGAGGAGGGGCCCGTGGTGATTCTTTGGCGGGTGGAGGTGCAGCAAGAGGAGCGGGGTGGAGCTGCAGCGCGAAGAAAAGGGTGGAGCAGCAGCGTCAGCAGCAAAGGGGGAGCTACGGCGCAAGTAGTGGGGTGGAGCTACACCGTGACGAGCGAGCGCATTGTCACGCGCGGCTAGAGGGGCGGCGAGCTGCACGTCTTCACGCACCAACACTGAAGCTCTGCAAGGTAAGTTGTTACGTATTACTTCTTTTTCTTTTGAGCTTCTTTTTCTTCTTGTGTTGGAGCATATCAGCCATGGCAAAGATGACAGAGTTGTTCGGCCATGGTCGCCAAGGTCCTTGGTTTTGTAGGTTTGCATTTGCAAAGCTTATATATCTAATACGCAATAGTAATCCCGTGGCATTTTCTTCCTTTGAGCTGCCATGCGATATTCCAAAATAAAATCTGTTGTTTTTGGAGTACTAGCGCCAGGGATGTTGAGCTACATGAAGGGGAAGGTAGGTGCTTCTCGGGAGGAGGATGACATCGACTAAGGGGTGCGATGGAAGAAGTTTTCGTCGTAGTCAGCTGTCAGCCTACCTAGTAGAAATGGGGCGAGGTGGTGGAGCTAACCTGTGAGTGCAGGAGTAAGGCCTGGACGTCGAACCGCTCGTCCCACGACGTCTCTACCACGGCGTTGTCCTTGCTGTGAACAAAGTCAAGGTCGTCTCTCTTCACCCCTGCCCATAATCCTGTCCGTCCCACACCCTAACTTGCCTGCCCTGGAAATAGTGAGGTCCGAGAACTTGTAGCCACTGTTGGAGAGCCCAAACATTGCAAGAAGTCAGTGTTCTTGGAGAAATAACCGGAGCGGTTGTCTCGGTTGCAGTATGTCGCAGACTCTAAGGATGGGAAGGCAGTGAGGACCTACTTGCATATCTACCAGAAGATTAATGGAGGTGAACTCGACAACAACACATTTGGATCTTCCTTCCTTCAAATGTGCCACTTGTTCTTTGAGGACGGCAACGGCATCAACTTTGCCCCGAAGTCAAAAGTCCTAGAGAAGGCGCGTGAGAAACAAGCTGGAAGCAATCCGATGATGCTTTCACCCTTGGCCTTGAGGGAGCAGATCGATGCCATCATCAACTTCCTTGCTAGCCACATTCCCGGCGGTGCTCAGAGCAAGGGCAAAGGCCCAGTTGAACATGAACCGCCTGGTTGCTAGGCAATTGGAGCCACCACCAAAGCAGTCAAGACTTTGGAGGCAAAGAGGGTGAGAGCTTGTAGATCCTTGGTTAAACCAGCAAAGACCATAGAGATAAGAAGCGCAAGCCACCTGTCGTTGGCAACACGGAGAAGCCATTGATGGCAATGGATCCAAAGCAGGTTCTTTAGCAGCAACGCCTGAAGAAAAAGTTGTTGGAGGCCGCACTTGTGAAGGTGGATGCTAATCGGGAGTGCGTCAAGACAGATTTGAAGAACCTGCCGGCCTTCATGACATAGAAAAAGGAAGAAGATTCCAAGTTCTATGAGGACGTTGCAATTGCCTCTGCTGCCAGCAAGAAGGCAACGGCTCCTAACAACAATATAGAGAAGAAGCGCTTCGTTCAGATGGCTCGTTTAGGCCTAGACAACTTGGCTCTTGCAAGCAGTGGACCTTAAGAGGCTCAAGCGCAGACTAACATAGTACTTCAAAAATTGGCGAAGATGGAAGTTGATGAGGAAAAACGCCATGCTAAATTTGACGCGATGGCAATAGAGATTCGGCCTTGGAGTTGGCATCAGCATTCTTGCGAACAAAGAAAGTGTTGGCACGGTACCCATGGGAGTTTCGAGTCCTGCCAATATCCCTGAATGACCCATGCTGCTGCATACCTCTAACTTGCCGCTACTTGGTCCATCCTCAATGTATCTTTGAATTTGTTTTCTCCCAAGACGCCCAATGTCGTTGTTGCGAGCGCGGTATGACCGGACGGTGGCTTAGACAGAGGGGATCTCAACTAGACTACAAGGCTATGGAGGAACTAAGCTTAATTGAGGAGATTTTGATGACCAAGCTTGCTTCACCACGTGCTGGCAGCAAACTCCATGCTAGAAGCAAGAGGCCCGCTCCCCACACTATGCCCATGCTTTCTTGGAAACAACCAAAGGTTGGCGCTGAAGACTCCGATGGACCGTTAGACGCTGCCATCAAACGTGTGGGTTCTGCCAAACACGATCTAGGTCTGTTGGCACATACCTTAGCCACCCACCTTTTTCGGCCAAATGCTCGTAGATCCCTCGGTTCTCAAGTTCCCACTACAACTTACTAACCTAGGTTTGTTGGCACCAACTGCAGAGGAGGTGAAAGACAACGACGACTCCCTGGATTTTGACGCCGTGGAGCCTACGCAAGTCTCTCCTAATGAGACCCAAGGTGACAACGGCGGAGATGGAAGTGGCTTCGATAGTGAGGCGCCTGGTGTAGACCTTGGTGGAAACGCTGACGACGACGCCAACAAGGAAGGTCTCACGAGCCTTGTTGAGGCAATGGCTAGTGATGCGGGAGTGGAGTAGATGCCCACGCTGTGTTGTGCATAGGACTTTTTTGAGCACTGCCAACAATGTTATGGTCTAGAATATGCGTACTGTTTTGTAGCCACACGCTGTAGAACTCTGTCATTGTTTACTGGCAGCAATGTGAGTAGGGGACTGTTAGCATCCAGATACCTTAGACTTTCTCCAAGTTCAAAACAATTTTTATTTTGAAACTCAGAGTTTTTGAAAGAAACGGGATTCTTTAGCTTTTATCCTTTTTTATATTTTATTTGCAACTTTGGAAGAGCATGTAGGAACCACAGTCTTGCATGTCCACTCAGCTCATTACCCACCTACCCCATGGTCTTGCAAGCAGTCTTGACTTTTGCATTGGCAACAAGTCCACACCTTAGCCGTTATTGCGAGTTTATACCAAAGCTGACTTGCACTCACGGACTGCAAAAAAAATTGTGATTTCTTGATTTTGATTTATTGATTTTTTTTATAGCGACCGTTACCTAATGTTTGAACTATATTCACTCATGTCCATGAAGCTAAATTAAGGCTTACAAATTCAAGTTCTTTAGGAGTTGCTGTTGTCATCATCACTGAAAGCAAGAGAGTTGAGAGTCCTTCAAATCTGCCATTTACTATAATCTAGGGAAGCACCATAGACAAAATAGGTGAAAAGTAGTTAATAGAGCAAGTCCTACACAAAGCGCATAATGATAAGCGCAACCACCACTTGAACTGACTTACAGGATTGTAAACAACCTGATGAGGTCTCACATACTGTAACTACTCATCCCAAAATCAATTATCCTATAGCTCCACAATCTTGATCCTTTTGGGAACCGTGACATCAACAGCTATAAGATGCCTGTCATAATGTTAGTTGATCTACACCTAAAAAATTCTCTAGGATTTGTTTGCTGACAACAAGGAGCCCAACCTTGTCTACCAAAAACATCGGCACTTAGTTTTTGGTGCTGCTAGCAAAATTACAACCATGAGTAAACCAAAAACATACCCTCTTTCTTTTCATACAAGACAGTAAGATGTCCAATTGTGTGCATCAAAATATACTCCGGTTTTGTATTGTTCGCTGGCAACTGTGAGCAAAACTTTGTGTATTAAAACCCAAGGAATGCTGCAATACTTTCAGGCAAACGGCAAGATGAATTTGTTAGGACTCGTACCTTTTTTCACGAACACCGGTGGCATCTATCTCAACCATGTTGTACTGCCTAGGTACCTCATCTCCAAGCGTCAGGTGCCGGAGCTGGGATATTGGCCAGGCCTCGCCAACTTCAAATTTTGGCAGCAATTTTCCTCGAAACATTCAAGACACTTCCACCATCTCCTCCTCTGGTAGGTGGTCAATCGCTTCACAGTTATTGTTGGCAGCTCTTGTATATCTTGTATCCATGAACCTAGTCTATAATGTCTCCCTTCCCATATGATAGCGGAAGACAATGCTGGACCTGTTGGCAACGCAGTTGATGACATCTTAGCCAATGTGGAACTTCTCCTTCCACCCCAGATTCATTTGACTGCTTAGCAGAGCTTCATATGGACTGTTCAAAACAAACAGTGTAGGTGTCCGCCTAATGCTGCCAGGAGCTACCGCAAACAAATTAACCATAACATGGATTGGCATAAACCATTGCTGGTTAGAAGCTGTTACTAGTTGTTGCTTTCATAGCATTTCCCAAATCAAATGTGAGCCTTGTCATGTACCCCTCAGATGTGTGCATGTTTGGCAAAGGCCACTCCACATCGTCGAATCTAGGGAGCCGGAGTGCTTCAACCTTCCCGTACGGCTGTCACCTGTTGGAGGCAAATAAAAATCCCAAAGGAAGTTGCCTCACCAATCTCGGCATCGAGTACAAAAATGGGACCAATGATAGATGTGGAGTGCACCCAATCCTCCGAATGCAACGTGTATAGGTAATTTGCCATGCATGAACTGGTTGCTTCCACCGCGAGATCCAAGCGTAGATGGCGTGGTTGATACACATGTTGCACAAGCACCTTATTGAGGTTGCGTGCGCGACGCACAGTGGGAGTCCAAGAGAAATCTTTGATCTGCGCTTTGAAGGTGCCCTGAAAACTTTCTCTACCATGCCCTTTTGCCTCTCTGCCGCAAGGCCCATCCAACACTGGTTGCAGCATAACCCATGAATCACGATCCAACGTCATGGGGATCCAATTTCCCTCTACGTCTTGAGTGATATGGAGGATGACACTCTGTATGAAAGAGTATGGCAGTCTATCCATGCCAGTACAATGCACGAGATACTTGAGAATGAAGACGAAAACTTACAAATGTTGTCGTCATTGGGAGCAACCGCGACAACTACGTGCTATCAATACACCCTCCACCATCACGAACTGCTAATTCCAACTTCCACGGCATTGAATGCAGGATACAAGGTATTGGCAGCATCATCCCTAAACCCCAATGTGAACTCCCTCCATTTCTCCAACCTAGGTGGATGCAAGCCCGCTGGCAGCGACCGGGAGACCACTAGAGCTGAACCCCAAATCCCTATTGCACAATGTGTGACCACCTAAAACCCTAACTCAATCAACTTGATGACCCCTTTGGAGGCCTTCAGCGCTCCATCCAAGTTGACAACGCAACCGCCACAACCCTCCCACAATAAGGCCAGCTTTGAATGACCGTTGGCAACAATTAAATCTCAACACCTTGCGCACGTTGCATCTCAAAGGTGGTGTAGCAAATCCATTCTGCTAGGTGGCCAAACTGCGCCAGTTTTACAGGAATTCATAAAGCCCACCACCGCTGACAGCCTTCTTTCTGCTTGGGTTTTGTGCGCTGCACAGGCTCTTCTCGTCAGCTCCAACAACACACACGCGAGAGAGCACATGCTCTTCGTTGCGACTACTAGCCAGACCCATTAAACACCAATTTTGCGACCTCGTGGCACCATTGGTGCCAGCAAGATAAAGTGCACGGGTTGGCCCAAAGTTTCAAGCACGCGGGAAACTCAAAGGCCTTTTCGAGACCCTAGATTTTTCCTAATGGGATGGATCTACAGGTGACCAGTCAAACAATGAGGTACTGCGGTGGAGTTAGAGGAGAAGGATTGCTATAGGAGAGTCGGGTAGGAGAGATTAGAGCCTTGAGGAGGAGCTTGAATTAAGGAGAAGAATCCTAAAGAGACTGCAAACGGTGTGGGAATCTAAGGGCAAGAAGAAGACAAAGGCGGAGTCATGTAGTGTAGGGATATTGGATGGCGGCACTGGGCTTGGGGATTCGGATGGAGAAGAGTACACTCCTCGCGGGATACTTGGCAAGTGCATGTTGAATGTGGCGCATTCCGAAGGGACGAGAGATGACAACCACTATTTCCGTGTCATAGCTAGGTTATTGGTGTACGACCAGGTGGATGAACAGTTAGAGAATGAAGCTGTAGCTCCTGAAGAGTAGGGTCAGTTCCGTAACGCCGAGGATTCTAGCGGTGTATGCACAACCAACGTGTGCCCTCGTACATTGATGATTGCAAGGTCATGACGAAAGGGGGTATTTCAGGCAGCTCAACGTGAAGCAACCCTATTCACTGTTGGAGATCTACCCGATCTACGTACTGCTCCAGGGTCCGAGCGCGCACTTGGGCTATACTATCTACTTCACAAAGGACCATCCCATGTCATAGATTACGGATAGTTGTTGCTCCTCTTGGAATGCATGGCCCGACTAAGGATAATGAAAGCTGATGGGCACTTGGAGGAGAAGATTCTCCAAGCGCTTAAACCTTGGATTCACTGGCGCTTGGCGCAACTCGTAATCACTACAGACGTTTTTTGACTCATGTAATTCTGTAGTGCAAATATATATGTAATGCATTAGTTGTTGCAGATCTAAACTAACCACGTTGCTTGGACTCTATTCATTAGGGGGTGCAAGGTCCAGCCAGAGCGATCGCTGAAGAGGACATCCGATTGTTTGTTCACCGAGTTACAAACTGCTAGAATACATACATTGCGAAGGAAAACAAGGAGGGAAGAGAGAGTGAATTAAGAAAGTTAGAGTCCTACTTGCACTACATGCAACAGGTTTGACAGCTTGAGGTATATGTCGATGCTGCACAAGAAGAAGCACAATAAGGTGGACCAAAAAAGTGCTTTGCTATTTGCCAGTTCCAGCCCTTTTGCAAAAATTGTACAAAAGTGATGGAAAGATGTAATTGAAGTCAATTTTTTTGCTAATATGGAATCTCAACTTGTATTTCTACAACTTGGAAAAAGTTTCGTGCAAAGTAGACACTTTAACGTTATTGTACAAAGGCTTTAAATCTAAGCAAAGTGAATGCAGTCATTTGAAAAAGTGATTTTAAAAGAATAAAAAACTTTTAAAAAATCACTTTAAAAATTAAAAAAAAAACATCCTTTAAAGACAATAGAGGCCACCAAATGAAAAAATTAAGATTTTGGAAAAGTTCATTTTCATTATTTAGAACTAGTGGTCAAATTTAGTTTCAATTGAAGATGTTTATTTTATGAAGGTGCATATAAGATACCATGTGACATCCTAGAAAGTGACTAAAATGCTCAAAAACTACACCAAAATGCTTAAAATCAGCTTTGAGCTTAAAAAACAGCACACTTCATATTCACTTCTTAGTGATCACATTTTGCACTTTGTGGTCCACTTTATTGTGCTCTCCCTCGATCCGTACTGCTCCATAGGTGATAGGTACTGTGGCGATTTAGGGTCTATGAAGAGCAAATTTGACAATTGCAGTGCCAGATCTGCAACAGTGATAGTTAGAGTGACCGAATCTGTGACAGTGAACGTTACAGTGACCAGATCTACGACCGAATCTGTGACAGTGAAGGTTACAGTGACCACTTTATTGTGCTCTCCCCTGCACTACAGGAGGCTCGGGAGTTGGGCATATGGAAAGCATCGGAGGAATTCAAGTTTGAGGAGGGAGCTTGTTTAGATGAGGATACTATTTAAGGTTGGTCGCCACTTTATCAGGCAGTCCTTAATGACCCCCCTAGAACTACCTCGAGCGCCCTTAGAAACACACCGAGGGCAAACTAGAGGACATTATGAGGATTTTAGGCAATGGGGTAGGGACTAATAGGTATGATCTTGAGGCAGAGTGCCTACATGTAGTGCGGGCTCTGAAGCTTTATACTCGGATGACAGAGGGGCGCGGTGTACCATTGGCACATCCAGTAAAGGGAATGACAACATCAAGGCTTCTAGGGATTGTTGTCGATGGATTGGTGTCAAGGTGGTTGTTTGTATGCGCCCAAGACGTGGTCGACATTGTATTCGCGTATTTTCCATGCACATTCAAGAAACCAAGACACCCACGTATACCACATGCTCCAACATGGTTGCACTTATGGGATTCAAAGGGCGGCATCGAGATCTTGTGCTCCTGAAGGTAGAGACCTTTCTTCGAAAGGTTGGTCAATGTGCCCTTTTGGATCTGACCTGGATTAAGAAGCACAAACTTGAGGTGGCTACAATGTGGTAGATACCTCCTCTCAAGGATCCAGCTGCACTACAAGTCCAGTGTGAGAAGGTTGGCTACACTTGACAATTGGCTCATCTCCATTGTTATGATGTTATTTTGAATTGAGATGCTGAAGTGATAGACATTGCCGCACCTTCTTTAATTGCTATTTATAAGACCTAGTTGTAGTGAAGATGATATCTCTAAGGTTTGAACTCGCATAAATGTTGTGGTGAATTTAGATTTTTCAAGTGTTCTCAAGGGTTTGTATATTGTGAGAAAACGTGGACCTTGGGTGGGCAATGCTTGGGTTGGAGAATCAGCAGCCACCACCAGAGAATCTCAGGCCCTATGTAGAGAAGGTTGTGGATGCACTTACAGAGCTGCACTGCAAAGAATAGGACATTTCCTTTAACGTTCTTCGATATAGTGATGGAGGTGCTCCAGAGTCAAGGTCGGAGAGTACTTCTGTAAACCTAGATCATCTGGAGATTCCTCAAATGTCCCTGATTGTAGGATTGCAGTTTTAGATATAGCTAGACTAGGCTCAAATTGAAGTCTCTCCAAATGCAATGTCACGGGACATGAGAGATGCCTTCTTTGTGAGCACATCAAGATGCTAGCTTCGATGATTATGGAGGATGGTTGTAACCAATGGCATCGTAAAACGCCTAATTACCTTTAGTTGAGGCTCGATCAAGCATCGGGTACATGCTTTACTCTTATGCGTTTACTGGATTTTGACCATGGAGGAGAGAATTTTTTTAGACATTGCCATTGCTATGGATAAAGGGGACATTAGAGGAGCAGTATTGGCAAGCAACAAAGTTGTCGCAGTTGAAGAGGACTCTGCTGCCCAGGATGCTGCAAGTGGCGCTGATGTAGTGCATGGGCCATCTACTCAGGAGTCTCTCACACCTAGTAGGTAGTGTAGCCCTACAATTCCCTCGTTTGTACCTTCATGAGAAATAGTATAGTATGCACTATTTGACTCAATGTTTGCTCTTGGAAAACGGTATGAGAGCAACTCTGTCTTACATTTAGTTATTGTAGCATTGTGCTCACTGTAGCATTGACTTAGTACTGGATATGGTCATGATGTAAATAAAAGCTTTTTATTATTGCAGTTTACTCAATATTTCTATAGAATAATCTCTCTATAGACACAAGGATACCTGGACTTCTCTTTTGGCAAAGAGAAGATTAGGTCGACTCCGAAGACAGACATGGATAATCTGGATTGCAGTGGGATGGGGTTGAGTCCTCCATTGATGGATTGGTTTGCAGCCTGGTTTGAGGATGATACACCTTCTGGCACACTTATTTGCAAGACAAAGTTTGCAATGTCACTAAGGGCTCTACTGATTGAAGTGCGTCTCGACATGCACTACGAGGGTTTTATGAGAAAAACACTTACATTGCCAATATCAAAGGCAAGTTGCTCTTCATTCCTGCCTTTGACTGCAGACACTAGAGTTTGGCAGTCATATCACTTGAAGGCTTCTTCAAGTTTGATTTGAGTTATCACACTAATCCCAACTTCCATGGCCCGCAGCGTCTCCATGAAGCAATGGCCAAGATGTGGTGCATTGCTAATAGAAAGGGTCCAGGTACTTCAAAATGGAAGAAAGCAGCATCTATACATTCATGGGTCCATGCTAGTTGTCCACAGCAACCAGACAACTAGACTTGCGGATTTTATGTGGCATGCTACATTGTAATGCTTAGTTCATATCTGAAAGAAACCTCCATTGGAGAGAGGGTCCAGGAAGATCCTGTAAGTATTCTATTCATTATGATGCTTGAGTGTTTGGAGTGGATTGAAATGATTGTAGTGCTGTAGTGACTGTAGTGCTGTAGTCTAGTTTGTTCATTCTGATGTAGTGTCTATGGTGGTCTAGTTTGTTCATGGTTCTACATAGTGTGTAATGCAATTGGCATTAAAGTGATTACCCCGACTAAAGATAACGGTGATAGAGATCTGAACTTAAGGTTGAAACTAAAAGAATGATGCCATCATGTGTGCAAATGTCCGATTGTTTTGACCATAGTGAGGTCTTTGTACTACGCAAGGCATTGAAGGACACCATCGTTACAACACTCCAAAGCGGAACGGCGCATCCCCGCAAATGCAGTGTTTTTGTCGTCTTCTATGAGGATGGCGTTGGAAGCCCCTCATTGTCTTAGGACAGATGGTGCAGTACTGAGATAAGCAAAATTGGTAGATGTTGTAGTGCCAAGACCATCTAAATCATTTTGCCGTCATTTTCAAAGATTGACTCTGTATTTTGCTATGAACAATTTGTTTACATTTATTTAATTATCGGCTTTGTGAACTTTGATGATCATTAGTAACAAAGCAACGTTTGATTGCCTTGAGTATTGCATAATCTTAGCTTATTAGAAGTCACCCATATTATTATTCTCAAAGAATAATTATTGAAGTATGAAATCCGTAATTAACTCATGATGAAAATAGTATGAATTAAAAGTTACTAGTGTTGAAATTAACCACAAAAAAAAAAAAAAAAAAAAAAAAAAAAAAAAAAAAAAACACCGTCATAGGCCTTAAAGTTGGAAGTCTCAAACGTATATTAAGTGTAAAAGGGAATAGAGAGTGACATATTAGTAATACTGAATAAGTGATCTATTAATTTTTGTAAAAGAAAAAGGTAATGATGGAAAAAGGTAATAATAAAAAAATGTAAAAAAAATGTAAAAACGTCATAAGAGAAATTACGATTGAAGTTTGATGCAATAAGAGTATTGGAAGGAAAATGAGATTAAATAAAATTGAAGATTAGAGAATTGAAGAATAATAAAACTAAAGAAAATATATTAAAAAGAATAATAAGAATAATAGTAAGATCAGAATATTTTTAAAAATATATATGAAATGTAGAAGCAACCTAATTAAAAGAAAAGAAATCAAAACAGATAAGGCTAATTAAAGAAATAAACATGTGAAGAAATTTTAAAAGGGAAGAAATTAGAGAATAGGAATAGTGTATAATAAGAAATACATAAAAATACTTATATATTTATAAAGGAAATATATAAGAATAATAATCATTCGGAAAAATTAATAATTAAAGAAGATTAGGAAGCGAAAACAATGTAATGAAAGAAATCTAAAGATTAAAGATTAAAATGAAAAATTAAAAATAAAAGAGAGAAGAATAGTTAGAAGGGAAATAATAAGTAAAAAGTGTGGTAACAAGCAGGAAGTCAAGGGAAGAAAACAAATCATAATAGTGATATCAAAGAAAATAAATAAATAAATAAAAGAAATAAGAAAAAAAAATTTTAAAAAACATATAAAATAGTAAAGGATGAATTAAAGAAGAGGAGAATAAATAGAAGGGAAAAAATAGATAAAAGAGGTAGTAACGAGTAGAAAGTTCATGGAGGGAAACATATATCAGTACTAATATTAAGACATTAGGAAAAAATATATATATATAAAAAGAGAAAATAAATAAAGTGAAGAATAAAAAATAATAGATTAGAAGATGAAATAAAGAAGAAGACGATAATTAGATGGGTAAGAATTATACAAGAAATACATATAATAATAGTAATATTAAGGGAACAATTTTAAATTGAAGCTGCAAAAAGAATAAGATAAATAAAAAATAAAATAAAAAATTCTAATATAGAAAAGACAAAAATTGGAACGGATAAAATGAGACAAAAAAGTAATGAGGAATACAAAATTAATGGAGGAAATTGTATATTAATATTAATATTAAGGCAGAATAGATAATAAACAAAAATAAAGAAGTAAAAAGAAAAATACAAATTACTGAAGATCAAAAAATGATAGTAGATGAAAATATAAGAAAATTAAAAAGATGGACAAACTACAATGAAAAATGAAAAAGAAAAGAGAGGTGTAGAGATAAAATGAACAATAAGAGCATTGCAGAGAAGAATATAAATAAATAAAGGGAGAGTAAAGGGAGAATAAATTGATGACTTTCGAATATTATCATTGGGAGAATGAAAATGCAAATGCACACAAGAATTGTTTTTACGGAGGTAGCAGAAGCAGTAAAAAGGAGAATAATATGGTAGAGAAAAAAAACAAACACCATGTACTCAAAATTTTCAAAAAATAATAGATTAGAAGAACAATAGGTGGATCAGTGAAATAGTAGAATATGTTCAAAATAGTGAAATCTTGTATATGCAAAAGCTTGATTATATTAACATATCATTTGAAAAGTTTGGACCCCGAGGTTTCTAGGAGATCTTGGTGGTGGTGTATGGCGTGGATGAGACAGTGGAAATCAGGGATTTTTGTATAAGGGAAGGAGACACTAAACCGTGAGAAAGGAACTAATTAGATAAAAGGAAGCGCCTGCCTCGATGGTTGGTTGCTTCACATAGGCACTCTCCTTTGTGGCCCTATCTTGTACTGCTCTACTACTATTCCAATGAAAGGCGTGGTTACATCTCAGGCGGGCGGTCTCTTGATTGTAGACAAGACTTTCTCAACCAGCATGGAAACTTTCTTTGTCAGGTATGTGCTCCACACAGTTGTCCGCCGACAGTCCTATTTATGTGTTTTCAATTTTGGTCAGTAATAGGTGTGTTGCCTTGTGGGCTATCTCCCAATGGGATGGGTTTGTGTGGTTGCCCCGTCTAATTTCCGCTGATGAGGTGGGTTTGTGGAGTTGCACTGTCAGTTGTCCGCTGAAGGGGAGAATGCGTGGAGTTGTTGACTCTTTGCCAATGGAGTTGGTTCGTAGAATGTTTTGGCTGGCTGCGATGGAGTGGTTTTGTTGAGTGTTCTCCTCATCTCTCTTATATTTTTCTTTGTCGTACAATTGAAGAACAGGCCTAGCAACCTCAGAAGAGTAAGTGGCTGTGCGACATCCAAGCTGCCAAGTCCGAAATTTCTTCCACGGATCTTAAGGCAAGGGCGACATTCATGGGCTGTCCCGACATTATGAAGTGGCGCATTTCCTAGCATATGGAGGACGCCTAGTCCTTTGCAATCATGGGTATTTTAGCAAAAATTGGTCCAAGGCGCATGATAAGAGTAGTTGTTCTAGCAGCCAAGGAATACGCTAAGTTTTTAGGATGCGTCTCCTGTTGATTGGAGTTGAGCTAGTCTACAGAAGCGTGCCAATGGATGTGGCACGCTTTGTTTTGCTGATCACAAAGTGCAACCACCAAATGTATAACAACGCCAAGAACAAGGGCATGCAATTTGCAAGTATCCGTCCTAAAGATGTAGCGGACTTCCTTGATTATTTTGAGGAGGTCATGTCCGTTAGGGAGCAAGTGAACATGTAGGTGCTCGTTTGCGCAAATAATGCAGGAACGCAGACTCTTGAGGAAGACGTGCCCAAAATACTGTCGTGGAGGCAGGAACATATAATGTCACTTGGGAAATTGGAGAGACGCAGGAGACAGGCTAGTCGACAAGGATTATCAAGGGAAAGGGTGCGAGTGGCGAAAGCGCGGGTGGAGAGGGAAAAACAAAATGAAAAGGGAAAGAAGAAGAAAATAAGTACAGTTTTGCAAAGGCTTATATTCTTGCCAACAATCGGTCCATGAAAACAAAGGACAACAATGTCAATCACATGTACAGGAGGCTGGAGGAGGGTCTTGGGCAATGTTGTCCCCTTCATCAACATGCTTTAAGAGAGCCAGTTTCAACGAAGAAGAACCACATAGACCCAAAGCATATGAAGTACACGGGACTTATTTAGAAGAGGTAAGAGCAGATTGGCGTCCTTTATAGGGGTCTCTCAACAATCTGTAAGAAGACTAAGTTGTATTCTCTTCCGCTGAGGTATAGCCAGGTGACTAAATATGTGGAGACAAGAAAGGTCAAGCTCGCTGGCCTTAAAGCAGCTTTTAATTCGATTCTTAAGGAGACATATGAAATCACAGAATAGGGAAGAACAAAGCCATGGTGGAAGGCGGGCTATACGCATTGGTATATTATTGGGGGCTTACACACATAGAAGGCTTGTTGCAAATTGGGAGAGAAAAAACCTATAGGATTGAAGCTTTAGGTGTACTAGTTGAACCACGATGTTATTACCATGTTTGACAAGGATGTTGACACCTTTGTTAAGGCCTCCAACGCCTTGAACATTGAGGTTGTAGAAGCACAGACAAGGTTGTAGAAGCAAACTATTGATCTCACTGGGAGCGGATGCACGTGAAGTGGATTGAGAAGGTGAGGATTGATGAGACGGTCGACCATAAAGCATGGAAGGTAAGATACTCAAAATCCCTATATTAACTTTAATATTTTTGGCAATGGTCTTTAATAAGATTTTATGAACCTTATTGGTGGTATGCCAATAGTGGTTTGGCTATCCAATTATTTCCTTAAGAATCTTACTGATGTGTTGATCCACTTCTAATATGAAGGATTTTTGTAAGGAGTGCCTCAATCTAATTTTCGGAAGGTGCCTCAGGCAAAGACATGGAAATTGCCTCTTATTTTTGTGTCAAACGAGATATATGAGAACTGGCAAACGGTCTCCAACACTTGGAAGTAGAGAATTCTCATTGGAGAGGATGGATTGAAGCTAGCCTAAATTCAAAGCCTCCATAATGAGACATAACGTTAAAAAAATTGTAGTGAGTAATCAATCTTTGCGACCTAAAATGTAAGAAGCTTGCAAAGAAGATTGTAGGGTCTTGGCAAGCAACACTTATAGAAAAAGTATGTCAGAAAAATACTTTTTACAAAGTACCCTTCATAAAGTATATTTTTTCTACAGGAAAAAAACACATATTTGTGCTGTTTATTATGAAATTAGCTTTGAACACTACTATGCATTGTTGTTTAAATGCACACATCAAAAAGGAAATGTTTGAGCGCTTCTGTATGTAGTACTTTTCCAAAGACCGTGTTTGGATCCCTTGTCACTAAAGACGCAGTAGCTCCTCTGGAGTTTAGAAGTTACCCATCCCTGACTCCTTCTCAAATGCTCTTGGTGAGTTTCGGTTTCAAGTTCATTCAATTTCATTGTGTTGAAGTTCTCACTCCTCTTTGGATTCCAAGTTGTCGCTTTTTTGACAACATGTTCCACATGTCAAAAACTATTTTCGCTTGTAGGTTCATGACGTGGCTCTTTGCAGACTCTATCATCCAGACTGTCTCATCCTTCTCTTACCGCGTAGTCTCTCCTTGTTGGTGTTTGCAACTCTCATTAATTGCAGGATAGGCGACAAATCCCGGACACAAAGGTCAAGCATGCAACGCCCTGGTTGTGCAGAGAGGGCGGCGTCAATAGAATCTGCGGAGGCTGTACGGTTAGACAAAGCAGAGCGCAATCGTGTATACCAGCAACGCCATCATGAGAAGTCTTTGGTGCGTTTGAAAGGAGGGGAGAAGGAAATATCGACAAAGGACTGAGCAACCGATGAATTCGAGTACATTCTTCCTAGGGATGCATCAAGAGTTGCTTAGAAGATTGTCACAAGCATATCTCATAACCTAAATGCTCTACTTGGTTATGGCTTGGTGGCACAGTCACAGGAGGGTTAATCCATATAGGAAGGATGTTGACAACAAATGCGGTGGTGTGAAGAGGGGAGGAGAGACACATGCTAAGCACTACTTGACTGCCACGCTGGTATGACTTCGGTACATTTCATCTACCCATTGATGCACTGCATATATGCTCTAGTATTGTCATGTACTTTGCTTCTCATCGTTGAGGTACGTTGACATCGCTAGTAATTCAACTACTAGTAAATAAGTACTTCAGATAGTGTGGATTGCTTTGTGTAGTACCCTTATGATTTCCAAATTCAAAAAGTATGTTACTTGATTACTTAAACTAGTACTTGTATTAGAATTTGTAATAGGTTTGCTCTAAGTGTATTACGTTAAGTACGTCATCTTAGGGAGGATGTATGTGAACTAAATCTCACGTTCTCTGAAGAACAATTTACATGTATGTATCAAAGTTCAACCTGTACTTGATCCATTTTTTGTTGTTGCCACAATACGTTTTTTTCCCAAGCTATGAGCTCCTGTTTAGTACTCATTGATGAAGATTACTTCAAAGAAGTATGTCGACAACTACTGTAGTACTTGTAGTGGTTTAGCGTATTTACAATTTCTACTTTGTATCAGTACTTCCATTTTGAAATGTATTTCGTGGGTCACGTTGATGAGTACCGCAGTATTACTAATACTTTTCATCGCTAGTGTGTGGCAGACCACCTTCTTTTTGCAGTTCAAAGAAGCTCACCCGGAGTGCAAGATTGGCGAGCAAAGCTTCGAGAACCTCAAGCCGTGGTATGTGAAAACTCAATGGTAGTGTAAAGTGTGTTGCTATATCTACTAAGTAGAAATGGATCTCATGATGGTAGGACTAAACTCTCTCTAGATGGAAAAGAGGGGACTACATGCACAACATGGTTGCTCTTGTATATGTCATGTTTGTTCTACTGTCGTGGAGGGTGCATCGGATGAGAGTGTAGGCTGTAATACTCATCATAGCGTATACAAACAAATCACTCTACTCAAAGAAATGTGTCTTTGTCCGTAGCTTGAGTTGGCTGAATGGCACAAACTCAGCTGTATAATGGGTGATTGTAAGGACTTTGGAGTAGATACTCTCTCTCTTTGTCCACGAGAGCATCTAAGAAGGAGGAACTGCAGCTCAGATGGAAATAATTCTCCTACGTTCAGATTGGGACGGATCGAGAGACATGGAAGCTAAAAAATCATTTACAGGAGGCGTACATGGAGACAAGTCCAAAACAGTTCATCAATTACATGAAATCTAAGGTTGTTGCTTTCATTAAGCACAATTTTATTGCCAATTGGCAAGACCATCAGTGCAAGGAAATGATGCTTGGTTATCCTGAGGGAGTTCTAGTATCTCACATTGATTTTGCAAAGAAATATAAATTTCAAATTTAGATTGAAGTCCAGTCTATGTACTTCATGTCTAAATATGTGTCTTTGCTGGTCCACATTACTCTACAGAGAGTACGTGATGTAAATGGTGAATTAATCACCCTAAAACATACACACTACCACATCTTTGATGATAAGAAACATGACAGTTTGTTTGTTCAGCATTGGCTCATGCTACATTCAAGGAAGTTGACTGCTAACGGTCAAAGACCAGCAGAGCACTGGGTATTAGCTATAGGCGTGCATGTCTGTTTAAAGGTGCAACGGCTATGCATTAGGAGAAAAATGAGCTCAAAATAAGGCCGTGTAAGCCTGCCCTTTCTAGGTGAACTTCCTACTTTGGGCACCTCTGCCGCTGGCAGCGGATGCCAGAGTTGCTGCCCGCACAGAACTGCGTGGCGCACTCACAACAAAGGTCCTCGGAATATTAGGTGAGACATGAATGCCTCGGCTCGGGCTTTGGTCCCAAGTGGGCAGGTTGTGTCAGCCCGACACTGTAGATGTGCCCTCCACACGCCTCGCTCGGAGGTCATTGGTTCGAGCCCCCGTGGCGGTTGCTGGCACCACGGTGGCATGTGCTGTGCCACGTCAAAAAGTACGCGGGCAGCGCCCGTTTTTTTCTCTCACGTGCCGCTTACACGGCCTTTTTGTGACCTGATTTTTCTCCTAATGTATTTTGTTGCAAGGTACCGAAGTCTCACCGATGGCTGCTCTATGATCTGGAATTATTTCGCAACTAGACACGGAGAAGGTACTTTAAGTATGATAAGTAGTTTTATTAGTTTAAGTACACTAGTGTCTATTGTACTCTAGAACGTGCAGTGAATGAGATGCTAATTTATAGGAGAGGATGATAGTCAAATGTTATCTCGGGTGTAAGTACGCTAGACCAATGTACTTTCCAGTCACAGTCGTAGTTTTCCAAGGTGCGGTCTGTTTGTTTCAAACAATACCATCCAAGCTAAATGTTTGTACGGTTTGTAATAAGTTTGGATAATAAGTATGCTTGTTTAAATCGTATTTGCATTGTCAAAATAGTTTAGATATGTGATCGTGCATGTTTTAATTGTACTTGTTTACATTTCAAAAAAAATTACAAGTTCTAGTTTAGTAGAAAAGTACAAATTTCTTGTTTGTCCAAAACTTCGAATCTGGTCTCTTTCATGCAGAGGAAAGGAAAGCATGCCGTTTTTTAGATTCTATCAGCAAATTGACGGCTTAGTGGCTTATTTGTGGAAGATCTAAAAAAGTAGTACTGAATGCTTAGCAAGGATAAAAGGGGGAAATATTATACATTTTCAAGATCTAGCGGTGGATTCTCGACGCCTTAGGATAGGTCTAAGTTGGCCTACTGTTTAATTTTGCAAAAGAAATTTTTTCTGTTATTCATTTAGTAGCCGATCACTGCGTTCAGAGTATACATACAGTACCAATAGTACGCAATGTACATACGATGTCGCATCCTGACCGTCCACGTCGGCGACCCTATCAGTTGGGCCATTCATTTTTACGATGTAGATCCAAAATTCAAGAGCGCCGAGCATGGGAAGGAGCCCATGCATGACCCATAGAGCAGATCCCTTTAACTCCCCTCAATTATGCCACCGCCACTTGCAACCAACCCCGACTTTGACACTCTCTTCGTCCCTCACATGCAGTTTTTCCCACTTTTGGTGGCGGCTGCGCTCTGTGCTCATGTGCAGCTGTGTTTTCGATGTTTAAACAATTAGGGCGTTCAATGAGGGGCTGGTTGCATAGTTATTTTTCCATGGTTGGTTGCAGATCCTCTATCTCTGCTATGTTTGTCCAAAATGTCTAGGTCCGCTCACCAACCTCTTTTGATTCAGAAGTTGATTACTTCCTACTTCTCCACATGTATCTCACAACCTTCACGGCTCTCTCTTGATACTGAGGTGGAATCGATTTACTATACAGAAGATAATGAAACCAGTGACTCCTGCTATGTGTCTGAGACCCCTGTTTCAAAGCATAGAAACCGTGATTTCTACTTAGGCAAGTGCAACGCTGTATCTGAAGACTCTCCAAGGCGTGCATTGTTCCTTTCCGCAATTTCTACTAATTCATGTAGTTATCCCAATAGTAGCTACGGCGTTTTGCCATCTCTTTCTGATGTGACGTATCACATAAGTTCTCCTACTAGAAGTGAGGAATCAGTTGCATTTAGGAGGTGATGCTTGTCAGCAATTTCGGTGAGTTTTGTAGGATAGATTGTGCATTCTTTCTCAAAGTCTTCATTTTGCATTGGAGCGTGTTAACCTCTCAACTCCACGACTATGTATTGAGATTCAATGTAGATTACTAACATATATTAGTAGGTGTGTTATGCTCAACTGCTAGGTCTTATGTAATGGGAAACACTGCAAAAAGGCAGCGTGCGAGACATGGTGTTAGTCGGCCCGGACCAGCTGCTAGAGCGGTTGAAACTAGATTGCGGAATGAACAGAGGTCGGCTACTGTTGAAGGGGCAAGAGAGAGGAAAGCTTGCCAAAGAGCACGTGATAGATAGTGGATTGAGGATACACAAGTGTTGGCTTCTAAGCCCCCAGATAAGGATGCTGAGGACCATCTGACCGTGAGGGAGTCCAATTGGATTTCTTCACGCATAGCACAGTATATAGTTGAGGAGTTGAGAAGTTTTCCCGGTTGTTTGAGTCGGAAGGATGTCATGGGGAGTTTGTTGTGTCGTGACACTGTTTGGCCACTATTACCTGATTATTACCATCGACTGCAAGAAGCAAAGGTCGTGCATGGTTTTCTTTTGACCTTCAGGCATGAGCTTTCTATGGTGAAGGTGGCGAATTCAAACGAGTTGTTAGCATGTAAGAGTGCCTTTTTAGATGCTGCAGTGAGCATAGGGATTGGTGGGGTGAGGGAGTTGTCACGAGTTATGCACACAAGTACCGAGAGCATCACGATAGCAAAGAATCGTAGGGTCTATGCTCTCAGCCCCGAAGAAGCTGTGCCAAGACTTTGTCTCCAAGGCAAGAAGAGAGGAGGCTTATCCGACTACATCAAGGACCTGATCAAGGCATGGTGGAGGAGTCAGACTAAGCTGTCATCTAACAAGAAGGATATTGTGAAGCAGAGGGTTGGAAGGAATCTTTGGGCCGAGCCTCATCCTACTCACTACTTATGTGAGGCACGAGTACATTCTTCCCTTCCTCTTGTACATGTTTCCTTTGTAAAATCAATGATAGTTGCCTAATTGTACACGGGGTTATAGGTGTTGCTCAAAGGGTTTTTGGGTACTGTATTCTTAGTACTTTGAAAGCCTGTGCTTTCTACTTCTCTTGTATCCTTCCTGCGGCTATATAGACTTTACCATACTAGATGTGAATTACTGGTGGCCATTTATGTACAAAGTCAATTTTGCGAGGATTCTTTATATTTTGGATACATTGAGGTACTGGACGATTGTGTAATCTTAGTACTTAGACTAAACACATTGTACGGGTCTGTGGTAGAAAATGAAGAGTCCTTGTTTATACAGTACAAACTATATAGTTCTGGAGTTCAAGAGTTTTGTATAGTTAGTACTCCATGTGGTAGCAGTTCAAAACAACGTACTTGTCTTGTAATAATATATACAGGTTGTAGTTTGATGTTGTAGCAAATGTAAAGTCCAAGAGTATTTGTGTACTCAATGTTTACTTCCATATCATTTTTATACAATGAAACGTCATTTGTACACAACCACAGTATTGCCTTAGTATTGTACGAGTACTTCTTCAGTACTTCATGCTCTAGTTTGGGATACTTCTCTTGTTAATTAGTGGTTCTAATTAACTATGATACTGATTTGTACTCTATGATGGATTGCAGACAACGTTCTTCTTGCGATTTACAAAGGCGCATCCAGAATGTAGTGTTTGCTAGAGAACTTTCCAAAGGGTGAAGCCTTGGTGGGTGCGAAAGCTAAAAGAGAGGAATACCTGTTGTTGTATCTACCATGTGGAAATGGATCTGATGAAGGTTGGTCTGAGCAATTTGAGGGACAAAGTGCGGGGCCTTCATGCACAGTCCACTTGTGATTGTGGACGCAGGGTGTGTGCTAGTGACACGGAGGGGGGTTGTCATGCTCATTGTCAGATTTATAAGCGCATAACCTTGATGTGGGAAGCTTGTGTTTGTCCCAAAGGGGAGCTTGATGTTTGGCACAAGCTGGATTGCCTCATGGGGGATTGTCCTGATTGTGGCTTTGAGTTATTTCCTTTGTGTCCAAAAGAGTTGGCTAGTATTGACTCATTCACGTTGAAGTGGAAGTGCTTTGAGTATTACAAGGTGGGTGTGGACAAGAAGACAGGGAGACCGAAGAAACGACTGAGAGAGGCTTTTAAAGAGACACCCATTGACAAATTCTTGTCCTATATGGAAAAGACAGTGACAATGTTTATCACTCACAATTTCAAGGCGAGATGGCAAGATGAGCAGTGTTAGAAGATGATGAAGAACGTACCTGAGGGAGTGATCATCTCCCATATTGATTTTGCAGAAAATTATAGTTTTGCAATTCAAAACGAGGTGCAAAGTATGTATTACTTTAGCACCTCTGTCAATATCCTACTTCACATTACCATGTGGAGAGAAGGAGAGGACATCATCAAGCAAACACACTTCTATGTGTCTGACGACAAGGACCATGATTTGGCATATGTTCAGCATTGTTTGCTCTTGCATTGGGACTGGTTGCAAGATTCTCGCTTCACTCTAAAAGAACACAGGGTGTACAGTGACAGTTGCAGCGCCCAATTCAAGTGTGCCACGCCTATGTATTTTGTGGCAAGATACCCCATTCTTACGAAGGCTTGCAAGATGCAACGGAAATACCTTCGAAAGTGCTCAAGGGAAAGTGGAATGGGATGGAGCCGGTGCGGTTGTGAAGAGGGCTTTGACTCCCAAGCAGATTCAAAACCTATCAAGGCCATTACAGAATGCTGAACAAGTTGTCCAGTTCCTAGATCAAAGATACACCGGACGGGTTACAAGCACGTATAAGCGGACAAATACCCCATCTCTTTCTCCTGTGTTTTGGCACATTGGGGAAGATGAGGTCGACCATGGTGACACGAGCATACGATGCAAGACTCTGCCGGGCTCAAAGTCGCTAAATTCAACTATGGGCTTCTTTGATACTGACCCTACTTTGCTGAGGACATGATCTTTGTCTTGTTTTTGTATACCCTCTGTTGATTGCGATTGGGCTAACTCTGAGAACTTATCTCATGTGCAGGGCTAGGACGTTAAAAGGTTGGTTTCGGATAGCGCTGGTGCAGTAGCAGAGGTGATAAAAGAGTTGGACGATGAGGCCAACTGGATGCATGACGGTGTCTCGATGTCTCTAGGTGACTTGGTAGACGTGGGGGATAACTTCATGATACATGCAGAGGAGGATAATGAAGATGGGGTCGACTTTTATATTCTTCAGTGTACGAAATGGAAGTTTGAGTTGCACGAGCATCTTAACTGTCCATGGGGGGGGCGTCTTCAGTGCTGGCGATGAGGTAATAAGAGCAAAGCCTTTTCAAGAAGTTTGAGCGTGGCAACAAGACCTTTGTGTTCCGTGACAAAGCAGTGGACGTTCACGTTGACTCTCACCTAGTCAGGGCGTGCAAATTCCCAATGATTCTTGCTGCACATAGGGTGAACGGTTCCCCTGTATACAAGATGTCCAAAGAGAGCTTGAGGGTCTGTGAGGATGCTTTACAGGAATGGTGGGCATTCAATGAGGAATAGTCATGTTGTACTTAAGTAATTAGAAGTACTAATTATACTATTGGTGCACTATACAAGGTATTTGTGAATACTCTTTGTACGGTGTAAACAGGACAAGAAGCTTGTTGCTCAAGTTATGTGACCGTTACTCTTTTTATAGATTTTGGAAGAGTTCTCACCCCTCGCCTTTGTATAAATGGACGACTCTTATGTGACACCTTCTTTGTGTGTGACTCTTATGTGATACCTTTTTTATGAATATGCTAGTGTTGTTTGCTCCTCTCATCCTGCAATATGGACCTTGAGTTAGCCATAGATGAATTTGTAGTTGCTTTGGGGTGCTTCTTAATGCTCTATCTAGGAATGCTTGTTGTTACAATTGTGGCATACATGAGGATACTGCATGGCGTTTGAGTAGCAAGCTTGCATGTGCGAAAGTAGAGCATCCAACATAGGAGCAAAGAAACATTCTATTCCTTTCTTTGGAGGCTGAGGGCAGTCCTTTCTACGCAACGATAGTATTCATGGACAAGAGGGTTTGACAGAATTGCGGAATCATAGTGCTCTTGGAGTACGAGTCCCCAATGGGCGAGGGAGGAAATTCAAGCTCTGTGGGATGAATTTTATAGTGGAATGTGTGAGGAGGGACTAGAGAATTTGGAGAATTATCTAGAGTCGTGACAAAACACACTGTATCACTTGTAGTATTTGTACTTAAGGTACAAAAGATATAGTTTTAGTACTATTAAAGTACCATTTGTATGTTAGATTTTGTCCAAAAAGCTTTTCCCATCACTTGTTCAGTTTACAACACATATCACTTTCATGTAAACAAGAAAATTGTTGTCTGACTATTAAGTGAGAGTTTTCACAAATGTGAGATTCATCTTAATATCCGCTGAGGACTGGTTCCAAACACGACTAAGAAATGTCAACTACAAGGGAGAGTTTGTCCCTACAAATGCTCCTCTAGCACTTGCATGCAAAGGATTGCAACCTTGGGTCTTCAAGGTCAAAATCTATGCCATAGTCCCATGTGAGCTCCTCCAGTTTTGGAATTAGACGTTTTGTAAAGAAGGCTACGTGATAAAAGCTCTTGTCCCGTGCATCATTTAATACTAGCATGTCTAGCAAATTCGCATCTTTGCACCTACAGCCATTCGTTTACAAAAATTAGTTGACGTTTAATTGAAATCAAACAATACTTAATGAATGCATGTCATCATGTTACAAAATTGTGATTCAAAAATCTTGCAACATTTCCAAACAAGGTAGAATCCAAGCAAAGGGCGTTGTTGTCATCAAGTTTCTTTTTGGTAACCCAATCACCATCCAGTTGTAGTCCATAAGAGGGTCCTTTTTACATTGAAAAGTTTCTAACATCCATCTATGCATTTGTTCGAATCTCCCCACTCAACTCAAACACGAACGCACCTCATGGAATAGTTTTCTTCGCCCTAATCCCCCAACCCCTCTCGCCCATGTGGAAAACCTCTACTGGTTGTACAACGCGATTGGTACATTTATGGTTGCAGCTACACTTCACACCACACTCTTAAATGAAAGTGCATTGAATTGGACGTGTTCTACTTCTTGCTCTAGCATCTACATGTGATACATCAAGACTATAACAGCCTCCTAGATTCTTACAAATGTTGCAGTCACTTATTCCTTATTGGAGGTAGCAATCCCTGAAGATAGCCATCTTCTCCATATGCGAATTCCCCTCCTGATTCTTTTGCACACTCGCAAGGCACTAGAGCTGTCAAGCAATCTTTAGGCCTACATGTGCAGCTGTCTCCCGGAGTCATAGGATACAAACTGTGGTCAACAAGGGCTTTTTCATGAACCATGCTTGAGAACATGTAACCAAACGGAGTCATAGTGACATAAGGACTAGCTAAGGGAACATGAATGTTCTTCATGCCTCGGGACAAATCTTTGTAGTCAAACCAGGACTCATCCTGATATAGTCCCTAGCCCAACAAGCGACAACCCCGCTGTCAAAGACCTAGATGAATGGGTGCACTTAAAGAACTGCAAGTGCAAAACACTACTCTACTCACACAGCCAAGGCACAAACACTTGTCAAAACTGGAACGTACTCACACAACGAGACTTACCAAATAATGGAATCATACAAATCACCAATAGCCAGAGTCTCCAAGAATAACAGAATACAAATAGTAAAGGAGGGCAGTACCCCCACGTTCTTGTTCTAGAAACCCCAATGGTGGAGAAGATACACATCAGAATGACTACATACATCTTCTATGCACATCACTAAAAGAAAAATACGAAAATCTCCAGCATTTTTGAAGCAGTGAGAAGGGCTACTCTTTAGTGCCCCTGCGCTTCTTGCCGCTGTCTACTTGTCTCTTGGAATTTGACGCTTCTGCTTGGAGCTATGCCCTCGTTTTAACCCTTGACTTGCCTGGTTCTTTAGCCTTGGCTTTGGCCACTCCACTTCCCTTCCCAACCAAAGTTTTTATGCCACTCAGGATGCACAAGAGTTTGGCAACCCCGGGCCAAGCACTTGTTACCATTCATAAAGAAAACTGACGCACAAAATGGATGGTACAAGTGCCTACACGAGGAGACAACAATGTCACTTAGTGGATATGGAAAAAGACAGAGACAGCAAACCGTAATCTTCAAAGTGTTAGATCCTTCTGTGTCGGATGAGCCACTGTCTTCAAGGTACACCACCGGTCAAGGCCAAAAAGTGCCCAAATTCTTCCCCCTCGTCAATTGTAAGAACTCCGACTTCAGAGACTCCAATTATAGCCCACATCCTTCCAAGCTAGCGACCATGTCAAGATAAGCAAACTCTGCTAGGTTAAACTCCCTCCTAAACTTCTCGAGCCTCTCCTCCTCATCCGCAAGCTGTTCTTGAATGCCCTCCATCTTGATGATATCTTGGTCCACTACCCGCCCATCACCTCTCACTTGCTCGATCTGCTTGCCTTTTTTCTCCAATTGCCTCTGGTGACTTTGAACTAGGCACTCGGGTTGTGCCATGTCACTGCAGCACTTGTCTCGCGTTGGTACAGCGGCCTTCTCTTCTACCTTGCTCGCCGCCAACTCCAAAGACAGGATGGCCATCAACTCCTTAATCTCTTGTCCCCGCTCCGACAGCGAAGCCTCTGTCCAACGACCACCTCTCGCGTCCCCACCCTCTCTTTTCACACACAACCCTGAACCCATCCCAGTGCCAAAATCACCTCTTTTGCCTAACTTAGACCGGCACCTCCTCTCAAAGACCTGATCACCTACAAACCCTCCCTTCCTATCCTCTGACGCTGCCCCTCCACCCTTCTGTGTCGGCGATGAGCTTACACCACGCTCCAACATAATCTGCCGCCATTCCCTCCCTCGAACCTCCATGGGATTATCCTCCTCGAAAGTCCTCATTAGCGCCATGAGCTTCCCCAAGTCGGTCTTGTAACGATTTTGCTGCCGCTTGTTTGTCTCAACTCCAAATGCGCACCAGTTGACGAAGCCCTTGCCCTTCTCGAACTCCATCGCCACACCCTTAGCAAACCGTATCTTCAAGTATGGAGGAATCGCCTCCGGGGGATGCTGATACAGGATAGGGTGAAGGTACTTGATTCTCTTCACAACTTGAGCCTTCTTGCAACTCCCCCATGCATATCCTTGGCGCTCATTATCTCTACACGCACCACCAAACAACTCCTTCATCAAGGAATGGCTCACCGTATCCTTGCCATATCGGTGAGGGGCATCATCTTTGCTGGGCAGTTTCGGATAGAGCATGATGAAGTCTTCGCGACTAAGCTCCTGCACTGGAGCTTTCAACCGAGCAATCTCCGCGTCCACGTCCTCTGCCCTTCTATACGTCGGCTTCATCTTCGAATCTCCTTTCGGCCATGCCCTCCGCGGTCCTTGTCTTCCCCTTCCTCCCGGCGTCTTCATCTTCTCACCCTCCTCTTGGTCATAGTCGGACCCAGCCGCACCAAACTTCCTCCTCACCTCAGCACCATCATCCTCCATCGTCAAAGTCGGCGCCAAATCCCTCCTCAACATCTTGGGCCCGCTCTAAACACTCCCTCACCGCGCTCCACCAATCCGACCCGCCATCGTGAATTGCGCACTCTAAACCCTAAGACCTCTCCAAACACCCCTTCCCCTTCACTACTTCCTCTAAATTACTCCTCCTCTACATTCAGACACTCAACTTGCGAGACAGAAGCACGATCAGCTAAAGCCGGAGAGAGAGACTCGCGGGAGAGTAGCAAAAATCAAACTCTACTTCCCGCGCGTAAGCTGAGGAAGAAGATGACTATTGGCTGTCAACAGTCAAACCTCCTGGTGTCCTCGCGTCACTGGTCATATAGAATAGAGATCCAACTTAGAAACCGGCAGACCGACTGTCACCAGTCATCACCATCCATACACCCGCAACCACCACCCAACCATTAATGTGAAGTGACACCTTACCTCTCTATGACCACCCAACCCTTCCGTATGTGTAATTGCAAAATCCATTGATTAATTCTAAAATTAGGAAATAGAATATTAAAGTATCTAATTTAGATAGATCACATTCATTATCGAAATGTAGTGCCATTGTATATGCATTTCATACTATGAATGTTTCTGTTTACGTGAAATATATTTTTATTCTACCTTCTCATTGGTAATAAATGGTCTGCCTTTAACCTTGAACTTCAAATTCACATATTAGAGTTCATCAAATTTAAACGTAGTCTTGGATTTTGATATTTTATTTTATTAATCAAAAACTTGGATATTTTGACAAGTGAAGGAATATTACCAACAAAATTTTGTGTATAAAACAATTAGCATTTTGATTCTCTTTATTAGCCCATTTTGTATGTAGCATTATCAATGGGTAGTCTTGCATGCTTTGGTTGATTGAAGTCAATTCAATCAAATTTCTTAAATGAACCAATGAAGAAATGAAAAACTTTATAATATTCCTTTTTAATTTAGTTGTATAAATTCAACATGCTTCTAGAATAAATAGTACTAAGATTTATTTTTTAAATAACATCGTACAAAAATATTAAATCATCTTTAGCCGCCAAGTCTAAACTTATAGCACAATTTGAATATTTTATACAATATATACCCAGTACATATGACACCTATATTTTAATTATTTGTTTAACCATATAAAATTTATATGGGTTTACAAGTGACCTTATCAGTATGTTATATTACAACAATATATAATTTATGTGGACCCTAATAAATTTTAATATAGTGCCAAATCTATGCCTTTTCAAACAATAAATATAAACATATATCTTGATTAATTTCCTGATGTGTCTCATGTTGATTGTTATTACGATTATTATTTGGTGATATTTATCATTATACACTGAACCTATATTTCATTTTAAACCCTAAATATCTTTAATATTCTAATACTTTCTTATTAATTTTTTAATATCTTAGAATTATCCTAAACAAATTTCTAATTCTATTACAATGGATATTAATATAATACCTTGTATTGTTATATATAATCTTCATCTACCAATGCTTCAAATAATCATGTTAAATCATTCTGTGCAATTCACAAAAAACATTTGAAAATCATCCAATCCTCAACAATTTTATGTTACAATAGACCTTTATATTATAATATAACAATGATGTGTGTCAAAAAAGACGCACCCAAAAATATAACATAATCCTTTTTACCATTATACATGTATACTAGTAAGTTGGACTGTGAAGACATAGTTCTAATGCAATTTCATCCAGGCGTCATCCAAACAATTGCAGTATGATTTAACAAAACCATAGCTTTGAGCCTTATTAAAACAAAGTACCAAATTTTATTCCTTCAACGAATGGCTAGATAAGATGAAAAGTTGATTAGCAAACTTCTCTTTGACGCTGACATTGGATTCTACCTCGGATCCTCGAAGGATCGGGCTGCCACCTCACATGCCCCACCTACTAACTTACCAACAATAGCAAACCGCCGAGACGTCCACCATGATGACCACGTGGCATGTCAGGGACCTCTCCATCGTGATTGAAGGATCTAGATCCATGCCCCGAGTCCCCACAATCTACATTGAACGATTCAGATGCAATGTACGCAAATACTATAGGTAGAAAGATGTACTATTCTGTACATCTACTACAATAGAATTCTGCCCAAAGTGTAAGGGTTCTAGTGTACTTACACCCTCTCATGTGGTTTTAAATGATTGGTTGGATGCAATTGCAAGGGAATGGAATGGCGCAATGGCAGTACTGAAGCCTGCATTATGTATGGAACAAATCCAAAATTCAGAGTGGTAGGTGCAAAATGCCCTACAGTGTGTCGAGTTTTTGCAACAGGACTTCTCCACTTGTGCAACTTCCTCTTGTGCTAGGACAAGAAGTAGAGACATTCGCTGCACCTTTCGGCACGTGGGTGAGCACAAAGTCAACAGGGAGTCACCCATGGCTTGTAACACCATTGTAGGCTTGAGATCATGTCATTCAATTATGAAGATTCCCATCACAAACTAGACTTTCTTGTTAGTAAGACTTCTTTCATGCTTTTGTGTTCCATACATAGAGAAGGATTGGGAGAACTGTGAGCAAGAGGCTCATGTTACTCGGTGGCATGCAGTGCAACTTCAGCCGAAGGCCCTTACGGATGAGCTACACCCTATTGATGACGACCCTATGTAGCAGGTGTTGATGCTATCTGTTTATGTTCCTTTTGTAATTATTTTCTTATGCATGTTTTTAAAGTGTTCAACATTAATAACCTTGTTGCACTGATGTCCAATTCTTTCCTTAACTATGTCTAGAAATTGGCATCTAGGTTCAACAAGGAGAGAGACTAGATGACATGCTCGATGTTGAAGACATTTTTGTAGTCCCGGTTGAGCAACTAATTGAATAGCGAGTAGAGTTTTATGTCATGCAATACCAACTGCAAAAATATTAGTTGCAGGCTCCTCTCTAATGTCCATGGGGTGTGGAATTTGAAGCAAGGGACTACATCGTTGAAGGTACTCACTATAGAAAGTCAAGGCAAGGGAAATTCACTTACATTTAACTCTACAAGTCCGTGGTAGCTCATGTCATGTCACATCTAGTCCTAGCATGCAAATTCCGCATGAGACTAGCTCTGTACTGTTTGAAAGGTGGAGATCATGTTTACAAAATCTCCTCAGTTGTCGTAGAAGTAGTTTGGCATGCTCTACTCAGTTGTAGGAAAATTACAAGGACTTATACTTATAAATACTATTCTTTGCTTTGGGTTGAATGAAATTCTTGAACTAAGACCTCGGCCCTCCACTGAACAAAGACTGAACACTTTTTTATTCGTTATTATATACTCCTCTGACCTTAAATTATTCTGTGCTTTGAATATTAAGAATGTGAACTGGTGATTATCCACACACTGCGTGATCTCTAGGCTTCTCGTTTTGGTTTATTACGTGTATGCTGGTTAACATTTGCCCTTAGATGTTATGTGCAGTGGTTCCATGAACTCATTCACAATCAACCAATAAAGTCAAATGGCAAAAAAAAGTGTTAGCTAAACATACAATACCAATGGAAGGCTACCAAAATCTTGTAGGGAGAATTGATCAAAGGAACCATGAATTCTAAACCTTTCTCAGGAGCCAACACTTATGGGCTAGAATGAGTTTTTCACGTTTTCTTTATTGGTGATCATAAAGTCCAACATAATACACTCACTTATGCGTTCTTTAGCTTCATTCCTCTCTAATGAGCTCCAAGTCATTGGATAAACCACTTTTTGGTCGAGGGATGTCTTGCGACAATGATAGTGATCTGTCCAAAATTAGAAATCCTGACATCTATACTAGGAATCACTGTAATTTTAACTCTAAATTGCCTTTTTCTGATATAGGGGGGACACTTTCTTTTGCCGCCGACTGATCCAACTAAAATGTAGTATTTTGAGCAAATATAAAGATCCTTTTGAAATTGTCTTGGGAGCACAGCATTATGGTATGCAGAAGTAAGTATGTCCTATGCTAACAAAATAAAACGGATCTTGGGAATCAATGTACCATTATTAATAAAATCAACTATTCATGGCTTGCACAATGTGGAAAGTGAATTCCACTGTTAACCGGCCGGAAAAGTATTTCCGGTACAAAAATCTAAAGATTTGTAGTTTTCGTAATTAAATAAGTAAGTTTGTAGTTTAGAATGTAGTAACTACCAAGTAAGATGATTGGTCCACGAAATAGCTAGCCTGAAGGACTCATAGAAAGCCTGTGCAGATCGGTTGGCCCTTTTTCCTATTGGACTTGACCCGGAACCGGACGGAGTTAGGACAGAGATCAAAAGCATTTATTCATACCGGTGCGGCGGCATTTAAGTGCCGCCGGCCGCGACCGTCGGTGACGAGCAGCTACGACCGGTCATGATGAAAGGCTACGAATGGCCGGGGGTTGAGAAGGGGTATAATAAGAGGAAGGAGGCTAAGTAAGTCCTTTCATTTTCTCCTTTCTTATTTTGTGGGCACCAAAGCTGTATGCTTTCCTTGGTGGGTAGAACTCCGTACTTAGGCGATAGATGAGAGACGGTGAGCCGAAAGTGTTTTTTGTAGGCGAGGGATTGTGTGAGGATCGTACGTGCAGGTGTTCGCGGAGTGACACGTGAGGACAATTGGTAGAATGGTTGAGAGAAGGAGAGAACCGAAAGGTGCCCCACTGTTGAAGGTCCAGAACGTCATGCCACTGGTACCTTTGGACGAAACCAACCGGACACGCCGGGAGTTCTTAAACATCGTGGGGTGTTCATTGTTTTTGGAGAAAGCAAGGGCATGGATGGAATCTCGGACGGCCTTGGAGCTTTTGGTCAAAAACCCTTGGTGGAAAGGGACTCTTCGGGCGGATCCGGACGAATGGACTGCGCGGGTTTGGAGAGAGATGTATGGCTTGAGACCGGGTGACATCTCGACGCCAAGGAACTAGGAGGAGTTTGCCAACCCCTACATCAAAACTAAAGGCTGTGCCCGGGTTGTTCACAAGACCTCCCCGTCCGAAGTGCCATCCGGTCCGCTCGTCCGACCGTCAGCACTAAGGGGAGGTCCGTTTGACCAAGAATAAGGGTTGACCGTCCAAATCTTGCATATGTTGAAGATTATCTTGCACATATTGAAGATATATACCTATTATTTTTTTTCTAGCAAACCGGTATGTTCGATAAATGTCGGGGACCAATTGGTCCGTTCGTCCCAAGTGCCGTCCGGTTCGCGAGATTTGGCCCATGCCAGTCCGTTATGACAACCCCGGGCGATGCTAAGGAAGGTTGGACATTGGATGATGTGAGGAGCCAGACGCCCGGATGGTAATTGGCTTTCTAAACTCGATCTTCCATCCAAAGAAGCCCAAATAGTTGACGGCCAAGTGGGCATCCACCTTCATTGAGGCCATGAACGGATGGATCAAGGTTGATTGGGGAGTTGTGAGGATGTCAATGATTGACCGGGAGGTAGCAAAGCTCATGAAGGTGAAGAAGACCGGCACTTGCCTAGCGAACTTCCTTATACACCTCTACCGGAGTATCAACTTGCTGACACTGGAAAAGACAGAGCAATATGACCTAATGAAGGACCTCCAAAATTTTGCGGAGGCAGAACCGGAAGCCTCCACATACTCAAATAATGTTCAGGAGGTTTTCCTCACACAAATCAAGAAGAGCAAACCTAATCCGGAAGTAGGTCAGCCATCCAGGACTCTGGCTAAACGCACATTAGCTACAGTGGCTCTCAACCCAATTGGATCTTCGGAACACATCGGAGATCCTTGTGTAGACCTGACTCGTTTAGACGAACAGATGACCTAGTATGTAAACTACCTTCAGGAGCTCACTAAGAAGGAACTCCAAGTGGTTCACGAGGTATTAGCCGTCACAGATACCAATTGACTCAAGGAATGTCTCGCTAAGTTTAGGAGCTTCTGAGACATGACTAATCGGAGCAATACATATGAGGAGCAACTCGGGTGTCTAAGGTATAGGTGATCAAGCTCCAACAAGATCTCTATGACGCTCAGGTGGATTTCCGCGTCGACTGCTCGGAGGTTGGTGGAAGTAAAGGATACACTGGCGCTACCGGTGGACGTTGCCAACCAATGCGCCGTCTACCAGAGATTCTTGAGCCGCCAACCAAATGCCACCCAAAAGAGCATTGTCATATTCATGCATGACCGGACCCAGGTGATAGAGAGGACCTGCAGGAATATGAGGGATTTGGTAGCGAGCTATGAGCTTAGGCGGGAATGCTCTTAGAATTCGGATGTCCCATCGGGAGATCAAGAGGCACAGGAGGTCCCGGACGAGCCAGGACCGGAGCTGCTGTTCTCTAGTATCTCTAGTTTAGTCTTTGATCTAGTCTACGATCTGGTCTCCTACACAACCGGAATAAGGACGCTTAGCAGTAACAGATCCTCTTCCGGAACCTTGGAAAGTCTCCAAATTATTCCAATTCTAGAAGAAGTGGACATGTTCAATAAGGTTGTCATTGACTTGGAGAGAAGTGTTTTTTTCGGAATGCCCCCAAGGAACCTACAGTCGGAGTTCACTCTAGTACAAGGGACACCGTTACTCTTGTTGGACCCGGCACGAGCCATCCTTAACTTCAAACCGGTGTCTACACGATCACCCTCCCCAGGTGGTTGCCCAACTTGCACCCAGAAGATAGGGGAGTGTCCGGAACTAATGCCAGAATCTCCCGGAGCCGATCCAGCACTATAGCGGATGAAGAAAGGTAGCCAAAAGAAGAGGTTAGAGGAAGGAAAGCAGAGCCCACGGTTTTGAGTAATTCTTCGAGTAGATTAGATATATGGTAAAATGGCAGCGATTGATGATGGGGCTCAGTTGCACCCGGCTGCTAATCCGGAAAATTAGCAGCGGTAACTACAAATTGATGGCGGTCACCGGTCGGGAATTGACGGGATCCAAGATCCGGAATTTCGGGATCTTAGTTGGCCACTTGTCCTCTAGAACCCCGGCTAGGAGATAGTACTCAGAGCAGAAGTTTTATCAAAGCTTGGACCTTGTTTTTGTACGTCGTTTTTTATTTATGCAATTGAGAATATACTTTTGGATTTGTTGCGTAGAACGGTGTCTGGACAGGTCCGTTGCAGTTGTTGATTACTAATACTGTTGTCTCTGATAAAATTCTAGAAGAGTGTTGAACAGTGTGATGGTCTGGAGAGCACCTTGAGAGAGTGGAAAGGTGTCAAGTGTGGAGTGTTGACCGTTTCCAACGGCCGAAAGGAGCCTGGAGTGGAGGAAAGACGTATTACAGCAGGGGTTGGTAGTCTCAAGGACACGGGGCGTTGTGTGTACACCAAAATCCTAGATAGGGCCGATCGCTCCCTGAGGATAGGACAAAAGCCGGGTTACTAACTGCGAACCAGTCCAGAAGAGGTATAACATAGTTAGCACACTAGGTAGTCGGAATGCAATGTCGTTGTAGTAGGAATTCCGTCCCTGAAACCAGTGTTGAGTAGTCATCTAGAGCGAATCAGTAAAAAAACGGAATGAGCACTTATCATCTCCACACGGTAGTGGAAGAGCCGTGCGTTGTTTAACCACTTTAAGTTACTAGATGGTGGAAAATCTAGTTACCGTAAAGTATGGACGGATCAATGAGTATTTGCCACTTGTCTAAAAATCCCAAAATTTGGACAGAGAGTAGACGTACCGCTTGGACCAACTAGTCTGGAAAGTTGGAGACGGAAGAAACCAGATTGTGAATTACGGTTAGTGCCTTTTAGGAGGAAAACTATAGATCTTCGTCGAAACGAACGCGGAGTGGTTTACTTTGGAGAGTATTTAGTGTCTATTAAGTGCGTTCGGAAGGATTACTGACACCACGCCGAGCTACACATTGACAAATAACTAGTTCAAAAAGGTACAATTAGAAAATTAAAAGATTAAAAATTAAAAAGAAATACAAAAACAGAGAAGAATATGAAAAAATCATTCAAGTGTAAGAATGAAGAATGGAGTGGACAATTGGTTATTTCTTGGTTGGAAATATAAGACTAATGGACTTTAATTAAAAAAAATTGAAATGAATAAGACAATTCAAATGGAATTTAAAAAATAAGAAATATGAAAAAAAAAGGACCAATAGTAAAGAAGGGAAAATAGAGTAGACACGATCATTTCTTTGAAGATCAATTAAAAAATAAAAATTTGAAATAAAAAAGATATTTGAAAAGGAATTGTACAAAGACAAACTAATAAATAGAAAATAAGAAAAATAAATAAAGAAGGGAAATTCTTATAGTGGAGGGTTGGTAATTTATCTAATTTTAAATTGGAAAAAAATATTGCCAAAGAGGAATGAAAGTAAAGAAGGTGAAATTGATTCTGCAATTGGTAATTTCTCTTATTCTTTGACTATTTATATTTTATTTTGTTCTTATACTATTAAGTATTACCAATCCGTTTGAATGTCGTGTTAGGACAAGCATATTAAGTAAAAATTGGAATACTTTAATTGAGGATAAATAAAGGAAATAATTAGAAAGACAAAATAAACAATGGATATATATATATATATATATATATATATATATATATATATATATGGGGGAGAGCAGACCACAAAGTGCAATATGTAATCACTAAGAAGTGAATATGAAGTGTGCTGTTTCTTAAAACTCAAAGCTGATTTTGAGCATTTTGGTGTAGTTTTTGAGCATTTTAATCACTTTCTAAGGTGTCGTAAAGTATCTAATCACGCATCTTCATAAAAAGAATGTCCTCAAATTAAACTTAATTTGACCTTTAGTTCTAAATCATGAAAATGAACTTTTCCAAAGTCTTAATTTCTTCATTTGGGGCCCTCTATTGTCTTGAGAAGATGTTTTTTTCAATTTAAAAAACAATGTTTGGTGAAAACAAAACCCCAACTTTTTTTGCGGAAAAATGGGTCTAAAAAACGTCCTTGCAGTACTTCTCGTCCGCCCAAACTTTCATTTGAAGTGGTCATTGTCATTTCTACAACCACAATTATGAAACGGAGGGCACCGTGGAATCAAAAGTGCTTTCCGACAACATTTGACGGATGTTCTTATCTCTTTTTTAAATGACTGCATTCACTTTGTCGAACTTTAAGGTTCTCATAGGACATTGTAGAAGATGTGAATTCGTACCATAGTCTCCTACACTTCAGATAATCAAGTCTATTTTCTATACCCAAACATCTTTCCATCATATCAACAACCGAGATGCCACTTTTTTAAGTCTTTGCGATAGAGGCTGAATTTGGCAATGAGCTAAGTACTTTTGTGGTACACTTTATTGTGCTTCCCCCCATATATATACATATAGATATATATATATATATATATATATATATATATATATATATATATATATATATATATATATATATATATATATATATATATATATATATATATACATATCAAAAAAATCAAAGAAAATTACATAACAAGTGTCAACGAGTTGTCTCTAGGGTTATTATTGCTTTGATGGACTTTGGCTCGTTGCAGAGCAAGGTAGAGGGAGAATCTGGCTGAAAAGGCTTTGTCCCATCCCACGCAACGGTTGCATTTGGCGGGAGGAGAATGAGCAAGAAGGAATAAGAGATGCTTAAATGTAGGGCTTCTGTGGCACACGGTCCAAAAGGAATGGAATTTGAAGCGCTTCCTTCCCGTTTATAACAGTCCTGTTCATAATTGAAGGGTCAGTGTGGGTAACACCTTCGCCTGCTCTTGAGGTCTTTCTTGTACATGGTAGCCTTTGTTGTTATTATGTTATCCTTCCTTCCCTATGCCTCTTCCTTCCGTGCTCATTCTCTTTGGTTATTCTTTGGTTATTCTTCGCCTCTCTTTCTCTCTTTAGGTTTGCATGTTATTTTGTAGAATAAGTTGTGTGGGCTGAGGCTATGAAGGACAATTTAGAATTGTACTGCAATTTGAAGGTCTACATATAATGAGTATGTGTCAGTTTGTATTGTTTTTAGACGTTTCAGTTTCAAAATTCAATTTCCTAAATTTTAGTCTACTTTCTTTTATTCTGATTGGATTTTGAGCTGTGCAATTTCCTCAGACACTTCTTGGTCTCCTTTCTTAGTCTGCTTTCTCCAATAAGAATCTATGATTTTGTCCAATACAAATCTTAAGAATAAAGAGCCAATTCAGCTAGTGTAGTCCGTGCCTGTGATTCAAAAACTACGCAACAAATCCGTAGTAGGTTGCGTCTATACACAAAGAAGATTTTTCTATAGCCATTACTTTGGCAGGCTAAGATGCGTTGAATTCGAGAGTGTAAGTTTACCAAAAGCCAAGCAATTTGTGAACCAATTGGATATGCTCCATAAGTTCCCAGTTTGTCTCAATCTCTCAAGCAAGCTCAAAAAGAAACTGACCCCCTTCAATATGCTCCACTCCTCGCACACCCTAACCTTGGGTTAGAGTCTTGAAAATCTGTCATGTCATCAACTGCCTATAGTAAGATACACTCTTTAGTATAATTACATGTAGAAAATGCTATGGGTATAATATCTTACCTGAACCTTAACCATCATGTCATGTTAAATCACTTGGTTTCCACACATTGAATGGCAGGCCCACTTGGAATTGCACTCGATGATGAAAGTCCTTGGCTAATGGCCGTGGCATTGAGTCTCCTCATCGGTACTATTTTCTTCAACTGGGAGTTTTGAACAGTAGCATCCTAAACCTTCGTCGCAATATTCCAAAGGTAGATCCCGCTCTAGCTTGTTAGTTAGATCAGTCTGCAAAATGCCTTCTTTAGTGTAGGCAAAGGCCTCGGTTTGTATTGAACACCTGCAAGGCGTATCACCTGACACAAGACAATCTTTGCCATAGCCTATACAACCAGATTTAGGTAGAAATGCATCACCCGATGTTGTCCATAGGTCCCTGCCACTTGGTTCTTCAACAAGTACCATGCTTACTTTTGTGTACCAAAATTTAGAAGGAGAAATAGGACAAGACCTTGGAACGATTAGAAGCACAAGATGTTGCTCCAAGCCATCTGAGAAATCCTTATTCAAAATCACATCCGGCTTTTGCCAAAGAAAGAAAAATCACAATTTGCAAGTGCAAGTCTTGTAGGCAATATGAAGATTTTTTTCGCTTGCTAAATCACATTCAAAGGGTGTATTCCAATAAAAAAAAAAATACATACAAGAACCCAAAAAAATCTCATTGTACATACATCCTAAGGTACAAAATAAGGTGAAAGTTTGGTAGTTATTACTCTAGCGTTGACTATACAATCCTAAAGCACACATCATTTAGTGGCGTCCTAAACAACCTTCACGGGCTTTAACTTCTTCCATCTTGGGTTGCATCCGAGATTGACAATATTAGGACGTGAAGTCAGATTAGGCTTCCTCTCGTACTTTGACTTTTCTTCCTTCTTGTCCACTGAAACCTTGCCCTTCTTGACATTCTTGCTGCTAGACCTCCATTCAGTTGTTAAGTATCCGTCACCACCTTTGGCCTCTACAGATTTTTTTCATGCACGGGTCCTCTAAGCTAGGCCTAACTCTGCTCCACTGAGTTGGTCGCACTTTCTTGGCGCTTCTTGGTCTTTCTTTAATTTAGTGCATCCTTGCTCTTCCTCTTCCCCTTGTAGTATTTGCTCTACTTGTCAGCTCCACTTGTTCCTCCTAGTCTACCAAATCTCCCTCGTTGGTCTTCACCTCACCATCCCTTATACCACCTCCCGAATAAGACCAATGTCTACTTTCTTTTTTGGCCAAGCTTCTTCCACCTCTGCCCTTCAAAGCTTTGCTTCTAGTTGATGGGATCCTTCAAACCTAC
Organism: Ceratodon purpureus; assembly: GCA_014871385.1. Lineage (NCBI taxonomy): Eukaryota > Viridiplantae > Streptophyta > Bryopsida > Pseudoditrichales > Ditrichaceae > Ceratodon > Ceratodon purpureus. The sequence goes on from CM026426.1 coordinate 9,151,290, forward strand.
CATCTATAGCACCAACGAGGTCCACGGTCTGCCCAATATGCCTGCAGTCTTAGGATCTTCTAGAGATCCTAGCTCTTCCTTCAATAGGTCCAGCCTCCTCTCCTCTAGGTCTTGCCCACCCTTTCCTTTGTCTTCAGCTTCTTCTCTTGGTTTTTTAACGTGCATCACCTCCAACTCTGAAGGAGATTCGGGCTTCCTATCTCCTCCTTTCTGTTTTACAACTAGGCCAGGCTAATCTTCTTCGAATTTATCCTCTTTTCTGGCAATGACATATGCTGCTTCATTTGTCACCACAATAATCTGTCGCATATCTTCTTGAATGATGAAGTTGTTGTCAACCTCCATATCGCTATCATATCCCTTCCGGTGGTGCACTCTTGCTTTGCGATGTAGTCCACTAGGATTCGAAAGGTATTCCACTAGGCGTGGGTGCGGCGATGTGGAGAATGCAGCAAGGAGTGGGAGAGGAGAGAGAGATACGCCACCACAGAAGGCTCAGAGGAAGGAGAAGAAGGTGGCATCTGAAGTGGAGGGGAGAAGTGACTGGGCGTGGACGTTGGTGGCGGCGGAAGCCGACAGAGATGAGATGGCAGCGAGGATGGTGGCGGTGACGTCCTAGCCTTGCGGATTATAGGTGCTCGCGTGCTCCCTATGCTGGCCCTAACGTCCATGGTGTTTATGATGGATGGGGATGACCTGGAGCAAATTAACACTGACTTCAGGCAAACTGAGATGGGATGGCTGGGTTTGGTCATCATAGTTATGATGATCAATATCTGAGACGTTTGAGTCGTGTCCTTGATTTGCCTGTGCTGCCAAAGTTTTATGGATGTCACCTAGGCTTATAGGAGGAGGTAGGTTGGGATTAGTGGTATGATATTGTTTTAATTCGGTGGCCTTGACGATCGTAGCATGACTATCATACTGAGTAATGTTAACTAGGAGCACTGTATTGTTGGGAAGGACCAGCTCTACTCTATATGGACCATGCCAAATGGAGTCAAATTTAGACTTGCGGAGTTTTGGATCCCGGGGGCACCACAAGACCAAATCACCCTTTTGAAAAATTTGGGGGGGCTGGGACGCTTGAAAATGTTTCGCACTTAATTTTTGTTTGTTTAACATATTATGTTCAGCTTGATCCCGGAGTTCTTTGAGGCGGTGAATGTCATGAATTCTAGCAGCTAGCACACGGTGTGGTGTATAATCTCTAGGCTTGAGGGACCGAAACGTGGGTGCTATATATTCCGTAGGGAGCAGAGGCTGGGTTCCATGAACTAATTTGAAAGGACTAGCTTGGGTAGCTGTTTTCGTAGCTACTCTATAAGCCCATAGTGTTGTAGGAAGGCAAGTGTCTCAGTCGACTTTGTTGGATTGGACAAACCGTCTTAACATATTACTGAGTGTTTTGTTCATAAATTTGGCCTGACCATTTCCTTGCAGATAATAGACAGTGCTAGTCCGGTGTTTGATGACATGGTTGTCCAAGAGTTCTTCTATGACGTCATTGACAAAATGGGTACCCTGGTCCGACATGATCTCCAAGGGACATCCGAAACGAGTTATTATGTTTTTGTAGATGAATGTCGCGGTGACCAGGGCTTTGTTTGTCCTTAATGGCTTAGCTTTGTCCCATTTGGTCGTGTAATCAGTGGCCACTAGTATATATTTGAAACCTTGCTTGGTGGCTCGTTTGATCGGGCCTACAAAATCTAAGCCCCATCGTAAAAATGGCCCTAGAGGTGGAATGGATTTTAGTGGGACTTTTCCTTGATGTTGGAAATTCGTTATCAATACTTGGCTGGCATGGCACTGCTTGATGTAAGCGTGGACGTCGCGTTGGAGCGTAGGCCACCAATATTTGGCGGTGAGTATTAATTTAACTGTTGTATCTCAGCCTTGGTGTCCCCCTGCATGGCCATCGTGGAGAAGAGAGATAATCTCTTGCAGTTGGTGTGTAGGGACACAAAATCTGGTTTCCCCATCGATTCCCCGTTGGTACAGCTGGTCGTGGGCAACGAGGTAAGGCAGAGTGCTCCGAACAAAACTGATGCTTCATATGCCGTTAGCGTGTCAGGAGTACTGCCCGAGGTTAGGTACTGTATAAAAGGCGTCCTCCAATCTGATGATGGTTCGACGTCCATGGCAGCAGTTTGGATATATGGGTCATTGAAGGAGTCATCGACGCCATGAGAGGTGGCATTGGTATCACGGGATAGGTAGTCGGCGATGATGTGGTGTTTGCCTGGTACGTATACTACTTCAAAGTCGTACTCTAGTAATATCATGATCCATCTGGCTACTCTGCCACTTACCAAAGGCTGATTTACCAAATAGGACAGACTATAGTGGTCAACAATGATCCTGAACTTATTCCGAAGAAGATAGTGTCTGAATTTTTTAATAGTGTAGATCATGGCCAGAGCTTCACGCTCTCTCGTGGAATAATTTTTCTCAGCGTCATTCAACAGACGGCTGGCGTAAGTGACTGGTTGGTCATGCTTTCCCGTAATGTTTTGGGCCTGCATGACACCCACAGCTAAGTTGGATGCGTCTCTGTGCACATGAAACGGTTTAGACCAGTCTGGTGCAATTAAGATGGGAGCGTTAGAGTATGCAATTTTGATCTTTTCTAAAGGGTCTTGTGCAGCCGGAGTCCAATCCTGAGAATATTTGTAATTTGCATGGTTCAGGGCGGTGATAGGAGCTGTGATGTAAGCAAGCTTCTCATGTATATGCGGTTGAACTAGGCCAATCCTAGGAGGCGTTGCAGACCCTTCTAATCTGTAGGCGGTGTCATGTCAAGGATGTCTTTGATCATTTCAGGATCTGGTAGCTTCCCATATTTGCAGACAATGTACCCCAATATGATTCCTACAAAAAATAGGAACATACATTTGTCGGCGTTGAGACTAACGCCATTGGCTCTACAGGCATCAAAGATATGCCTCAAATGGGTGACATGGTCGGCCATGGAACCATACATTGTGCCATCGTCAAGGTAGATGCGAATAAAAACAATTTAGATATGGTCGAAAAATGACTTCCATGACTCGTTGAAAGGTCATGGGTGCATTCTTTGCTCCAAATGGCATTTGCTCGAATTGAAAAGGGCCCCATTCTGTGGAAAATGCAGTCTTACTTTTGTCTTGGTTGGCCATGGCAACTTGGTAGTAGCCTAAGAAACCATCAATAAATGAGTACATCTCGTGGTCGGCGACCTCGTCGATTATTTCTTCCATATAAGGTAACAGTGAATGATCCTTTTTTGTGGCTGCATTTAGCTTCCTGAAATCGACACATATACGAAGGGTGCCATTCTTTTTGGGAATGATAACCATAGGAGATAACCATGGTGCCGAATTTACCGGAGATATAAATTTGGCTTGTAGTAGTTTGTCTAACTCTGATTTGACCTTGGTGGCATAGTGCGGGTTCATTTGGTATCGACGTTGCTGTACGGGGTGAGCCTTGGGAATCAAGTCTATGGTGTGTTCTGCCAAGGTATTAGGAATTCCTTTTAGGTCCTCATGGTCCTAGGCAAATATATCTTGATATTCATGGAATAGAGCTATGGCAGCTTGTTTGATCTTTGTAGGTGCTTCTGCGTTTATTTTGACAAATTATGGATGGATGTCTGATCCTAAATTCACTAACTCTTCTCTATCTTTGGCGCCATGAGACCTGTCATTGACCGTTTGGTTTTTTAAAGCTTCTTTTGCAGGGACAGCGTGGCACTGTACTGGCTCTTGTATCTCTGTTGTGAAATGTGGCGGGATGTCCATTTTTCCAAGCTCTGGGACTAGGCTGGCCAAATGGATTTCCGCCTGAGGTACCAGGTTCGGATCAGCTTGGAACACCAAGGCTTCTTGTTCGTGAGATAACCCCAGGAACCAACTGGTGCCAACGTGGTCCCTGATCTAGTTGGCCTTGGCGCGAGTGACACAGCCATCCACTGGTATCACCAAGGTTTGGCCTCGCCAATGTATGCGTATCTGGTTGCGTGACCAATCATGAATGGCATGCATATCTCGTAACCATGGACGGCCTAAAATCACTAGAAAATTGCTGCGTTCCGGCATGTCAATGATGACAAAAGTTGCCGGAGTGGTGACTCCATGGGTTGTAATAGCCACAGAGGAGAGTACTTCTAGTGGTGTAAATGGAGCGTCATTGGCTATGCGTAATATGAATTGTGCGGCTTTGTCTCTTGGTAGTCCCACAGTTTCTCGTAGCTTATTGCTCATGATGTTTACTCCAGAGCCATTGTCGACCAAGATGTTAGTGAGTTCAAACTAACCCAGCTGCATGTGAATGACTGCGGTGTCTGGGTCTAATATGGTAGCGTTGACTTCAATCGTGTCGGAGTCTACGTGTAGACTGGGCAAGGCTACTTGTTGTAAATATTTCTGAAATTTTGGAGTGAGTTCTAGCAGCTTGGATAACGTGATGTTTATATTCGTATTGTCCATGATGTCTTGGAATTTTAGCAGTTTTAGCGATGTTTCCAGTTCTTCTTGTAAATTCTGACGAATATGGTGCAGTTTGTTCCAATGATTAGGTGGAAACGGTTTTCTATGTTCAACAACGTGTTCGACTGGTTCAGTAGGTGTCGTGACTGTGTGGATACAGCTGCCTTTGAAATGGTGGCTATTTTGGCTTCGGCTCCTTGGACTTCAGTGATGGTTATCCCTCCTCTTCTTGGTAATGTGGACGTCCTTGGTTGCTCAAAAGCTGTAGGTACCGAGTTGGTATTTGCCCACCTCTGGCGCAGCAGTGGTCACTCTCCTGGTCGATGAAATAAAGATCCGCACTCCCAACAAGCATTGTTTCGGTTGGGTTGAAAAGCATCGACCCCAGTCTCTTCGGCTTGCATGGCGGCCGTGGCTGGGCGAGGCCGTCGTTGATCTTCAGGGCGCGTAGAATTATTAGCAAACCAACAACGCCCCCCATGAAGCTTCCCGCAACTAAGGCATGGTGTTTGAGGCCCACGGTTGTCTACTCGGTAGTTGGGAAGTGGTAGTAAAGGCGCCTGTGTTTTCTGAAGAGCTCCCAACTCTCTACTAATATCATTGGCAGCATCTAATATATCCTGTAAAGTTTTGACCCCTCTAATAACGATACCTTGCTGTATCCATGGGAGTAACCCCTTTTTAAACCACTCACAAAGGTAATCCTCCTCAGGTTTTTGGTTCAATTTATTTGCAAGCTGTCTAAGTCGATCATAAAACTTGTCTACAGGTTCATCCCTTTCTTGGACAATATTGCCCAAAGCTCGTAAAATCTCAGAGGTAGTTTTTAGCTTTCTGAATTTGTACAAAAAATTGCTTTCCACGGCCTCTCAGGTTGCCAGGGGGTGGTCAGTTTCGAAATCAATGTACCAATTTATGTGATTGCCCTGCACTGTGGTGCCAAAGATATTTTGTAAGTCGGCAGGGTTGTGGACACCATTGGTTTGAGCGATAACTTTGAACCTTCGTATGTGCTAGTCTGGGTCCCCTTTGTCGTTAAAGACGGGGTATGGTATCTTGGGCATCTTGGCATGGCTATCATGATTGCCTGTGCTGTGTGATGTTGCAGCATTTGGGTTTCCCCGTGGAATCATGGCAGATCTAAGGGCTTCTGCTGGTGTCAGGGAAGCCTAGCCAGCGTGATCTGGCAGAGCAACGTCCAAAGTCTCCTGGTTTTTACTGCTTTGTATATTTTGATAGTGTGCGCTGAGGAGCTCCAGTTTAGCATTGGTTGCTTCGGTTCTGGCAGCGAGATCTGTCATTTGTTGTTTCATCCACCGCAAAAACTCTTTGGTAGCATCGGAGTCATCCTGGACAACTATGCCGTCTTCAGTTTCATTGTTTTTTGATAATCAGAACTTAAACACCAAAGAAGTCGTGGAAGGAGTAAGAGAGGGCCAGAGGTAGTCCACGGTAGTAGGGACAGTAGCTCGGGCGTGGGCTACGACCGTGTCAGGGATGTCCTAGGGTCTGGACGCCAACGGCCGAGGCAAGAAGGGAGACTAAGCCGTAGCTACAAGGGAAGAACAGGGTTGGCTTAGACGTCAAAGGTGTTATTCATTTTGGGAGGAGAGACAAGGAGGAAGATGGAAGCAAGCACAGTTGAAGCATGCAACCAGACAATCAGCCAGAGTGAAGGGAAGTGTAAGTAGAAAATAAGAGTTCTTAGTAAGGGTCCAAGCTGTATTACAAAAAAGGGGCAAGTATCATAGTGTCTAGAGCGGAGCTACACTACTACAACCTAATACAACGACTGACTGCTCCTCGGCTCTCCATGATCTTATACGCTGTTCTATCCTGAATAATCTCCCAAGACTCCTAGTTGTTGCCGCTGTTTACTTCTTTGCCGTCCCTTGATTCCAGTGTCGCTTCAAGGTTGTCTGAGGGTGTAACAGTGACATTTTTAAATTTCATTTACTCGTTTTCATCTTTTTATGTATTTTTTGTTATTCTTTTTAATCATTCAATGATTTTTTTTAAATGTTTTTTACAATTTTAGATATAATTTTTTACATATCATTCTTTTATTTAATTTACATATTTTTTAAAAGGATCCAGTGATTACTTGTTGAAGTAGCTATTAGCATCTTTGAATATCATTGATGCAATTCATGCTTTTTATTTTCAAATATCATTTGATGCTTTTTTAATCTATCTATGTGCATTTTTCTGAACTTGTCAATTCCAATTTTATATATCTAATGTTTTTTTAACCTAACATTTGGTTCCCAATGGATCTTTGTGAAGTAGTCTCTTTTTGATTTTGTTAATTTTCTATCTTGTGCATTTGTCTCAACTTCTTAATTCAAATTTTACATTCCTTTTTAAGCTTTTTAAGCTTTTTAAGTTTTAAAGTTTTAATCGTTTGACCATGGACATTTGTGACATCATTTTTCATATGTGGATTATCAGAGAGCGATAAAATGCTTCTTCATTTGCGCTGAATCACTAGCAGATGTGTTGATCATATTACACATAACAACTCTCTCACTGTAGTGCTGTCCATCATATTACACATAACAACTCTCTCACTCCAATGCTGTCCATCATATTAGACATAACAATGCTCTCCATCATATTACACATAACAACTCTCTTACCATTGAAGTCTTTGTAGAGCCGACAATCCTTGTTGTAGAATGGGCATGGAGATGTAAGAATGCTTGACTAAATCATCTTGTTATCTCGTCAACACTCTTACTTTCAATGTTTATCAATTGATTTGCAACTCCGTGTTTATTTTACAGGACTCCATGCAAGAGGACACTCACACAGGTTCTTAAGCAACGTTGTGTTTATTTAGCCTCACTTCTTAATCCTCACTTCTTGAATAAATACACCAAGTATTGCAAAAAATCAATACACTAATTAATGTAAAAATTCTTGCAAAAATTGTTGTGTAAATCTAAGCACAAATCGATATATAAGTTATTGCAAATGTTTTTGATACATTTCTAATCAACTTGGTATATAAATTAATGCACTAGTTAGTGCATTAATTAATGCACAATTTAATCATAAAGTAATGCGTATTTTGTGCAAAAATTAATAATCGCATTCTTACATAAATTAATGCACTAGTTAATGCATAAGTCAATGCACAATTTAATCATAAATTAATGCATATTTTGTACAAAAACTAATGCTCAACTCAATGAAACGATTTTTTGCACCATTTAAAGCAAAAAATAATTCCTCGATTAAGTGCAAAAATTGATGCAACCTTTCGTGCATAAATTAATGCAATCTTAAGAGCATCAATTTATGCAACATTTAGTGCATAAATAAATGCAACAATTAGTGCATAAATTAATGCACAATTAATTCCAAAAAATATGTTCATGTGGTCAAGGGCAAGTGTGAAGAAAGACAATTACCTCCTTTTTAGAGTTAAAATTTCAGAATTCAAAGAAATCAAAAAATTAATAAAACTATCCATTTTTGTTGGAAAAGATAAAGCATGAGCCAAAATTAGTTTGAATTAGGAATAATTGTTTGTCTTTAGATGGATGTAATAGTAGCAAATGAAGATGTCAATTTTGAGAAGCCAATTATGGAAACAATAAGATTGAGGAACATAGAGGGAGTTTGATAGTTTGGCATGTCATCATTTACTTTTAAAGCTTTTAATATTTTTCGACTTCTATTTTAAGTTGTTTAACATTTCATTCTTTTAATTTTTGGCAACAACTACTTAATTCAAAATTGACGAGTAGAACTTTCAATATCATAGCTCTGTAGATTGTATTGCTATGTTAATAAAACATGTAGTCAAGTTATTATTAATATTTTATAATCAATTTTCAAAATAGTTTAATTAAAATTTTGTAATGACTAAAATGTAAACAAAATTCTTTTGAAGGTTGATTAGAAAGTAAGACTTATTCATTAGGATATTTTGACTTTGCAAAAGCAACTTGACATAGTTGTGACATTATCTTTAAAAATCCTTATACAAATTGTAGCCATTCGGTATAAGAATTTAAAGAACTTAGAATTTTCATTTGAGTGATGAAAACATTTAAATCTATTGTTGATGATTAAATGACTAGAAATCAAGGCGGTGGCAACAAAGGCAAACTGATTTAAAGGCTGTGGCAACAAAGGCGGTGGCAACAATGAATGAAATTAACAAGAAGAAAAAGAAAACAAGAACTTTTACATAGTTATTGTGTCCCAAGTTCCGACGATTCATCACACAACCAGCTCACAACATTAGCCAACATGCTATGAACACAAAAGGAGCCTTTCAAATGTGACGATCAGGCAGAACACTGTTATTTGAACACCGGTTAGTATCACAGAGAACAATGTGTGCGTGTATATGAACAATGACGAGGAAGAAGAAGAACCATGTTTAAACAGGATATAAAATTAAGCCACAATCAACCTTTTGTATAAAAAAAATGGCAGGTTTCCAATGAACTCTTCCTTCACCTCCGACCACCTCGGTACACCAGGCTTGATCAGTTCTTGGGTGAGGTGAAACACAACCTCAACCACATTATGGGAGATTGAGTTGGAAAATTCTTATCATTCCACAAAGTAGATGGGAGGTTATCTTGAAGATTTGGAAACTGTCTCAAAACTAAAAATCCTTAGTATGTTGTGTACAATTCAAATCGTGGCCGAACGTTTGAATATTATATTAGAGTGTGTTCCCGAATTAAAATCTGAAATCGGTGCTTGACATTGAACCCTTTTTGTAGCCTCAGTCAAGCCCAACACATTCAAACGCAATTTTGCTTCATCAAAATACTTGGATGGTCATTGCTAATGATATATTGGATCAAGCAGGTGGATCAATGACCAGAAAAAACATAACCTACTCCCCTTCTTATGTAGCCCATAATCAAACATGGGTAGGACCATCTCCAAGTTTGAGTTGGCAACGAAGTTACACTGAAATTAATCCCCAATTGTCATACCAAACCCGAACTTGTAGTCTTTCCTTCTATGGTCAAGCTGCAAACTATACACAATGTGTTAACAAAGGCAGAATAATTTAAGACTGATTTAAGGGCGGTGGAAACAAAGGTAGACTAATTCAAGCTGGTGGCAACAAAGGCAAATTGATTTAAAGGCGGTGGAAACAAACGCTTACACCAAAGTATAATACTGTTCTTTACAAGCCGTAAGAAAGGGGATGAAAGTCAACAGGCTACTCTCAGTACTACTCACCTAGTTGACAATGACTACCCCACTAAGTCTATGGGGTCATAGGATCGTCCCAAGCCGTGTCCATCTCGTTGGCGGCTGTGTTGTGTGCTTCCATCATCTAAATGTACCAACTCCAGTTTTTTAAGGTTCAAAACATGCCCACTTTATGGTACATCAACCATTCCCGCCAGATTTAGTGTTGCTTTGCTCTGAACTATGTCCACCATTGTTTCCACAATTGTTTCAATCGCCTGCTCTGCTTTAGACTTCTAGCTTGCTGCCGCTCCTTGTTGTCGCTCTGGTTGCTGTAGCTCTGTTCTAATCGAGGTGAATAGTTTCCACCATGTCTAGTTTGGGCAAGAGATCCCAACGTCCCAACAGAGGAAAAGCGGTTTTGCGAATTGAAGCAATTGATCGTGAGGCAATAGTTGTCAAGTCCGAGGTGCCATCACAGTGTCATACAGAGACTACCTGGGATGCCCCATTTGACTTAGAAGGGATTCCAACAGATTTGAGAGAGAAGCTTGTCCTGGCTGCACCATGCTTGTTCAGTCAATCAGCTACTGTCCACGACCAAGAATTCTTCCATAGAGTGGTAGGACTTTGCATGGAAGGTTGTACGCCCAAAGAAGTCACGGAGAAGATGGTTCCAGCACATACATACGAGGAGATTTGGCCACCTGGGGAGGGTGCAAACAAGACCCACTACTTGCTGGACCGGTGTAAAGACTCCAAAGCACCGGATTTGTATCTGAGGATGTACCAATGAGTATATGGCGATGCTCTTGACAACAAAGCATTCATCCCAACTTTTCTACGCGCATGTGTGTATTATTAGACTTGTGGGCAAGACAACAATCTCCATTGGGCTGCTGCAGCTGCAAAGGTGAATCAAGAACACCAAGCCCATCCAGGCAACAACCCGTAGAAGCTGGGTCCTTTAGCGTTGAAGCAACAGATGGCGGGCATCATCTCGGCATGCTCAACGTATTTCTTCAAGAATGGTGTTAGCATCGGTGCAAGGAAAGTGGACGCATTGCTAAAGGAGTTGCAGTTGCAAACTTTGAAACTCTAGCAGTCTGCATCTTTGTTAGACAAGAAGAAGTTAGCTCACCTTGGTTTGCATGCCCAGATATTGGCATTGGAAACCTAGGATGAGGGGTTGAATTCAATGAAGGAAGATCTGTGGAGAAGGAGCAAAAAGCATGCTACAGTCGGAGAGCTCTTAGAGAAGGCGGATGTAGACAAGGAGCAACGGGAGATCAGCAAAGCAATTGTTGCCAACAACGACACATTGGAGGCCGCCCAAGAGGAAGCAGCAAAGCCGGCATCAACCTTAGAGCGCGACAGTTCAACTTACCGGAGTTCCCAACAGCAGCTGTGCCAACTCGAGAAGAATTGTGCATCTGAGAAAATTGCCCACTACTTTATTAAGCCAAAACGCCCTGTTGAGAAGAATATGTCTAAAGCAGGCGTCCCTCTAAAAAATAACCTTGACTCAACGTGTAGATGTTGCAACTACCTCTTTGTTTCAAACTGTGCAGTGCCATATTCATGTGGTTGTTTGTTTCACCCTTGGTGCTTGTTTCCAGCGCTGATTTCAGGACGTAGCAACTGCCCTCTCTAAGGCATACTAGGTGATGCAAGTTGGTTGGATTCATGGAGGTTTGATGGGCTCGAGCGCTTTGTTCCAGTCTCTCGTGGCAGCAAAGGCAAATGTCTATCAAGTCCAGAAGAGTCCGGCTGTGTAAAGCAAATGAGAGAGGATGCTGGCAATGCTCAAGGTCGACCAGCTCCAAAGGTGGCCAAAACGAAGGTCAAGGTAAAGGGTCCAAAACGAAGGTCAAGGTAAAGAGCACAGCATATCGACCGTGGAGGGTTCCCTTTAGAGATGTATTAAACAGATCTAGTGTTTAGTTTAAAGATGTCAGCAGCCGAGTTTTATTATCATGGCGTTAGTATCGAAGTGCTTGTAGTGTCTATGATAGCTAAGCTTAAACTCCATTCACTGCATGGCCTCAGTGCTGAACACTTTGATGAAAAAAAAGTTGGCATTTTTTCACAACTTCATGACTTTATGGACGTTTCCACTGCCCCTTTGTTTCCACTCCATGGCCTTTCCACCTCGCTTGTTTCCACTTCACGCCTTGCAATTCTACATTCTGTTTCCACTTGCCAAGCTTACTGACGAGAATTTTCAAGTCAGACTTCATACTATGCATTGGAGTTTCTTTCTATGAAGGTTTTGCGAAGTTCTTATCTACGTAGCATGTATGATTGTGTTCTTTTATGTTACCCTATGAGGCACAACCTAGTATCTGTTGAATGAGTTTGCAGCTCAAGAACAATACTTTGGAGTTGTTGCTTCATTGCTTTAATCAGCCCTTTTTTGGAGGATAGATGAACTCTAATTGGACAGGATAAGCGACCAAAGGACCAATTCTAATCGAATGACATGCATGCATGCATGCAACTCGCATCTACGTTGTGTAGAAAGTGCTAGCAGTTTATATTCTTTGTGTTGTATTTGCAGGTTGTTCAGATTTCTTGAACACCTAATTCAAAGCGAGGCACATTTCATCGTAACTTATGCCACCAATGAAGAAAATATTGAGGTTTGGTTAACTGTGTTGGGGTGATCTGGTTTTTCTCAATTCGTGTGAACACTGATCGCACATTTTCGTGAACACTGAGAATGGTACAAATAAGCTAATAAAGAATATACAAATTGAAACATGGATAATTGGGTATAAAAAAACGTGTATTTATGAAACCTCCACCATTTAGCTAGAATTCAACCTTGGCTGAGCCATAGATCCTATTCAGCTTGAGGTGTATACAAAACTACCTTTTTAGGTCTACATCCATTTAACTGCCTTGCGTATTTACAACGTGTCTAACCAGAATACACCTGCTCTAAGCTCTAAACTAGCTGGTAAGAGCTACTATCAAAAGTCCACGGTGGTAGAACTTGTCAGTTAGTGTTGGAACCTGTTTTTAACTCGCTTGAGCACAAAGCGGAATTCCTCTGGAGCCACGTCGCCCAAGGTGATAGCAACCTCTCGTCGAATATGTGACAACGGCCACAATCGACCAACTTCAAACCGTGCCACTGGGAGACCTTGAAAAAAACAAGGAAGCACCACCATGTCTTCTTCTTCCATTTGGTCAATTTGTTCCCAAGTTACACCACCTTGCGCCAGACGCTCCCTCCCATATTTAAAGTTTGAGTACAACACTGATCTTCCAACGTGGTACCTGTGCAATAAACACATATGAGAGCTTCACACAAGAGAGCTTTGGTCATAGCATGCAGAAATGGCATTACAATGGCAACAGCGGCAATAGTTGCAACAATGGCAACGATGACAACAATGGCAACACACCTGAAGGTTACAGAAGGTAAGGATATTGTGCACGGCACGATATCGTTACCAAACACCATTTTGGTTTGCCAACTCGGATCCATCACTGATGTGAACACTTCTTCTCAAGGATTCTCCACAATATACAGCGTGGATGTTCTTCTCATAGTGTCTTGGGCTGCAGCAAAAAGGTCTACGAAGACATGTAGAGGAGAAACCCATTGGAGCTGGCCCATACGGCTCCCTATGGTGGAATTTATTACCTACTGAAAGTCTGCATACAATTTAGCTCTGAATGCCTCACTAGTATGCATATCTGGGAGAGGCCCCTCCGGATCACTGAATGATGGGAGTAGCAGTGGCTCGATCGATCCATACAAAAGCCGTGGTCTAGGTGGAACATAGACAAGATTAGAAAAAAAGATCCCAACATCAAGCAGCTCCTTATACGACCGCCCATTGTGAGTTGCCTCACCAACATCGCTGTGCACAACCACGATCACTTCCAGTATGGAATCAGGGTCAACCCAATCTTCAAAATACGACTGGTATAAAACTATTCCTAACACCCAAAGCAAACCACAAAATTAACGACTCCTCTTCATTAAGCGATAGCCACATGAGATAATTGATGGTTAGCTCAAAGTTAGTCGTGACTCACAATTGCATGGAACCCGATCCCGAGTAATCTGAGGATCTAGTAGCACCTGATGCCTGTGGTAGGCATGGCATACCAACACGGACTGCAGTTCCGGCTTGTTGGTGACAACCTTGCGATGATCTACCTTGAATTTAAAATCCCTTATCTGAGCCTTGTAGGTTCCCCTCATGTCATCGCCGCCATGGCGTCGCGCATCTCTAGCCCAAGCCCCAATACTCCCAGGATTCAGCCTCACCCATGACATCGCTCATACCTTGTTGGAATCCATTCCTCATTGGCGTTGTGAGTGTTGTGAAGAACAACTGCAGCAACCTGCGCAGTTGGTCGGCGGTTCTCCATACTTCCAACTACCTCAAGAACTTTCGATTCAAAGAATTTCGACACTGTTCCTCACTAGCAACAACATGACAACAACAGTTGCAAGCTGATTCTTTCTAAACTCAAACAACAGATCATCCCACATTTCCCATCCAAAATCACCATTGACCATCTATGGTCACATCAAGGTTCATCAAATGCCGGTGCCACTACTTGTCGCGACTCTCTAGCACGTGCGTTGGTGTTGCCACCAAGGACACCTCTTTACCAAGGACATCCAATACCCCAAAACTGAGGTACACCCCACTCCCAACAAGGACACTCGATTATCTTTCCAATCTACAAGCATTATCCAGGACCACCATTGGCAATTGGCTCCCACCCATTGAAAATCTGATGTCACCGCCTTATACTCCACCATGGCATAGTAAAGGTGGAATTTTGTGGCAATTTTTATTTTGACAAAATCCGGGTTTTCAAAATTCGGATTTGGGCATTCCAGGACCTCAAATTTTCTCTAATGCAAGTCAAGATTAGGGGTTCATAAATAGCTAAAGCAAAATGACTTAAGGACATAGTCGCGAGCCCTAACTTACAAAACTTCTCAACAGTTCTAACAACCGGAAGTGGCTCCTACGAATCTATTACTGAGCTATATACTATGGCAGTCCGCAAATCTTGGCGCAACACCCAGTGTCACCATCATCATACTCCTTGTCTCCATGGTGAGCCGCTCCTAACTCCCTGTCCGCTTTAGCAAGCTGCTGCTGCCTTCGTGTTGCCTTTGTGTCAGGTTCTAACTCCAAGTTTTGCCTAGGGGTCTAAGGTTTTAATTCCTAGTTTGCCATGGTATCCGTGGAGTAACAGAGGTCTTGCCGTATTCTATGCAGTCTTTCCCAATGGTTTTCTGAAAATGGTTTTCGGTGTTCAACTTCGTGGTCGTTTGTGGTGGTCTTGGACCGGGTAGTCACTACGGCTGTGCTGATCGTAGAAACGTTGGATTCTGTTCCATGGACTCTGGTGAGCGTGATCCTGCCTCGCCTAGGAGTTCAAGGGGTCTTTCGGCTATGCGTGGTTTCTTGATTGTCTGTATTTGAGCAGTATCGGGCCCATCTTTAGCGTAACATGGGGCATTGGCCATGTCAATGGTGTAACAAGCCACATTCCCAACAGGCATCACTTCGGCCTCATTGAAAACCATCTACATTGACTTCCTCTGGGTACACAGCTGCCGAGGTGGGACGAGGTTGGGGGGTGTCCTTAGGGCGAGACGTGGTGCTAGCATACTAACAACGGCCTCCATGTATCTTTCCATAGTTAGAGCAAGGTGTGAAGGGTGGTCGGTTATTTGGTCGCAAGCTTGGTAACGGTAGCAGAGGAGTTTGTGTTTTGTTTAACGCTCCTAACTGTCTGCTAGTGTCATTTGCCACGGTCAGTATGTCATTCAAGGTCTTAACTCCATGGATAACAATGCCAGGTTGCATCCATGGAAACAATCCTTTCTAGAACCACTCACAAAGATAATCTTCTTTGGAACGCTCACTTAGCTTATCGGCAAGCTGTTGGATCCTATCATAGAATATATCCACAGGTTCATTCTTTTCCTGGGTAATGCTACCTAAAGCACGTAGGACCTCCGAATTAGTTTTAAAGTTTCTAAAATTGTGAAGAAAACTCCGTTCCATGTCCTCTTAGGTTGCGTGAGAGTGTTGAGTCTCAAAGTTGATGTACCAATTGATGTGGTTGCCTTGGAGTGTGGTACCAAAAATGTTTTGTAGATCTTTGGTATTGGTGACGCCATTTCTTCGTGCAATAACTTTAAATCGCTTGACGTGCCAATTCGGGTCTCCACATTCATCCAACACTGGGTAAAAGATCTTGGGAAACTTGGTGTTTTTGCTCATGTTGCCTTGACTAGGAAGCGTGGCGGCTGTGTGATTTTCACGAGGAATCATAGTTGATCTTAGTGCCTCTAGAAGGGCATCCGAAGCTTTAGGTGCGTTGTTGATGGCCTCATGGATTCTACTCTCTTGGAGTGTATGATATTGAGCATTGAGCATTCCCAACTTAGCGTTAGTGGCCTCATTTCTTACCACCAAGTCAGTCATTTGCTGTTTCATCCATACGTGGTTCTCTTTTGTCAATTCTATGTCATCTTGGTTGGCAGCTTCTTTCGCTTCATTGCATCTTTCCATGCGGAGATTTAGAGGAGGCGTGGTGAGTGTCTATTTTAGGGAAGGCTTAGGATAACCTCAACATTCCATCCCCAACATGGTCGCCAAAATGTTAATCAGGGTTATGTCATGGAGTTGCGTGAGGTGAAGAACAGTTTAATAGGTAGGGAGTGGGGAACTTGGTAGTGAGACTCACAGTTATAGTATGTGTAAGGCAGGGCACGGTCATGGGAACCAAAAGTCTGAGAGCCAGGACTTTAGACCGTTAGGTATTCAGAGTGATCCAGGGAACGCAACGCGAACCACCCTGCAAGACAACAAGGGCTCGGCCATAGCCAAGACACCGTAGATACCAAGACATGGTGCGAGCAAGGAGGCCAAGAGTAGAGACAAATAGAGAGGTTGATTTAGAAAAAGAGAAGAGCAAGTTACGCATTTAGACGCACACACATCGGGTTAGGTCAGAGGGCATCCAAGACAAGCAAGCAAGGGGCAGCAAAGCAGTCAATTACAGAAGTAAGAAGTATATTATCCGAGCAAAATCAAGGTCGTCCATGAGCATCGAGGCTTGGGCGCACAAGGGAGACAAGCAGTCCTAGTCTAAAGACGCGACTCAAACTATAAGACTGATGAGTGTATGTTCAACGCTCACTACCGTGTTTATACTTTCTTATCCCGCTCTCCTTGCTGTAACTACTAGTTCTACCATCCTAGACTGTCCATGTTTGCCGTGCTTAGAGCCTGGTAACATTCTTCAATTTTGATGTTTCTGGCCTTGAAGTGTGATTGCGTCTCTCCCATGGGCGTTTCTTCCATGATGGCGTCTCTCTCATTGCTCTATATAAATTGCCAGGCCCCTTGAAAATCGGGTTCATTTCTTCCTTACGCCTGAGGTGAGTTGCGAGAGTTAGCAAGGATAGCAAGGAGGGTTTTGTCAAGCAGAGCGTTAAAGGAAGCTCATTTCCCCTCTGATTGTTCACTATATCCTTCCGCGTCAAGTAGGACAAAATTGTGCATTATCACGCATTCTAGATGCATGGTCAAGAGGGTTGTAGCACAGGCGTTTTTTTGGAGTATCCATTAGTAGAAGTCTTTTGTCGCAGCCTCCATCTCTGTCAGTGTGTATTCACGTCGGGAGAAGAGATCATACGCTTTTTTCGCGGAGACATTTAAGGTATGCCGGATTTTGCATGTTTTCTAAGTTGATGTGTCGTGGCACGGCGGTAACATATTCAGCCAATTAGCCTAAATAACGCGTAACACGTCAAAACCGCGCCAAGTTCGTTCCCACGAGGAATCTGCGGTTGTAAAGACAACTAAGAGAAGAGAATATCGATACAGTAAACATAAAATTCACAAACGCAAACCCTAGAAACACCCAAGGCTACAAAATCTAAGGGATTGATAAATCCTAGATAATCCGTATCACCGAAAACTCCACTCTCCGAAAATGGAAAGAAGTACACTATCTACCTCAAAGAACTACAAGAAACACATTTTATCCAAACGACACCTACAAGTCCATCGTTCTGACCCTACAGCTCACAACTATGTACAGATACGTCCCGGATATTCCATCATAGTTAGCTACTCCTAGGACAGCATTTCCGAGATTACTAGTGGATCCACCTTTCCGCCAAATCCAGATTTTTGTAACCGAGATAATAATTCTAGGGATTTAAGCTAGAATGCTCAAAGAGACTTTATAGTTATTTACAGGGATTTTGCCCACGGATTTGATTTCTCAAGGTTCTCTCCCTACTCCAAGTCTTCCTACTAACTAATATTCTTTTTGCTTGGTGTTTCGATGGGAGCAGTCTTTCTGCGGAAAGCCGTTCCACTCAAGTCACGTACCACTCCCTCAGAAGGGGAAAGAAAGAGGAAACTCTGGGTCTTGTGGACCAGCTAGACTCACTTTCTGCACGGACATAGTTGATACTATGCTGCATACGGAAAACGAATCCTCCCCCTAAAGAGGTGGAAATGCGAACCCGGTCCACTACACTCACAACGGGTAGAATGCTCTGTTCCGCATGTCACACAGAGTAGGGCTAGGTTTCCGCTATGCCGAGATTTTGGGGCTAACTCTGAGATGGGGCTACTACCCCTACCATTCACTGTGGGGACCTAGCATCAGATAATGGGAGGGGCACGAGTGCCTAGACCTTCCACGTGCTTACATATGGAAAGCAGAAATCCCCCAAGCCACATCCTCCCTCTACTACTGACAAGTTGGCTCACAGTCTTTCTGTGTGTGTCTCTAGGGTGGAAAGAGGAAATAATGATAGCCTATCCTTGTACCAGAGTACCCCTTCCCAATCCTCAAGTATCCTTTTTCCGGAGTACCTCCTTTGAACCCCAAGTCGGTATGCTTCCAAATCCACTTTCCGCCCTTTCCTCCTTTCCGCCTTTAGTGTTCCTCCGTCTAGCACCTTCCTCACTGGCTCTACCTCACTCCCCGCCATGGCCCTTGCCCTCATGGCCTCCCTCCAATCTGCAAGTTCCCCAAACAAACTCCCCACCCTCGAGGTGGGTGTCGGCTCCAGATGCCGCATGGGGGGCTCTGCCTCACTCTCGGCCATGGACCTTGCCCGCGCGGCCTCCTTCCAATTTGCAAGTTCTTCCATCCTCGCAGCCATGGTCTTGGTGTTGATCTGCAGTGCCTATCGCGCATCTTCTTGCATGGCTACTTCTTCCCCCATCCCCCTGGCCGCGGTCTCCTTCGGCTCAATCGCTCCTTCATTTACTTGAGAAGCTGTCTCTCCAACTCCGTCTTCGATGATCGCAGATTCCTTCCCCTCCAAGATCTCACGAGTCCCCCACTTCTCTCACGGCATTTATTTAACTAGAAGGTCACCAAAATCAAAAATCGCAACAACAATCCTTACCTGCTTGGTGTCTGTCATCGGTGCGCTGCGTAGCTCCTCGGCCTCCACCTGATGCTCCTTGCCACGACCCTCCATGCCCTGCCCGTCCTCCCAAATCACAATATCTTGCTCCTCGCCTTGACTCTCCATGTCCTGATCTCCCCCCCGACCCACAATCTTGATGTCTTCACCTTGACTCTCCATGTGCTTATCCTTGGCCCGACCCCTTCTCTTCTGATCCCCACCCCGAAAACCCAATCTCACTGTGACCTCTCCCTCAACCAACTTCATCCCCTTCTACACACCTTCTCGATTCCCCTCCACCCTACTTCCTCTAGAATCCCTCAACCCCATCTCAACCTCCATGTAATTTTAGTATTTGACGAAGGTAAAGTCTTCTACCTTTACGAGTGTTAGAATTGGAGAACAGATCGGACCATTCTTGGCAAATAGAATCTGACTTCGTAAAACAGCCGTCGTATATTTAAATACATTATAAATCTAGAATAATCAACATGCAATTAAATGTTAAGTTACGAGTTTAAATACCACATCCTTGTCCTCCGAATCAACTTCCTCTATACTCGTGTGTGAGGGACTTCCCGGATCGCCTCGCCGTGCCTGTCTTGCAACGTGCCGAGCTGCAATGGCCTCCCCACCTTTGCTTGCCTCCATAATTTCGCGTCTCGCCCTCCGAGCAACGCCTCGCAAAAACTCACATTCGAATTCGTCTTCCGCCAATAGTGAGGTACTCCTTGCACCTCCGCCCCCACCTTCAACCCCACACCAATTGGCTTTTTTTACAAGTAATGATGACGAAGTTGACTATGAGTCATATAGCTCCGTAAAGACTATAACTTCCATAATTAAATTTAATTCTTACAAAAAAGACAATACTTCAACTAAAGACTGTTATTATGATTTTTGACTTCATGTGGTGTGAGCACACTACGCCCCCCTAAAAAGTATGTCAGAAAAGTACTTTTCTCGAAATACCCGGTAGAAAGTACTGTGTTTTTCCAAGTTAAAACTGTGCGAATGCATTTCCCATCACAAAATATGATTGGAACATTGCTTAGCATTGTTATTGTAATCCCAAGATCACAAAAAAGTCGTATGGAGTAACAAAAGTAGTACTTTTCCCAAATTTAAAAGTATGTCAGATTGTCAAAAATTATACAAAGTACAAATTTATGCTTAGTTAGATGTTCTTTTTTGCTGTAATATTGTAACAGGGTATATGACTCATAAAAGGCTACGAACCCCACTTGAATAAACTAGGAGAAGTTGAAGATCCATGGAAATATTCGCTGCCTTTTGCCTTTTTTTTCGCAGCCTAGAATTCCTAAAATACAAGGATCTTTTGTGATTTTCCTACGTAGAAGGCTTTCTGGATGTGTGCCCCATGTTGGCTAACGGCCATTTCATTCTTATCAGTTGTTTTATTAGACATAAATAATTGATGCGGCCGCCACTAAGAGTAGTTGAAAATGTACTCCCAAAATGAGAAGTACTTAGAGTACTTTCCTGAAGAATTTTGAACCGTCAGATTACAATGGGCTCACATCTCAACCGTACGCGTTGTTGATAAGGTCCGATATAAGTTGATCTAGCCGGTTTCGAATGCAGGTGGATCTTCTGTTAGTTTAAGAGATGGATGAATTTTACTAGAATCTGTCCATCTACAATTAGTTTCTCTTGCATGCACCTACAGTGCATGCAAGGGTTCTGAACCTCGACTGAAGTTGTTTTTCGGTGTTGCAAGGACTCTTAGCTGCGGCGCAGCCATCGCCAGTGTTTGCCACACAAATGTCTAGGGAAGGGCATCTTCCGAACTGCACACTAGTTTAGTCCCTCATAACATCTTACTACGTAGTACAAGATCCCCCGCAGCTTGTGCAGCAGCGAATTACCCATTACTACCCTGTTTGCGACGTTGTCAACGAAGAGATTGAGAGTGTAGGTCAGCATTTCACCACCTATTCATGCGATAGTCCCTCAGATGATGTGTCTAGCACTACCCACGTATCCGAAACTCCAACTTCAAAGGCTTGAGATATTAGCTGGTACCTACATCATTCAAACCAAGCGCTGCAGTCCCGTGAGCGCCTGGTCTAGTCGCCCAAAACCTTGTTTGGATCGTTCAACGTTGAGGGCGGTCTCCCTCGGCAAGAACTCAGGTGCTACCCCAACTGTCGAAGTCCTTCCCCTGTGCGTTCGGTGAGTTTTTCTTCAAATTTGTGCTGAACTTGTGAGTTTCGATTATGTACTTGTTTTGCTGTCAAATATATGTTCTTTGATGGCAACATGTTGTACTTGTTCCCCACTATATTTGCACGTAGGTCTTGGACAAGGCTCTTGCAACCTCTATTTTTCCAGAATGTGATTTGCCTTCTCTAAACGCGTAGACTCTTCTATGGGTTCACGGGTCCCATCACTTGTAGCATGGGGGACCAAGCCCAAAGACAGAGGTTGAGGCCGCGACGTGCTGGTGTTGCGGAGAGGGCGTCATCAATAGAAACTATAGAGGCTGCACGGTTAGAGAAAGCAAAGCGCAATCGGTTGTACCAGGAACGCCATCGCAAGAGAATTTCCATGGATTCAGAAGGAGGAGAGACGTCTACGTTTAACTAGTACTTTTTAAAAGGCAAGGTACTAGTGGTATTCATGTTAATGCGGAAGATGTATTCGTTGGTACTCTGTGAACGTACTTTTGGTTTTCAATGTACCTGTAGGTTCAGATTGTTCAGTTTTCTAGTACTAATAATACTTTCTTATCTATGTGGGGTGTAGACAACATTCTTTTTGCAGTTCAAAGAGGCTCATCCAGAGTGTAAAATTGGGCAACGGCGATTTGAGAATCTGAAACCATGGTATGTGAAACCTCTTAGGGACCGTAATGTGTGCTGCTGCATCTACGATGTAGAAATGGATCTCATGAGGGTAGGACTGAACACCCTACGGGAGGAGAAGAGGGATCTGCATGCACAAAAAGATTGCTCTTGTGAATGTGACGTTTGTTCTGCTTCTGTGGAGACTGCAACAGGTGAGGGTATAGGCTGTGATGCTCATCACAGAATATTTAAGAGGATCACTCATTTGTGGGAAGCTTGTCTTTGCAAGAAGCCAGAGTTCAATGAATGGCACAAGCTCTCTTGTCTAATGGGTGATTGTGAAGAATGTGGCGTAGATACTCTAGGTTTTTGCCCACAGGAGATGTCTTCACTGGAAGAACCTAAACTTAGGTGGAAACACTTCTTGTATGTTACTATTGGCACTCGCCGTGAGACAGGGAAGGCGAAGAAAAGGCTGCACGAGGTACATGAAGAGACTAGTCCTTTGGAGTCCTAAGTTTATTACTTACCTAAAATCCAAAGTTCAAGCCTTTATCAAGCATATTTTTATTGCCAATTGGCAGGATTGGCAGTGCAAGGAAATGATGGAAGGTTTGCGCGAGGGAGTTATAGTTTCCCACATCGATTTTGCAGAAAACTATGAATTCCAGATTCAAAACGAAGTTCACAGCATGTACTATACGTCTGAGTATGTGTCCTTGTTGGTCCACATCACTTTGTAGAGAGTCCGTGATGTGAGTGGTGATTTGATCACCAGAAAACATACACACTACAATATTTCGGATGACAAGAAACATGACACTTTGTTCGTTCAGCATTGTCTTATGCTACACTGGAGGTGGTTGATTGCTAATGGGGAAAAACCAAGGGAGCATTGGGTATTCTCTAATGGCAGTGCAGATCGGTTTAAGGGGGCTATAGCAATGAATTTTGTTGCTAGATATCCCAGTCTCACAGGAGGCTGCTGTTTGGTCTGGAACTTTTTCGCAACTGGATATGGGAAAGGTACTTCTTATTATGTACTTTTGTACTTCTTTGAGTGAAGCTCCCGTACTTTTGTACTTTTGTTACTGGAGCGTATGTACTTATGTATATCTTGAGTGGAGACAGTGTACTTATGTACTTGTGTGAAAGAAGCAAAATCTATATTACGGGATGGGGATGATGTACTATGCAGTCAATATGGATTTACTGAACATTTTTGGATGCAATTGTAGGTGAATGGGATGGTGCAAGGGCCGTAGTGAAGCGTGCTTTACGTACCGAACACATTCAAAACCCTGAGAGGTAGCTGCAAAACACACTCCAATGTGTTGAGTACTTACAGCAGGGCTTCTCTAATAGAGCACCTTCTTCGTATGCAGGGACCAGCAGCAGAGATATTCACCGTACCTTTTGGCACGTAGGTGAGAACGAGATCAGTAGGGAGTCATCGATGGCGTGTCACACTATTGCAGGCTCAAGATCTCTTCATTCCGTTATGGGGAATTCTACCATCAATAAGACATGTTTGTTGGTTAGACCTTTGTCATGTTTCTGTGCATCGTGCATAGATAAAGTCTTGGAGAATTGTGAGCAAACGGCTCATGTTCCAGGGTGGAGGGCAGTGCAAATTCAGCCCAAAGCGCCTACAGAGGAGCTGGAGACCCTGGAAGACGACCGAGCCGAGCAGGTATTGTTGTGGAATAGCATTATAGTTGTAAGATTTTTTTTTACATCAAATTCAGATTCTTTAAATTCGTAACTTTGTTGGACACATGAAGAATAATCTGAGGACACATCTACTGATTTATTCAGGTACACCGAGGAGAGAGGCTAGACGAACTCGTTGACATTAGTGACAATTTTGTGGTTCCAACTGAACAACCAAATGAAGAGGGTGTTGACTTCTATATCTTGCAATGCCAACGACGAAAGTATAAACTAAAGGCTCCTCTGTGGTATCCTTGGGGTGCCAAATTTGAAGCAAGGGATTTTGTCATTGAAGGCACTTATTACAAAAAGTCTGGCTGGGGTGAATACATATACACATATCTTGAAAAATCAGTCGTAGCTCATGTTTCATTGCACCTAGTTCTAGCTTGCAAGTTTCGAATGAAACTCGCCCCATACTGCGTGAAAGGTGGGGACCCTGTATATAAGATCTCCTCAGTATATAACCCAACCCTAAACCTTGAATCCCCTTTCTTTCATCCTTCTTATTCTTCATTTATTTTTTTGAAGTTTCTTCTCTCTTCTTCTTCTTGAGTTTCTTTTATTTTGATTTATTTTTTCCAATCTTATCCATTTTTTAAGTCTTATTTATTTACAATTTTTTTTTCCAACCTTCTTTATTCTCTATTATACCTTTTTTGTTCTTCTTGTCCTTTCCTCATTTCATTTAATTTAATCTTTCAAAGCCTTCATATTTCTTCTTTTACTTATTCTTAAGGCCCATTCTTGTTTCACGATATCTCTAAGTTTTTGTGGACTGATTGGGTTGGTGGGAGAGACGCTGATCTGGGTGTTAACAAGTACATGTGGCGGAAGAAGATAGAGCGGGAAAGTTTCTGAGTGGAGGAAAATGATTCTTTTCTAGGAGAATAGTCCGAGCGGGACGGAATCCAAAGCAATCAGATTGCCGCCTGAATGTGACCGTTTGGAAACAAATATAGTCGATATAGCGATGTCGAAGCTACTGCTCTGTATTTTTGGTCTCTGGTATTTTTTTAGCTTGAACTCAGTCCCTAAGAACCGTAACAGCGTCACAACCTAGGTACGCATCTCATAGTACTCCCTCATTCCTTGACCCAGCTTCTGCGTGTTTCCTTACTCCTCTTATCAGTTCATTGCTTTCAAAGTTTTCATGTTTGTGTGCTTCAGCCTTCTTCCTGAGTGACATTATAAAGTTGACCTCTTCTTAAGAGTTTATTTACGCTTGTTCATCTATGTTGTACTGTTTCTGTTTGTTAGATTCAAGAGAATGCGGATGTGTTTTTGTGAATGCAAGTTCTTCTGGAAATGCGAGTGCATTGGAGGTGGCTTATTGGATTGATTTACAAATTTGTGTTCATTTTAGTTAAGTTCTACAATGCACAAATCTCTCCAATGTTCTCACCATAGACTTAGCAAAAGTTCCTCAATCTTATAGTACTATTTTCTTGCGGCTCCTGACTGTCGACTTGTAGGTGCCGTGATGCTTCTTTTTCATTTTGGTTTTCCTGATCGACTTGATCGGCTTCTCCTCCATCGGTTGCCTTGGCTTCCCCTCCATCTGTGACGTTGGCTTCTCCCGTACTGACTTTAGTTTTATCTTCCTTTGCTTGTCTCGGCACTTGCTACTTCCGCATCGGCATCTGAAGCTATTTATATCCCGGTCATCAGACTTAAAGTCTTCGTCGTAGTCCTGCCACAGATGACAACCTTGGGTTACTAACAGTCCCTAGAATTCACTTTAGAATTTACATAATAATAGAAAGCTGGCTGGACGAAATAGGGGTAGGGCCTCATATTCGGTAGTACTACTTACCCAAGTCAACTCCTCTCCTGGGTAGATGACACGTCTGGCAAAGAATGCCACGTGGTAGATACGGTCTTCAGCTGAGTGGAGTCGAGCAGGCATGTCAATGACGTTGGCTCCCTCGCACCTGAAACCACCAGAGTAGCAATTTTTAAGAATAATTAGGACTACTAGACACTAAGCACTGAATTCCATTGTACGATTCACATTGTGAGCTAGGACGGTCCATGCCTGTGGTTTAGAAATCTGGCAACATTGCCATAGTGAGTTGCATCGATACATAGGGAGTTGTTGTCCGTGGCCATTATTTTCGATTGCGAACAAGCATCCAGCTGAAGCGTATAGGTTTGCCTAAACCAAAGAAGCCCGTGCACCAAGTGGTTCCGTTCGATCAGTTCACCATTAGTCACAATCTCCCCCGCGAGCTCAAACAAAAACTTACCTGCCTGGATGTGCTCCACTGTCCTGAGACCCCAGCCTCGAGTAGAAGTATTGAAAACCAGCCAACGACAAAGCAATTGTTAAGAACAAGATATTTAAAAACACAAATTTCATAATGGAAACAGTAACTCTGTAATCTAGTTCATTCATCCTTACCTGGACTTTCGTCGTCATGCCATGCTATATGACCCAGTTCCCACACTTTCAATGGCAAGCGCACATGAAGTTGCATTCCATAATAGAGGTCCTTGTTTGGTGACCATGACAAACTGTCTCCTCCTCACTAGTAGTGTCTTTGTCTTCATTCAGGAGACTTGAACAAAAACAACCGGCACCTTTGTCACAATATTCCAAACTTAGCTTGTCATCCAACTTGTTCAAGACATCAGCCCGAAGGAGGTTAGCCGTGTCGTATGCAAATTCCCCTGACTTTAAGGCGCACATACAACCAGATTTTCCGGATGTTAGACAGTCAGAACCACATCCTAAACATCCCTAGTTGGGTTTGAATGTCTCCCCCACGGGTTTCCACAAGTCACCACCATTAGGCTCCTCAACATATACCATGCTCTCTTTAGTGTAGTAAAATTGAGGAAGGGGGATGGGGTTTCCAATAGGACCGATCAGTTGCACGGGTTTTCGCTCCAAGCCCTGTGATAGGTCCGCAACCAGTACTTTACCCTGTTTTGACAAGGCTGATTTTAATCCTTTAGAATTAGTGGATTGGTTGAGTTGTTTTGGCACGTAATGGAATACATACAAAATAGTTAGAGTATAGAGGAAAAAACCAATTATCAGAATGAATAAAAAACAGATCGGAGTATAGAGGAAAAAACCATAGACCCAAAAGAGCCCACGTATGTATATCTGAAGATAGGAAGCATACTGTATAAAAAAAATTCGCACCCATACTTAACTGCCTACACAACTCTACACAATTCTATTCAAGCCTACACAATCCTACACAAGCCTACACAAGCCTACACAATCCTACACAAGCCTAAACAATCCGTCTACTCCAGTACGCTGTTCACCGGCTTGAGTTGTTTCCCGCTTGGGCTTGGGCTGCATCCGGGACTACCAACATCGGGGCAGTTACAAAGAGAAGGAGTCTCTTTTGACTTTCTTTTGCTAGATTTCTCTGCCCACCTTCTTCCACCGCACAGTCCTTCTGCCTTCTACCCTTAAACTTCCGTTGCGTTGCCAACTCATCACCTTCGCTCGATCTCCTACTGGCCCACGTCCTCTGAGCTGGCCCCTGTTCTCCGCCACCTGATCTTCCAATCACACCGTGTTCTTCCAACTCCTCCTGAAGCCTCCTCCCTTCAAAGGACTTTATCTTCCCCTTCACCTGTTTCTCTTTCACCTGTTTCTCTTTGGCCTCGTTCTCAACACTTGAGGCCGCCTCATCTCCCTCTTCGCTTTTCTCCATGACCTTCGGGTTATCCCCTTCTTGACACTCCTTATCCTGGTTGGTGGGCACATCCACTGCCATATTTGACTGAACCAAGGAGGTCCAAGGCCTGCCCCAAATTTCTAGGCTACCATGTTCCAGCACCTCCTCTTGCCCCTCGTCTAATCCCTCATCTCCTATATTCTTGAGTACATGAACATCCTCCCCTACCTTACCCTTAGTCTCCCCTCCTCCTTCTATTTCACTGTCCAACTCCATGTCACTATCTCTCTTACTCTCCTCGGACCCTAAGCCTATGTTACGTCTTGGCACACCTTCCTCACCCGCGTCACTCCTCCGGTCTTCTTCACGTGGGCGTTCCACGGCTTCTATGTCTTGTGTGGGCACCATCTGAAGCGCTGTACTCTGAATGAGTCCCTCATCCCGGAACTTCTTCTCGATGTCTAACCTCGTTGCTTTATCTTCTTTTGGCTTGTCTTCTTGTACCTGCAGAACTCGGGGACTGTGGCCACTTTCTCCTTCATCGTCTTCATCGTCGCTCTCTTCGCTCTTACTATTGCTGCCACTTACTGTAGTCCCCGAGTTGGACGATAGATCAGGACATTTCTCTGAGACAATCCCACATGAACAGTTAGAACTTTAAACCTTGTGGACAAATCACGCACTTCCCATTCATTCGGTTCATATCACAACTAAATTACAATGTGAACTATATAATATAATATCTCATAAGTGGAGTTAGAATGGCATACCTTCGGGTTTCGAGTCTTCCTCTTCCGATTCTTCAATGAATTCGGGCTCCGTCACCTTCGATTTCCCGCGTGAATCCTTCTCTAGGCACTCGAAAACCTTCTGCGGAGGTAGTTGAGCTCGTGCTTCTGACTTCCGTCCCTCAGATCTCCCAATTGAAGTTCCAGACCTTGTGGTTGCCAGATTAAATTTCACAGGACTGTCCACCACCATCTTACCTCCATCTTGCTCTCGGACCACCTGTAGGCTGCTAGTTAACGTCTCCCCACCAGCTGAGTCTCTAAAACGCGCAGAGACGGCCTCACTTTGCTCTCCACCACTAGCAAGCCCGTGAGAAAGGCAGGACATTGGCTTCAATGACGAATTTGTCATCAAAACAAACATTCTGAATTCACAAGTCCATCAAAAGTACAACAATATACTATAAGTACATCTACTATAGCAAAAACTACTATTAGTACTTCTGTATCAAGTAAACCTCAATACTTTGCTAGTACATTCCACAATAATGTACTATTCTGGACCAACGTAGTACTTTAATGCCACCTAAGTACTAGTATAACTGAAACAAGTACTAGTAAGTAAGCTTTGTATTACAGATCGATTATTACTCATACAAAGATTACTACGCTGAAGTACTCTAGAAATTGAAAATGAATACATCATATACAACATACACAACTACTGCGTCAACATTTGTATTTACCAAAAGTATTCAATGTACAGAAACTCTGTGAAGTAAGCAATATGTACATGAAAGTACTAAAATAATACAATATGTAGTGAAAACAAAAAATCAACTAATGCATCCAAGTACAGAAAGTAAAAACTGAGCAGGGGAATGTAATCTTCCTTGAGCCTCTGCAAGACAAGTACTTGTGATTAGTGACTCTATGTTTAAACGGAAAACAAAAAAATGCTACTCATTACATCTTTAGTACTATTCCTAATACTAAAAGGAGGATTAGTACTATAAGATATACGTCTCGTAGAAATAAGAAACCTTAAGGCAGTACCTCAGAACAGCAAGGTAGGATGGCATTTAAAATAAAAACCACCATAGTACTGACCTGTGTTTGGACATCGTAGCCTAGCTCGTTCAGCTCGTTCAGCAAGCAACCGCGCCACCTCCTCGTCACACATGGTAATCTAGGCAGCAACATCTTCGACAACAAGAGTACCTGGACCTCCCCACCCGAAACTACGATGCCAATCCGGTCAACCAGTTTATCACTACAGTTAGCTACGGCACACTTGTACCCGTTCTTGTAGGTCACCTTTGCGCAGAAAGGGTGATACATGTGCTTACAGCTCGCTATTACTATATCACTCTTGGGGAAGTTGAAACCGCAAAGGGCACACTTGGTGAATTTCAAGAACCTGCGCTCGGGATACTCGTCTTCGCCAAATGCGGAATTAGGGTACACAAGCGGTACAGGGTTGAGGCTCGAAGATTGCCTCTTATATTTGATGCGATCAATCTCCACCTTCACCCCTTCACACATCCGCATCTTCTGCTCCCGCAACCTGCGACACTCTACTGCGGCTGAATCCCTCTTTAGCCCCTCCGCCTCCTTCTTTCCTAGAACTTGCTTCTGTTCCTCCAACAGCTCGGCTAGTAAACTCCGATTCGCTTCATTTCCCGGATGTGCCACGTCCGCATTTTGAAGAGAGGCCAAATTAGCCTCGTAGGACTCCACCATCAAGAGCGCCAGCCGCTAGTCCTGAGCAGCTCCATCTTTAGCTTTCTTCGCCAACTCCTCGTCCAACTTCAACCCCTCTATCTCCATTAGTAAAATTGTGTGCATTGTCTGGAAGTACTCCAATTTTGACATCAAGGCTATCCCCCGATCCTCTACCTTCACTGTGGAGTTAGTGAATTCAGATTTCGTGCCCACCCTTCTACTGATCGTCACATTGCCATGTGGCGGGATAGCCCTCCTCTACAACAACAATGA
Organism: Ceratodon purpureus; assembly: GCA_014871385.1. Taxonomy (NCBI): domain Eukaryota; kingdom Viridiplantae; phylum Streptophyta; class Bryopsida; order Pseudoditrichales; family Ditrichaceae; genus Ceratodon; species Ceratodon purpureus. Next base: position 9,181,263 of record CM026426.1, read on the forward strand.
CAATCAAAAGATACAAACAATTACTAGTTAGAAACTATGCTTTTAGAATACATGTCGCATTTAGACACAAACTAAAACCGGAGAAAATATCCTTAATCAAAAGAGACTTATATTACACTGCAATTCATTTCAATTGATCTGACTAATGCAATGCGAAGCATAGACCTACTCAGAATACTATAAGACTGACTCGTCAGATCCAGAGTTCTAATTTTCAGTAACTTCCTAAACTAGAAATCGAAATGAATCCATTATCATTGCAATGTCTTCTATAACATAAACTGATATCACACACCGTAAGCAAATTGCATTGCATCAACAACTGACATAATAGGAAAACTGAATACAGTTTAGTGCACATACCTTAGTGGGCGTTGCAGCCTCCATTCCAGTCAACGGCTCCAACTTCACCTTCACCGAAGCATCAACCTTGAGACTCCTCCAAGTCCGCTTCGTCACCTTCGCTCCCCTGTTGATGGCAAATTGGAGCTTCGAGAGATCCTGCTTGTACTTTTGCCGCTGGCTATTATTTGTCTCTTGACCATACAATGCCCAGTTGACCAAGTTCTTCTGGTACTCCAAGACTACGCCAACAGCAAACTGTTTTGTCACGCAACTTGGTATCTCTTCAGGTCCGTGTTGACACACGATTGGATGTAAATACTTTATGCGGTTCACTATCTCCCGCATCTTGCAATCAGACCACGAATATCCACCACGCCCCTTAACCCCTTCTGGCTTCAAACCAAACTCCAGCATGGTCTTGTCGGTTATATCCTTATCCTTCCGACAACAATGGGGGTTGATGGAGTTCGGGCCGCACTCCAGATTGTACCTGTCCCGGAAGTCCTCCCATGTTAGCACATCCGGAGGAGATTTCAGGCCATCTATCAACTCGTGCAAGTCGTCGATGTCGAGAAAGCGCTCCTCCTCCTTCACGGACATCCCTAGCTGTTCACTGCCCCCAGACTTAGTCTTACCAACCTGCACTCCCATCCCAGATTTCGCACTCCATCTAGAGTTAATCTTCCCATCCCTCGAAGTCGATATAACTCCCTCTAAATCCCCGGACTTGGACTTCTTCGACATTGGTAAACAACCACGTTGACAAGATCTGCGCCCTACCACTACTCTAAACCCTAAAACACTAAACAAATATTCCAACTCTTACACTACACGACCAACTGACCCTTATCGCAAAAATTGAAAGGAAAATAAACCTTAACTTTGACAAAAGAATCTAATTGTAAATCCTCTAACTCTGAATACCCATCTCATGTACCGCACCCAAGAACAAAACACCTCTCAAACAAACAGAGACCCTGAACAATGACACACAAACAACTGAAATCAAACCCAAAACCAAACCCTCAGCACAACAAACCCATCTCACAAAACTGTAACTCTCAATCACTCTCTCCTTACAGAAACCTCTATTCCTCAAACCCTGTTACCCACAATCCCTCTATCCCTTACAAAACATCTAACCCTCCATCTGAACTAACAACACAACAGTAAACAAACAAAGGATATAACCCTCCCCTACAAAACTCTCAACTCTTAAGGAAATTGCTAACCCAAACCCTCAGCAAAACAAACGCAACTCACAAAAACTCTACCTCTCAATCCCTCTATCCCTCACAGCAACCTCTAAACTTCAAACCCTCTAACACTCGATCCTTCTATCCCTCACAAAACCCCTAAACCCCCCATCTGAACTAACAACACAACAACTAACATCATAACAAAAGACCCTCCTCTTCAAAACTCAAAACTTTTAAGCAAATTACGAAACCACAAAACACAACCGAGACTAGACCAACACCACCAACACCAACGAGACTGGAGAATCCTGGAGGTGGGAGACCTTGACTACCGGCTACAACTAGTGAGATCCAATCCGCTTACCTGAGACCACCGGTCAAGTCCATCGTTATTGGTCGATCCGAGCATGGGCGCAGGTGGATCGCGGTGATTATATCGACGGCTACGGTTATCTAGAGAAGTACTACAGATACTAACTAGCAGAAATGTACTTTAAAGTACTTCTAAAATCTACCCAAAGTGTACCCGGTGTAGTGTACTCTCACCCTTATCTGACAGAATGGATTATTCTTCAGTCGTCCAGACGGACCTTTGAACTTGAATAAAATGATCAACACAGATGCAGGATTCCTCTCACTTTGCTCTCGCAATACCGCTTCGTTAGTACACTCACTCCTCTCTTCTTTCCACTGTGGCTGATTTTCCTGCGAACATGGGGATGGTCAGTCTGTATGCCCAAGGCATGGGAATCCCTCTAAGGTTTCGCGTAGATGACGATGGTCTAGCTACAGTGTCCTCTCTTCGCCTCAATGTTAGGTTCCATTTCCGTGAGGATACCATCAGTATTGGGGAGGAGATCTTTGATGACGTTACTGCCGAGGTTACCCACACCCTAAGGCAACTTTCACTAAGAGATGTAAACAATATGTTGCAGTGGAGACTTTTCCCCGGATCCTATAGAGTCTACAGTCTCACTGAACCTCTGATGGCTGCATCCACTGAGATCCTCACCCCCCGTCGCTCTTCTACTTGCACAATTCAGACTCCCTTACCTCGTGATGTCAAAGTCCAGCCTGGGCTTGACACCTTAGATGTAGAGAAACCTCCTCCTCCGTCCGTCATATCACTCTCTTCTGATAACGAAGTCAGTCACGTCAAGTTGGTGCCTCAGTTCAAGGCTGATGCTCCTCCTTCCAATGTGTCTCCTCCATTGTCCCAGGTCACGGTTAGCATAGTTCCGCTCCTTAAACAGCTTGCAATGACGCGTGGGTCAAAAAACATTTTGAAGAAGGTAGACTACGCAAGTATTAGACACGAGAGAGTACTTGCCTTCAAAGTTTGATGGTCCGGTCCTGTTTGAGTTGCCTCCAGCTGTTGCAGGATCCTCTAAGCTTGCCGCAAAGTCAATGCAGAAAATGGACAAACAATACGACGGTCACTTGTCGACCAAGACCATCACAACAAACATCACAAACGACTTGGGACTCTCTTTTCGAAGTTTGAGCTGCGTCAGATGGCTGCGCTCCAGCAACAAGGAGTGCGACTTCCTGAAGCGCGTACCCAGGATCTTTTAGGTTAATGAGACCGAGTTTGAAAGATGTACACTCCAAGCTTTTCCCTTGTTCCAGCCTCTTCCATCTGAATACTACGCTATTTTGCAAGGTATGTAAAGAACGTCCATCATGTGTTGATACATGCAATGCTAAGATTTATTACGTAGTGGGCAAAGTGAATCAAACTAGAGCATGTATTCACATAGGAACACATGATCACTCAGTGAAAGTTGGGGACTATAGAGACTCCAAAGTAGAGATTAGTAGCTTAATACAAGAGTAGGTAAAGATGAATAACAAAGCAACAAAGAGCGCCGTTGTCTTGGAGGCAAGCAAACACCTCATCCGGAGCTATCTACTAGAGCCTGAGGAAGCACCACCGAGGAAGCTGACTATGGAGGAGCTGCTTCCTGTTCTGGATCGATGCAAAGACATGGCGTTACCAAACATTCGCAACAAAGTCATGACCTTCAAAATCATCACAAGGTATGGTGTCATGGAAGGTATCACCAAGCTCCGTAGAAACAGTCTGTGGGCGCTTGTCTAGGAAAATAAGTTTCTAGATCAAGGAGTTGAGTGTGAGAAAGTGTTTGTATTCAAGATGTCGGAAGTCGGGCTAGGTAGTGGTGTCCATTTGGTCAGCCGAATGCAACCTGGCGGAGATCAAGATAACGCCTGGATCATGTTCGACTATGTGCGACCGGTGAAAGAGTGGGCGACGATGGCCTGCCATGCGTCCGGCGCCACTTACTGCCGCGTGATGACAATCGCGAGTTGCGACATGCAGTCCGAGAACACTGAAGCCTAACTTGTCTTTTGAAAAAACCTCAACCTTGTCATGGAGAACAATGGCATTGCAGCGCCAAACTTCAAGGGGTTCATGGCGAATAACGCACAAGCGAATTGGAATGGAGTGCGAATCCTATATGGCAATTGCAACAAAAAGGACCGTATGGAGGACCGAATGGAGGACCGGAAGAGGTCGTACTTGTTCCACTAGACATATAACATGGTCCAGTATACGGAGAAGCACTTCCCCCAAGAAATCTCGGAACAACACAAGAAGATGTATAATCACTACTGGACAGCGACGAGCATGGTAGAGGCAGACAATCTGTATCACGCGTTGCGAGCATGGTGGGTATCCACCGGGGTCATGGGCAAAAAGGGACTTACCAAACTCGATCAGTGGCTGGCATTCTGGCACTACCACTTCCGCCAATGGGGGGGGGTCATGTCCACGTTATGAATTCTCTATTATGTTTTGATTTTTTGGATACTATTTTAATATCCCTAGTCTACAGAACTATTGAATCTAAGGGCTTCTATTGTCTAAACTGCAGAAATTAACGGTAGAAGAACTCATAGTGATATCGACCTGCAACCTCCCCAAAACACTTCATAAAAAGTGGCTCCAAGCTTCAGGAAACAACGGTAACGACCTCCACATTGCGACAGTGGACAATTTCGTTCGCGCATTTCTACATGTTGTTAACTACTACCAGTTCCTCAAAGGTGACGTCGGCGGAACACGACCAACAAAGAAGAAACTGAAGCTGAGGTTGGCGGAACGCAGGGCCACACTCACAGGAATTCCTACAGTGCTTGAAGATCCCATGCTCGATATGCCAGGAGCCAAAGAGTTCTGCACCCGTCAGCCTATCATGCCTGGAGCGGAAGTTTTTGGTACACAGAAGTGTAAGGCCGATGTTCCCATCTGAGCTGAGGATTCTCATCGGCCGGTCAAGGTAAACTTCTCTTGCCCGAGAGGCCCAAGACTTGTCGTGCATATGCCCATTATTGTAGAAGACGACTACGAACATGACATTGAGGTAGAAGGTATCCAACCTCCTGCCCAAGAAGTTGATACCTCCCTAACTTCACTTGTGAACAAAGCCGGCATTCGCCATGTCAACGCAGTTGAAGAAACCAAGGTCGATGTGAAGGAGTGGCACATTTCGAGACTTCACAGAGCTTCTACAAAGTGCTGCTGGGCCCAAAGAGCTATTACAAAAAAGAAGTGCAAGGGGGAAGCACAGAAAAGTGGACCAAAAAAGTGCTTAACTATTTGACAATTTCAGCCCATCCTATAAATACTAAAGAAAGTGGGATGTAAGTTATGTTGATTTGAAAATTAGTTATGGATTTCAAAAATAGACTTGATTCTCTTCAACTTCCCAAATTTGCATGACAAGACATTGAGGTTACGATGACGAATGGATACCTCGAAGTTGGTCAAAGTGATGTGCGATTATTTGCAAAAGTGAAGATAACTGTTTAGGGATTTGTCGGAAGTCACTTTTAATTCCACCGTGCCCTCCGTTCATAAAGTACGGTTCTAGAAATGCGGCGGTTCCAATAGTTTGGACCCATGGACGGGCGAAAAGTACCGTTGGGACGTTTATAAGACACTGCATTCGGCAAAACTTTTGAGGCTCTTCCCTTAAAATGTCGTGGTGTTTGAATATTCTTGGGATATTTTTCTTAAGTTTGCGATAGATCGGGGAAAAAAAAAAGTGAAAAATAATTAATTTTATTTTTGACATTTCACTTGAAATTCAGCGTTGGGGAAGTGCTACTGTTTTGCAAGTGCTCCAGAATAGTGCCACGTCCCTACTGTTGGCTCAACCGTTTCATGGGAACCTCATTACTGTTCCAGCCTATGGAGTTTGACTCTTTCTTCGAGACAGCAGGGGAGACTGTAAGCGACGGTACAGTCGTCATAAGGGCGTGTTGAATGTGCTGATTCCTGAGAACATTTCTTGATAATCAATGTTTTGCAGTGCTTCATTAAGAGCGTAGGTGTATTCGATGTGGCTGTGGCAGTTAATGGAAATCCGCATGATCCGAAATAATGGGTTTAGGGTGGAAGGAACCTGTCGGATAGTTTGGCGCGACGATGCTTGTTCGGATGCAAGGAATGTAGGTATGGGCCTGTCGTGTTGGATTTGGGGTGAATTAGGGTTTAGCGAAACAGAGCATTCTCAAAATCGGAGAAATCCATGAAGTGTCTATAGGAATTCCAAAGTGAGAAACGACAGCAAATCTGGTTGCAACGAGTGCCTACCATTGCCATGACGACACGAACTGTAGCGGAGCAAACTATTGAATGATCTCGGAAGCGGGCTGAGTACTTGGAGGGTGGTCTCGAGCTGTGGGGGACCAACAGGACATTGCGTGCAATTGAAGAGACTGTAGATGAGGAATGCGGTGATGGGGCATCAGTCCGAGGTAAAAATTTGTCCCCGCATTCATGTTTAGGATTCATGGGATACGCTTTGAAATCATTTGTCGCTTATCTATCAAGATTGTGAGCCTCTGGCTGCCTACTTTATATGTGCATTTGCCTCTACTTTCACATGTTGAGAACAAATGCTTGTTTGAAGAGGATGACCTACTAGATGTGAAGTTCATATTACGAAATATCGCTAAAACTAAGAGGGCAGAAGAAGTGGTGCTAACACATGATGATCAAACGATTGTATATACAATGTTACGAAAGTGAGCAGATGTAGTTCATGTTCAATTCCTGTTTTTTCAGAGAAGCCAAATCAATAGTTATCACGGCACACGGAGGGGCAGTTCGTACAGTCGCGTTCAGCCGTGATGGTTGATGCCTTCTTACTAAAACAGATGATAAAACCATTAAGGTGCTTCTTACCTACTTGTTTTTTGCTAATACTATTTGACTTGTTACATTCAAATATAGCAACTTCATGGTATCCTTTGTGCCCTCTCTGAAAAAAAATTGATAATGAATTCAGTTTCGCTGCTGTAATTCTGGGCAGGTATGGTTAGTGCAGGGGCAAAAATTTACAGCGACATTGTCCGGCCATATAAACTGGGTGCGGTCTGCGGAGTTTCATCCTGATGGCGGGTTAGCTAATTTCCTCTACTCTGAATAAAATTCACACACCTTCTCCCAACTAACTCGTGGTGTATATGTATGATTTGTTGTTACCATACATTTGTTATATTGTAAAGAGATGTTTGTGCTGTATGTCATTTTCAGGTAGAGAGATGTATAACTGTGTAATCTGGGTCCGTGTACTGTTGTTAAAGCTTCTTAAGTTAGACTGCAGGATAATTGTCTATGGAAGTGGTGATAGGACTGATTGCCTATGGGATTTAGAGCCGCGTGAGTGTTTGCAGCAGTTCAATGATGGCATGTGGTAGATCAAATTTTGCTACATCTGAATCAACTATATTGCATATACGTGTTTCATTGCTGCACAAAATGATCACTTGGAATCGCAGCACTTTGTTGTTAGTGTGCCAGTTGATATTTGGGTGGACTTTTGTGGCTGCCTTTCTAAACCGACTATGAAACTTGCAGGATGATTACCTCGGTTAATTCACATCCTAACGGGTCCCTCCCTGGCACGGGTGGTTTCGGCAATTGTGTTCAGGTGCTTCACTGTGTCCACCATCCTCGTTCTCTGCCTTCATCATCTATACCATGTACATTTTAAACAAATTCAATGTGCAATGCATGTAGGGAGATAACAGAAAGTCTCGGGGTGGTCATTCTATTCTCCATAGTGATTGGAACAGTGTTGAAAACATTTCCTGCATTGTCTTCTTAGAGCTGTATTTTCTCCTTCTGACACCACTTGTTACGGTGATCATATAAAATTGGCGGATGGTGTGGCACGGAGTTTATATATTTGCCTAATTCTGGGGGGTGTTCATTTCACTTCAAGTATGGGCTCGAAGAAAACAAGCATTCAAGGCATGCAAAAACGGCGCGGAGAGAACTGAGGCTAGAGGGCGATCAGCGCCGGGAGTTGGAAAAATTGGAGGCACAAGAGCGGGAACGACAACAGCTTCTCAGGTGAAAATTGCAGAGGTCAAACATGAATGTGTCACCTCTGTTGCGGAGAAATTCGATGTAGTCGAATAATGAGTAGGGCATGTTTGTCAGATCCCGTTTGGATATTCCGAGACAGTGTCATGAGATTGTGGGGAGAGATGTTAGCGCTCATGCGATTACCATTGTGTTCTGCTGATATTTGCAGGGCCGAACAGAGGCGTGACTACCACAGGACATGGAGAAGACGGTCTCGAGCCGCTGAGCAGATGCTTGTGGGCAACAACGAACATGGAGGCCCATCCGGCCGACCGAGTTCTAGAGAGGAGCCATCGGTTGATTTAAACGTGGAAGATGAGACCTGGGCGCTTGAACAGGAGCTAGAACCTGTTGGTGATGAGGTAAGCGAATATGACTCTGTCGACGAGTACGACGAGGGAGACACACAGACCACAACATCTGCAGGAGATGAGTGCGACAACACCGGGGAGATGAGACTGACTCCACGAAACCGCAAGTGCTGCTCCGTGGCATCGAAATTGGGAAACCAAACGATGCAGCTTCTGGACGGCGACTTCTCGCAGGAGGAGAAGAAGATGATCCTGCACCGATATCTTGCAGATGATCGCATACGAGCACTTGACCCAGAGTTCTGGGAATCAGTGCTAAAGCTGCGGAGTGTGGCAGCCACGACGGTGCATAGCCTAAGAGGGGCATTGCAAACTATCCGGTCAACGTCTATACAGGGAAAATCTAAGGTGAGGAATATAGTGCTGACAGCTGCCATCTCCAAGGGCGATTCACAGCGCATGATTTGCAAGGCTTTGGAAGCCTCACGGTACCTTGTCCGAAAAGCTTTTCAACAGCGTGCTGAAATTGATGAGATTGGGGAAAATTTATGGGCCGGGGGGGACAAAAAGCGAAGGAGTGATGCACTTAGTGCAGAGGACCGTGGCGCGATCTGCTCTTGGTGGGAGACGGAGACCACCGTGTCCCCGAACAAGCGGGATGTCAAAAGGCGTCGAATTGCAGCTAAGGAGCATGAGACACATGCCACGCATTACCTACAGGTGTCTCAGGTACAACATCATGCACCCTTCTTTCAGTGATAGCGCGCAGTGTCACCTAGAGTTTTGTTCGTGCAGCTTTGCAGGTTCCTTGGGCAGCATCCCTACGTAAGCATTATTCTTGTTTGATATTTTTGTCTTCCCCAAGTTGCGGAAACTTATAATGCGGAATTGCATTTGTATACAAACAAGAGTCTTGGGATTTGTCACATGGTACTGGTGAATTGCCATGTCTGACAACGTGAGCCGTGAACAAGTATATGAGTCTTGCGGATGCAGCCAACGCTAAGCCATGGTGTTACTTCGATATCATAATGTACAATCCTACTGTTGATTTTGGTTGCCTTGAATGAGTATGAACTGCAGAGATGGTGTACTGATTAATTTCGGCTATGGATCGTGTAGTCTTCGCTGAGTCTGCCATGTAGTTTCCACGGAACCCTGTCCTAAGTGATAGCGCGCAGTGTTACTTAGACTTGTGTTAACGGAACCTTGCACAGTGCGATAGATTCAGCTTTGGCAACCACCGATACCAGTCAAAGATAAGGGAAGTCGTGAGCTAGGGTTTTCTTTCTTGGGCGAGTTTGTTAGGTGTATAAGAAATTTTTATTTATGTGCGTAGCTGATGTGCTCCTCTCAGATGGACGACGAGGATCAAGGCCAACAATAGTAGTTTCTGCTTATGGCTTTGAAAGTCTTGCAAGTTGAATGAGGGAGTCTTCCGAGTTATTGCAGGGTAATCTATTGGGCTCTATACTATAGCAGGCTGTAGATTAGAGTGGGTTGTGGGTATCGATTGTTGAACAAGTTTGTGGGGTGGTGCCCGATTTTGTGGTGCTGGGCTTTGTAATTCATCTTTTCGTGTGTGTATCATATTCTCCAGTTTTGTGTTGACCTTCGAGTGGAAGTGGTGCAAAATTCTGATGAGAACCGGTGTATGTGCTACTGTAGATCTGGCAATACTACATGAAGTAGATAATCGGTTTCTTAGGTTCTGTAATTATATTTGAATGGGGTCATTGTTGCGGGAGTAGAAGCAAAGTGCAGTTGACGAATCAAAGGTTTTGCACAAAGCCAGGTTTATTGTACAGTATCAACAGCCTGCTGCTGCTGGCATGTGAACTTTGTTGCCGTGTTGAGAGTAATAGATGATGTTCCTTGTGGTTTTGGTTGTTTTGCACTGTGTCGAGGCTATGGTGGTCGGGTGTCCTAAGCTTCTGTGACAGTGCTTCCTCTAGTGTTTTTTCTGTTTTATTCTCCTAGTGTTGGTACTCTAATCAGCGGTTTTGTATCTACCTCTTTTGACGCTGGTCATTCATTTAGATTGCATGAGAGGTTTGTGACTGAGTTCACGCTTTGTCATTCCCGAGGTCACTTTGAAATTTGTCCGCTCTGCTACCGATTTCTGACCCTTCTCGGTGGTACACGGCAGCCACCGAGACCAGTAAGTGAAAACAGGTGAAGTTCTAAGATCAGCTATGGTAACAAGCACCATGCAAGTCCCGTTGCTTATATGCTAGAACTGTGTTTATCTTTATTTGATGTTTATTTCTGGCTCGCAATTGGAGTTCCATGCTAGATTCAGAGAAGCAAATGTGCAAAGCAAGGTGGGGCTGCGAGCCTTTGAGCTGCTCAAGCCTTTTTATATTAGACGTCTCAAGGAGAGGAATACTTGTGCATGCCATTATCATTGCAAAATGGCAGAACTGAGGGCGGGATGGAACAATATGAGGACCGCCACGAAGGGCATCCATGGAAGACAATGTGGCTGTAGCTGCGAAGTGTGCATGCGGCCGGCAAGTGCACAGTCGGGGACAGTGGATCAAGGGAGCATCTGCCATGCGGATCTAACGCACTTTACAGGGCTTACGGACATGTGGCACAACCTGCTCTGTCTGGTGGAGGCAGACGGGTGGCATTCACCAAAGTGCATCAAGGGTACATGTAAACTTTGCGGAGTGGACATGCTACAATTATGTCCTAGAGAAATGGACAGTGAGGGCCCTCTTATGGTGCAATGGCACAACTTTCAGATGGTGGTTCATGGGAGGACACGGGTAGGTAAGGAGAACAAAGTTCTCCGCATGATGTACCAGACTACTCCAGCGCCGGTTTACTTGGAGTATTTAACGCAGAAGCTTCGGCCCTTTATTGTGCATAACTACATCGCAAAGTGGCAGGCCAAACAGTTCAAGGAGTCACTCGATACGTTCCCCCACAAGTCAATTTTGTCTCCTATGGACTTTGCTCAGAATTACACCTTCCAGCCCTATCAAGAGGTGCAGTCCATGCACTGGCTGCAGCATCAGATCACGATATTGGTGCATATTTGTTACAGGTGGAATCCGGATTACCTAACAGACCCGGCTTCAGATGCTCCGAAGCTCCTTACCGAATATCACTACTATATCAGCGATGATGCTGAGCACGACACGCTTTTTGTCCAAGACTCCTTTGCACTGCATTGGAAACACATTATGGAGCAAGGAATAAAGCCAAATGAGCACATCGTTTGGTTCGATGGCTGCGCGGCCCAATTCAAGTCACGCAGGTGTTGGTACCATGTTTCGAGGTATCTTTGTTCTTGAGCTTGGCCCAGTACTTTGAGCTGATTTTTGGGAATTCTCTGATGTGTATCGAGGTAGCAATTAATTTCGGTTCTTGGAAATCTGTATGACTAGGTATCCCTCCACAACTGTCATGGATGGTTTACCCAACGGGTGTAGAATGGTTTGGTCGTACTTTGGGAGCGGACACAGCAAAAGGACCCATGACGGGGCAGGGGCAATGCTAAAGTGTGCAATTCGACGGGAGGAGATGAACTTCAAGTCGCATACCAAGCTTCAGAGTGCGGCAGACGTCGTGGACTTCTGTAATTGCAAGGAGCAAGAGGAGCACCACGCCTATGGAAAAGCCCGAAGAAGTTTGATAAGATACTTCCACTTGATAAAGGCAGATGCGGTGGATAGGACACGAGATCTGGACTGCCGAGCCATACCCGGCACAAGGTCAGTCCATTCTGTTTCCTCGGTGTCACCCAACAATGTCACATACTTGCATATTCTACAATTGGCATGCTTTTGTGCGGAGTGCATGGACGACAATCCGATGTTGTGTGCGCGGCAATCTCATGTGAAGCATTGGGCACTTATAGTGTTGCAGCCTCTGAAGCCAATTCCGGTGAGTGCTTCTCTGTACATGATATGCTAATTTCTCGAACCCCGTATTGGAGCCAGAGTCATCTTGTGTTTGGGGAGGGGGTGGGAATTTGCGAGGACTGGGGGGGGAGGGGGGGGTTCCATACCATGGTTGTTGCGTCAGTGCTGGCTTTGGCAACGTTTTGCAATAGAGGCTATTTTTTTTGGGTGAAACGATTCAGTGTTTTCTCAACACACAGCTTTGGCTCATTCGGAGAGAGTTCTCGGTGAAGCAGGGCTCCTGTTAGGGTATGTTTTGAGTGGGGTGTCACTTTGAGGTGGGAGTTGATTACTCCGAAACAGTTGCGTGCTATCCTCAACGAATAGGGGTCTTGGATAATTGCTTTCATCACGTTAAACATGGCCGCTGTAGAGAAGTACTAAGACACTTGCTCGTTCGCTATGGCTCCAGAAATTGGCATGTATTATGGGTTTCGTGAGCCTTAACGACTGCATGATTTGGGACTTGTAGGGTGCAGGATTAGAGACGTGTCTTCAGCGCGCAAGTGGAGGAGTTGGTGAAACCTCGGAGCCTAACGGTGTTGCACCCCTAGGTGGGAGCCGGGAACTCAGCCAGAGGATCCAGGGGAAGGAATCAGCGACCAAATACGAGAGGGGTCTGTAGAATTTGAAGATAACCTTGTTGATGAGGGAGATGATGGCGGAGATTTGGACTCAGAGGCACAACGCGTAGAGACGGGGGACACCTACGTAGTCTACACCGACTGCCCTGAACATGGAGATTGTTTTTTCCTTGTGCTGTGTGACATGCCTGTCTACAATAACAGTGACACCTTCACTGACGGATGGGGATGCACATGGCCCAAGGACACAATGCTCATAAGCGGCACCTACTGTAGGCGAATCCGGAGTGTCGGCAGAGAAGTTGGGTTCTACAGGTATGAGCTCTTGGAAGACGAGCCGAAGGCCTGGAACTACTCTCATCTTGTGGTGCAGTCTCGGGTGGAGTTGCAGGAGTACAAGAGCAACAAGAAAAATCCTCGGTTCAAGATGACCGTGGAAACAAGAGAAGCGATCCTGTCGAACGTGGAGGAGCGGCAATCCTATAATGCTCATTGACGGCGTGGAGCTGGGTTTACAGGTATGAGAGAGTCGTAAAGATTGTTTAGGAGGCTGTCGAGTGATATAAGGTCGCATTTTGAATGTTTGGAGATTCCTATCCTTGTTGAGACCTGTTGTCTGCTACGAAATGAGTACGAGATGCAGGCAGTTAAGTGCGATTTCAAGATCAAGCTCGTTCGAGAAGTTCTTTTTTCTTTAAGTGAGTTAGCATTAACAAGGACGTAAAGTCGTCGGGGTCTGATTGGTGTGTAGAGATGCTGGTTTTGGGAGTCGAGAGTTGTGGGTGAGGCAGGCACTTGTTGATAGTTGATATCGGGGATTCAAAGCATTATAACATCTGGTTCGTTCCTCCCAGGTCAACCGGTACAGAACAAGGTCGATGGTGAGGCAATTTTGTTTGGAGAGTTACAGCCCGTCAGTGCCTCATGGATCATGAAGGACGTGAAAGGCTTACTACATAGAGGGGGGTGCAATTGGAAAAGTCATCTGCTCTAATGAAGCAGTGTCTATACAATATACCGATCTCTTTTTGTATTTTTCAATTTATGGCAATGTAAATTCTTATTTGTGCGGAGAAGGTCTGTAGACCCGACACCTGAGTCGGTGTGTGTAGTGACTTGTTCATCCATATTATTTCCTGTTAGTCTTGATATGTCGTTGCCTAGTATGAAATCATGCATTTCTGGGACTGAGTTTGGAACTGTCTTTGCCTCTACTGGCAGATATAATCCCCGTGTCTTTCTGTAGCGTGATCAGTTCACACTTCCAGAAGCGAGCAGAATGTGGCACTCGTCCATGAACATGTGTTCGGGCTATGCAACCACAGTGTAATGTGGGCCTTGGAGTTTACCGAGACTAATACGTTTCAGTGTAACCTTTTATGGTTGAGAATGCAGCCGCTCCCCGAGTTCATATTTCTTCGTAATTTTTGGTGTTGGCTTACTACATCTGATATCCGAGACACTTCTTTTAAGAAGAAACCTTTGGCTTCCCATTATCTTGACGGTTCAAGTGAGTAGGCTATATTTCGCCCGTGTCCTCTTCGCTAACCTGCTCTCTTATTTTCCTGAATGATCTGATTCTGAATTAATAAGATCAGCTTTTTGATTTTTTGCACTATGACGGTGAAGTAGAGCCATTAACCATGTATGGTGAAACCTCGGAGGAATGTTGTGACTGAGGCAGACACTTGCTAGTAGCTGATTTGGTGTTTTGATGGGTTATAACATTTGGTTTATTCTTGACAGGACAATCAGTTCAGAACAAGGTAGGGCAGTGAAGGAAATTTGACTGGCGGGTTACAATCCGTCAGTATTGTGCTAATGGAGAAGGGCATGAAAGGCATCGTGGACCAAGACAGTCAGAAAAAGTGTCCTCGTGCTAGTGGATCTGCGCAGGATATTAGTCCTAGAGAGCATGAAGTCAAAGGCACACGTGAGAGTTCTGTCGAGCACCTTGTGGAGATCATTGAGATTCATGGCGATGGAGTTTGAAAGATCTAGGATCAGTAAGTTTGCTGTCAATCTTGTTGGATCTTTGTGAATTTCTCATGCGTGAACATGGTTTTCCTCTGTATTTTACCAGGTTACTTATGTCTCAATTAATATCAGTCACTAAGTGATACGTATTGGGCAGGTGGATTGGCAAGAAAGAACTATGGGCAAACTAGTATTCATCCGGGCAAACAGTTGAAGAATATTAACGGTTCAGCACTTGACAACAAGGACCTCAAGTGGCGAAGAAAGGACTTTAAACCGTTTAAGAAGACGCCCAAGTTTTTGGTTGGAGGTTTTTTTCTTAGAACTCGGCGATTAACTGCCATGATTTTCTTTCCTGTGTGCTTAGAAGCAATATTGTAGTTTCTGCTCCTTCTTACAGAGAACGATAAAATGGTATTTCCAACTTATGTTTTATTATAAGATTATGTGCATGCGAACAGTTTTAGTTACATAGTCCAACAGTTCAATAGTTACGTGTTTCCAGATTACGAGGCTATTCAATCGCAAGTACAGCAATGAATAATTCTGAAATGGTCCCGTTTGGAAATACAGCAGAAGGTAGGAAGAGGTTGGAGTATATATATATATATATGTATATATATATTATATATATTATATATATATTATATATATATATATATATATATATATATATATATATATATATATATATTTATATGCTTGTTTAAATTCAAATATGCTGACACTTGGAGGATGTTATGGGATTTTTCTTGGTGCAGGTTCATTGCATCTTTATCAGTTAGAGGGCTTAAACTTTATGCGTATTGCCTGGGAGCAGAACAAGCATGTGATACTAGCTGATGAGATGGGCTTGGGTATGAATCTTCCTCATTGTTATTTACGTGATACTTTCCTTATGTATCCTTGTAGAGTGAACAGCGCGACGTGAACATGCTCCTCAAATGGATGTGGTATGCTCTCATTCTTTCTGCACTATATGTTTCTTTTTTTTTCCCCTCAAAAGAGTTCAAAGAAATCAAAGGATAAAGGCAAGAAGAAGATGCTCCGATTGTAGTTGATCTTGTTTTGAACTTAGTTTGAATTGCAAAACTGATCTAATTATGTTTGTGGTTATTGTCTCTAGGAGTTAAGAAGGATGTGTTGAAGGAGTTTTGCAGAGCAATCTTGAGAAGGAACTATCAGTTATTGACTAGTCAGGGTGGTCCGCAGGTGCAGAATGACATCTCGATGTGTCTTGTTTTCTGTGAAATGCTAACTATATTTAAAATTTGTCTTGTTCCTGTTGCACATCCAAACATGTTCTCTCTGGATTAGGGAACATGGTCAGATCACTGGAGAAATAATTTTTCACTCCATGACAAATGTAGGGACAGCCTGCACAGAGAGTTGAGCGCCTAATTTCTGTAGACGATGCGGTCTGTACATAGAGAACAGAGGACGTTAGCTTTTTCTTTACGGTCATTTTCCCTTAATTTTCCAGCCATTCCTCCTAAATAGGTTCCTCACTCTTAGGGAGTCTAGTGCTAGATAGGGTGATGAGATGGCGTACTAAGACTCGCAGTGCCCAGTCCTTGTACTGCCACTCATGTGAAGTATTTCCATTGCAAATTTTCATTGTGACATGCCATGAGTAAGAGCCGTGGACATCACTTTGGTCCCGTACTAAGAGTCTAGAGTAGATTGTCACTTTGTAGCCGGCTAACTCGTGATGCTGATTGTGAAGTTCTTGCATGTGAATTGGATTTGGCAGGTGTGGAGAAATCTCAATGTGGGAAACACTTTCACTCCAACTCCACTTTCCCATCAAAGGACGTTGAGATTTTCATCTATGAACTGATTTTGCAAGTACTGAGCTTCACACATGTTGTAGGTATTGAAAATCTGGATCTGAAGCTTAGAAGGCCGCCAGGTACTCAACACCCTGCACCCTTTCAGTAGTGTTAACTTCACTTGTCTTGTTCCTGCTCCTCTTTTGTTCTCGGGCATACATTGCTGATGTCAGTTTTATGATCGGATGACCATAAGCGTAGCACCAACTTCATTTCTTCGTTTCAATTGACTTGTTTTAGACTGTATCCGAGCTCCCCTCTAGATTTGCGATAATCAGTTTGCATTTTCTGAAGGCAGTATGGCGTCGTGGGAGACAATTGTGTGCGACGGCGTCTTGGCCCGTTTGCTCACACAGCTAACACAGACTCAAAGTGGCCAAGACGAGACATCTCCTGACTGAGCGGCGTGCACCATCCAGGACATTGGAAACGCGTCTGGCTTCCCCCATGTGGCGAGAGGTGATCGATTCGACCGCTGAGTGGGCAGCAGTGCGTCTTGCGGCATGGGACTACGCAAATGAATCTTTGCCGCTATGGGAGGCATTTTTCGTGAGTTTTTTCCTAAATTGGCATGTATTCGGGAAGTCATGGCGTATGCGTACTCCGATTGCGATACGGCATCTACGTGTTGACCCCATAGGTACCCTCAACTGTGCCGACCTTCACATGCTGCGTGCTCTGCTTTGGGTTGGCAATAACACTGCTATCGAGGTAAAAGAGGGAGAAGTCATAGAGGCAGCTGCGGACATCTGGGTTTCCCCCCTTCATCGAGCTTAGCAAAGGTACTTCATGTTTTTTTAATATACTATTTTGTGCCGGCTTTGGAGGTAGAGATCCACGACGGATTTATTCTGTCCTCTGGCTCATGGGTCATTATGTCCGGACTATGTACGCTAGGTATTTTAAATTTCCCATGTCTATGCTGTGCAGTATTCAAAGAAGATGGCTGACTTGGGTAGCTTCACCGTGATGCCAGACAGGAAAAAGGGAGTTTTGATGTGTACATAGTTGAAGTTCGGATATTCAGCTGACACATGCTGATTCACTAGGAGCATCTCATGGTCGGATTTTCTCTCATTCCTTGTGGCCCGGCTAATAGTTTCCTTGCTCAGTGTAGTTCTGGATTTTGACTTGTTTAGCTCTAGGAATTATACAGTAGGTAGAGTCCACGTTGCACCTCAGTCATAGCGTAGTTGTTATTCGTGCAGTTGTTAGCCCGTTGTACGTGATTTAGTCAGGATTATGGGGTTATCTAAGTGATTGATCAAGGATTACCTTGAATTTGCGGCATTTCATGAGTCTGAAAAAAGAAGGGGTATTTAAGTAATTATGGACAAAACGCTCAATTATGGACTACTTTGCATCATCAGTAGACGTCCATATCATGTGTTATCCCTCAAATTTAAAGACAAAGATGTCAAATATTTATGAAAAAATGCATTCCGCTTACAAGGGATAAAATCATTTGAGTGAATTCTAATATAATGTTGAATAGAGGACATCCAAGTTCCACTGTCATGGCCGAATCTCTCGGCGAGTGGCTGACTGAGAACCCTAAACCCTAGAAACCCTAAACCCTAGAAACCCTATCCGCTGAAATCTATCTGTCCTGATAAAAGGAAATACTTGCTCTGCAAATTGTGGATCTGTGAAGTGAAGTGGGTGAAGGGAAGATCGCCGGCGAACCGCTGAGTGGACATGACTGCCAGGCATCTCACATTGGGGTATCCATCTATGAGGACTCCGGAGTTGTTGTTCAGAATGAACAGTATTCACGGTCACGGCGTTCGAAGTCCTTTCTAGTCGGCTGGCCGCCGACTAGGAGAGCCAACCTCTTCCTCACTAAACCGACCTCTGGAATTTGAAATACATATAAAAATGATGAGTAAATAAAGTCACATAGTGATGCATTAAAAATACATCAGGAAGAAAAGTAACTACCCATATGGTTTAGGGTTTATGGTGTTCGCCTAAAAGAGCGTTCAAAGGAGACAATGCCTGGTCCTGATATTAGAAATTGGGATAAGTTGTCATATGATAAATTGTACTCTTCAAAAAAAGACCATACCAGGAGAAGTACACAACATTGGTTAATTACGCTTAGATATATATCTGCAAAAGACGATAAGTTATTTCTACTTTGGTTAGTCCGAGTTAAGGTGGTCCTAGTCGGCTACCAGCCGACTAGGAGAGTAGGCGCTACTAGGCTAGCTGCGGCTAGCTGCAGATAGTTAAGCTAGTCCTAGTCGGCTACCTGCCGACTAGGAGAGTAGGCGCTACTAGACTAGGTCCACGTTGGCAAGTAGTCGTCCAGAAAACCCTAGAGAAGTGGATTACTAGAAATTTTACCAGTTTGGTAAACGAACTCCAGCCGGATACTGTAGAAGAAGGTCGCATACTGTAGAAGTTGGTCGCATATTGTCCACTATTTTGTCGTTATGGCGTGGCGGGGTAGTAATGTGGGGTATTCGCATTATCAAGTGACACCAGCTGACCTTGAGGAGCTGTAGCCATGGTATAGGGCGGTGGTCGCCCGTTCTCGCAACACCGCCATTCCAGCAACACCGCCATTCCAGCTTTTAGATACATCACACGCCTTCTGCAGCCAGGTGCGGAATGGTATTGGAGTCTTGCTCACACCTTAGAATTGCTAGAGATATCTGACGCTTCCGGCATCGCCTTCCCACTGACGTTCAAGGAGTCCGAGGAGTCTGAGGAGTCCGAGAGTGTTGGCAGCGTTCACTTCAGCCACACAGAAGAAGTGTCAATGCAAACCATGTCAACTGCAGGGTGGCTGCGCATCATTGACGAAGCATACAACATCTGGGAGGGTGCTGGAAGTCGGTGCTCTGGCCAAGATTAGTGGTGCGGAGGGAACGCAAGCCCGCAGTCTACGTATTCGTCGTTTGGATCCGTGCATCCATCCGTCGATACTGGGTGTAGTGCTGTCCGAGCGAAGTCTACTGCAAAGGACTGATCCCTGCATGGCCGTTGGCGACCATATGCGGCTTTTCTCCGTGTACAAAGGCTTTAGGGTGAATTGTCCAGCTCGTTTTCAATAGAGCTGCTTCACACACTCGGATAGTTGTAATATCATGGTTAGCATTTGTTACTGAGGCTTTAGGAGTAGTGGCATCTCTGATGTATACACAATACAAAGTAACATGTAAAGGGCGGAACACTACCGTTGTACTCCGATAAGAATATAATGAAATGGATAAAAAAAAATTCCCAGTTTCTCAAAGCGCATAGTGGTTCTACCAATGTTGTGGAAAGCGTCGGCGTGTAGCCGACTAGTGTAACAGTGTCCACCGTAAAAATCACAAGCCATACAATATAGACCAGCCTCACGAAGTCACCGATCATGATGCTTATCTAGTATGGTTAGAGGCATCGGGGGACAGCCGACGACCACCGAAGAAGGAAAAGTAAGGCATCAGAACAACAAATAGAAGACATAGCGTAATACATTACTAGTATTGGGTCTATGGTAAAATACAATTCTTATTCGAAGGAATCACAGTGTTTACAATATTCAACTATAACGTTTACAGAGGAAACCATCACAACCTAAGTCTTCTACAGCTAAGATCACATTCGTCGGCGGGCAGCCGACTAGTCTTCCTCCTCGTCATTCCAGTTCATCGAGATTCCATGCGATTCGAAGTTTGCCATGGCAGCAATCACAACATCTTCAGGTATTAGATGGGACTTTGGGGGCCCCTCATGCGTAGTTTTCTTGGTCCTATGAGTGTATACAACGGATTTACACTCCACCCACTCCGCAAGAGTCAACTCCCTTTCCCACCGTCTTGTCCAGCACTCTCTCGCAACCTTCTTCTTACCTTCCTTCTTGCCCTTCATCGGAGTCCACCATTCAACCTTGAACTTACCGTAATTAGGACCAGGCTCTGTTATAACAGGCTCTATCGTCCTACCCATCCAAATGGGTAGGTGGTCTTCCTTACTCGGACGACAGAACACCCAATCGCCACGTAACACGTCACGATATGGGTTAAACATAGACTTTGGCCTAGAGTTTTTCGGACCGCACAAAGGATAAGGCTCCACCTCATCCTCGTCACCCGGACGAATATCCGGATCCGGTATATATTCGTCCTCTGCATCGAATGTGGTGACGTGGTCCCGCTTCCAGTCTGAGATAGGCCAGAATCCTTCCTGTAAGGTGGCGGAATTGGGGGGCAGTGGCTCGTTGACCTCCTTTAAAATTCGCTCCCAATACAGTACATATGGTAACATGTCTTGTGCGTATTTCTTATCCCGAGCCATGCCAGTTCTCTAGTACTCAATGTACTTAGATAATCCACTTTTAATGAAATTTCTCTTCTCTGAACACTCCGCTGCCCTCGCCACCTCTTTATCCGCGTTCCTCTTGCCCTCATCGACTTCAACACTACCCAATAAGTGCTTATGAGGAACCGGTTTGGGATCACCGACGGGCAAACGTGGTTTACCGTCTTTGTCTGCCCTCCACATTTTCACGGGTTTGCCAGGTGGAAGCCATGACGAATCAGTTGCACGCTTCTTGTACCTCATCACGGGCCACCCCGCATCCTCCCCATCCTCCACTACATAAAATTTAAAAAGATGCATTTCACTGTGACCTTCTATCGCATTACCTCCGTCGTGATGAAAATCAGCAACATAACTTTTGAAGTCTGCCACTTCCTGACCAACCTCCGGAATAAAGGCAACTGTCTTCTGAGAATCCATGAATGCCTTCATAAGGTCGGCAAGGCAGTATGTGTTCTTTCGCTTAATGAGTTTTGACAGGTGACTGAAGTGGGCGTCGATGTCTTCATGTGTGTGTCCCACAATCAGGAAACCAACTGTAACTTCCTTGAATATTCGCCTCGCCGTCAGCAACGAGCAGAATGCTAGAAGAAACCGGTTCTTGTTGTCCTTCGCAGAATTGTCAAGCTGGAGATACAACTTCTTCGGCAAAGGAACAGCAAGCCTACCAGGCAGAGGTGGAGTGAGTGGTTCATCTCTAGAGGGTGGAATTGAGGGGATGCAACGTGACGATCCATGCATTAGCGCTTCAAAGAATTCATTCTGTGGCGGAGCCTCGAAGAGTGCTTTTGACTCCCAGACAGGTAGTCTCTCCAAGGCACGGAATACCCTGCACAACAAGGAGATTGTGAAATTCGGGTCTCCTGGCCACAGGGCAGTTGCATAGTGTGCGTAGGCGCCATCTCCGTGACCGTGAGTCCGCATTCTAGTACAGGAAATCGGAATTTGACCAAGCCCTGCCGTAGCCTTCGTGATACATTGCATCCGGGGGATCGCTGTTTTTGATGTGTCCATCTTATCGTGTATGATGCATAGGAACTGAGTAGGACTCTGTATAGATTGGGTTGTCCATCCGTAATAAATGTTGCGACAAGCTCGTTGATAGTTCAAATGCCTGGTCCTATCCTCTGTCAAGCTCTGCCACTCGTCCGACCCTCTAGGATACTTTGCAATGAGTTCAACGAGGAAGTCACACTCAGTGCACTTGGAGAAATTACTTCCTACCGCCTTGACCTCAACGTTGCGAAAGTACTCCTTCCTCATGCGACTAACAGAGGACTGCGAAATCGGCTTCGTGTTGCAATGCTCATTGACCTGAACAGCACAGAGTGAGGCCGATCAGTTGGCTAGTTCGTCATCCAGTCGGCGGGCCGCCGACGTTAGTAATCACTAGAATTCAATATACTATCTAAAGTGAAAGAAGATGAGGAAGAACTTACAGCGTTGGCCATTTCGCGCATGTGATTCCAGTTCATCGCAGACGGGAGTACTTTGAGCGCGGCCACTCTCTTCTTGCCATTCATCCGAAACTCATTGGGCATTTGGTCGGCATTCTCATTGACGATAGTGGTCAACGTTGCGCGTGCTTGGATTGTATGAATCTGGGGACGAAGTACTCCAGAATTTCCGTGACTCCCATTGACACGGCCACTTCTCGCCGAAGCCTTGTAGTTGTAGTACGCGGAATTTGATACTCCGTGAATAATATACCACACCACTTCACAAACGTCAACGTTCGCAAGAGTAACATAGAGCTTCCGCTTGCCGGGTACAGTATGTAAGTGCCCTTGCACAGCGAAGGACATCTCTCGCCTACGCCTCGAAGGTTGTTGCGTAAAATCTACAACATGTGCATGGGTGTTGCCACCAACATTAATCTGGAATTATTTATGTTGGCACCATGTGGTCATGTGGTGACATGAATGTATTATATATGGTACACATGGTGCCAAAACGTGTGTGTGTGTTGCCACCAAGAGAATGGCCGAGAGATGTGGACAGGTCGAGGTACTGTTGTGGACATGTAAAAATTTCCCGCCATTGGGGACAAGACCAATGAAAATGTTTCCCGGCAAATCCCAGCCATGTCCAGACTTTGTTCTACAAATAGAATTCTTTCCCGCCCTATACAGGGTTCTTTCCAGGTGGCCACTTGATTGTCTCAGTTTTGTTGTTAGAGATGGCGCTTCAGGATGTTGCCAACAGGGGAAGGGGTAGTGGATACACGGCATCTGTAGCTCTTGATAGCAAGTTCGCACCTATTGTCAAGAAAGGGGTTCGACTTGATCAACAAGTCTCCAGATTAGAATTTCCAGTCTTGAGAGCATGTGGTGCCACCAACATGGATCTCTGGTTGGATGGAAATTTGTACCCAACAGATCCACTCACTAGGAAGCCACCGCAGTTTGGGACGTTGAAGAGTTGTTTGGAATTCCTTTGTCATGGCGAATCTGGCCTGTTAGGATATACAAAACGCCTTGTTAGCACCAACGATGCAATAGTGGGGTTGGAACAAGAGCTAGAAAAGGCAAGGACTGATTGTATCTGTGAAAAGGTTGGCTTGCAAAATTCCGTTGCCAATCTGAAGTCCAAACTTGATGCTGCAAATAGCAGATGGGCAATGCGTTCAGCTGACCTTCTTGCCGGTAGTACAGAGGAGATTAATATGTTGAAGAGCGAATCTGAATCTTTGAGGTCTCGATGTGTAGCACTGGAAGATCAGTTGGAGCGTAACGAGTACAATTATAGGAACAACTTACTACAGCTCCGACAGCAGGGACAAGAAGCGCCTGATCAACATGCAGAAGAAATATCGTTGGCAATGTTGCAAGCAACCCATGGTTTGCGACAAGTAGGTGAAGCGCACCAACAACAACTTGCGGATGGGCAACATGAACTGACAGAAGCGAGGAGGGCTTTGTCGAAGTTGAGGAAGAAAATTGAACGAATGATTAGTACTCCACTAGGAGCACAATTGAGAGCATCCAAGGGTTTATTTGAATTAGCCAAGACTGGTGGAGCTGCAAGAGCTCGTATAGCCAAAATTAGAAGCTTGTTGCAACCCAGGGTAGTTCAATCCATCCATGATGGAAACAAGACATCAAAAGGTAGGAAGCGGTTGTGTGGCGACAGGGACATACAAGAGGGGACAGGCCATGCTCTTGCTCAAATAATGTCACAAGGAGAAACAGTGGCATTGGTGTCAAATCCGCGAAATAGTTTTGCTGCGACCAGGATGACCAACTACTACCTTGAGAGAATTGGGAAGGAGCTGGGAACAGAAGCGGTTCTGGCAGCATGTGATATGACTGGAGTCTCTCAAAAAGGATACGGTGAGATCTATAAGACAGTTAAAGGGAGAGTGCAGCTTGTTGACAAACGCTTAAAGGCAACATTTTTGCCAAATCCTCACAAGGTACGTGGTAACACTTGTTGGGAACACTGATTTTGAAGCAGAGTACTAGTTAACCTTGATACTAGTCTTACTGTTGAGAACACTGTTGGGAACTAGAATTTGTGAGAAAAAATCATTTGGTTTGCCATTTTATTGATTCTAATCAAATAACATGCATGCATGTGATTGTTGTGTAACTTTTAAAATTGAACTCTGGGCAATGCATTCAACAGGTCAGTTTGTTGCGAACAAAATTAAATTCAAAGTTGAAAGATCTTGTTGGTGACTATTACTCCATAGATAATACACTGGAGCTGGTAACACAAGTTCCAACGACCAAAGGAAAGAAGAAGAAATCAGAGATTGAAAGAGTTGTCTTGACATCAAAAAATTCTTTGTTTGTTGACATCAAAGCTGTGCAACGGAGTACGGTGAAGCTGTACGGTTATACCACCGAAGGTAACTACTTCGTTCAGAAGCAACCGTAGATAAGTATGGACAGTTAGCTATGTGTTCCCAACGGGTTTCTTATTGATTAGCAATTCTACACTTTGTCATGATTGCATCGTGCTCAAATGTGGTAGCTGTTGGGATGTGCAGAAGTTGGAAACACGCCTTTGGTCTTTGTGTTGAAGATGGACGAAGCTGAGATTATGCATGGAAGGAAGTATGAAAGGGTTAGTTTGACAATTATGAATCGTGCCTTAGACACCAGCATTGAAAAAAGCGACGATAGGTATTTTTCGGTTCAGTCAGAATGAGAAATATGGCCTGTTGCTTGCTTTGAGGTTGCCAAAGAATCACATGAGGTCCTCAAATGGGTGTTTGAACTTACTGCGTTCCCAGCATTGATCAAAGCTCAAGAAGGGGGCCAGCTGCTTTCTGTTGAAGGTGTTGGCAACTTCAAAGTCGAGTGGCACTTATCTGCAGATATGAAGACAATCAAATGCTTGTATGGATTGAAGCATGGTGCCAACGCGAAACATTCTTGCATCTACTGTAACCAAGAGAGGACAAAACCTGTGGTGGGAACAGTGGCAGGTGCCACCTCTGAGGCAAAGAGAAGAAAACATACGTGGCATGGAGGTCTATTTGCAAGTAATATCAGATCCAACCCGTCTCCTATTGTAGAAGAATCGCGATGGAAACCTATACTGCCTATTCCACTTGAAAGAGTCCATATTTGTACATTGCATGCTTTGACAAGAATGATTGAGAAAATTCTTCACATGCACTTCATGTTCATTTGGAACATGGAGAATGAAGTCCGTCAACATGCTGCTATAGAGAATATGGAAAAGACACTGTCTGCAGCTGGGCTTCATGGTGGGAACGTGCGCATAATGAAGGATGCAACACTCAGCGGTGCTTCCAACAGTGTCCCTATTAAACCTTCCCTCAGTGGCGTGACTGCAGCTAGGATGTTCCAACCGTCCACTTGGTCAGGGCAAGATCGAGTGTGGAAGGATGTTTTGCGCTCAGAAAACAACACTCTAGATCAGGGTAGGCAATATCTAGATAGGGTGGAAATGTGGGAAGCGTTGGAACAAGTGTTTCCATATCTGGTGGGCCTTACGACGAATCAGGAGCAGATCAGCACTTTTAGGCCTAAAATTGAGAAATGGGGGCGCCTTTACTTGAAGTGTTTTGGGGAAGACCACGTCACTCATTATATGGTATGATTCTAGATTTGAACCACCATTACTATTTGATCTTAATTGTTGCAACAGTTCTAGTCATTACTACCGTGTTGTTTAGGATGTACTAATAATTCATGAAACTGGCTTTTTTTGTAGCATAACCTTGTGAGGCACGGTCCTTGGTATGTGGAAACATACGGGAGCCTTGATGTATGGAACAATCAAGGTATGGAAAAATCGCATCATGCAACTAAGGCTGCTAATCAACACCACACTCAACACAACGGCACTAAGGACAGGACAAGTGCTATTGTTCAGCAATATCAACATTGGTACCGGAATATACAGCACTGGTTTGCAAAGAAGGAACGACTGCAAAGAATCAACAACGTTAGGTCAGTGGAAAATGACGAGTTCATAGCAGCAGCATTGCAGAAAAAGAGGATGGCATATAACGCATCAGATGCGGTGGAGGGAGCAAGAAGGTGGAGGGAAGATAGAACACGGGTTGGCAGAGCTTGGGTTAGGGTGGACGTGACAGAAGATTCCATCGATAACAATGTTGTTGGCAACGTGGAGTCCTCCGAAGATCAACAAAGCCACATAGAAAATAGCAATGATGATACTTAGTCTAAAGTTTACCTCAAGGTTGCAACTGTTTACCATTGAAGTGAAGGGCTCTTGAGGTTTCGCATTGGAGTCTAAAGCTTAAACCTTGATCCCTTTGGATGTGCTTATATGGTTATACTTTTGGTGAATTTTGGCGTTGAGATCTTTAAAAGAGTATTTTAGAATTAGTACTGTTGGGAACTCCGGTAAGTTGAACTGTCACGAGGGACTCTTGGATTTAGTTGGTGGAATCGTGAGGCTACTAATTTCCCGTTAGGAATTGTTCATGAGAAACAAGAGCAGGTTGGTTTTGTGGTTTTCAGTTTGTTATTTGGAATATGAAATTGCATTACAATATGCAAAAGTCTTGTTTCCAGATTTAATTCTTGTGCTGGCAGGTTTCCAACTCATATGGTATCCTGCTAATGTACTAATTCATGTACTAATTTCCCCATCAAGCAAATGCCAATGTCAAATATGAATCCGAATTACCTATTATTCCGAAGATGCCTTTACTTGAAATATAGATCTGCTTCAGACTTGGAACAATGTTCACTACACTTGAATAGTTCATTTTGCAAAAATGAGTTCATGGTGCTTATCAACATCGTGCACAATTGACTACACTAGTGGAAACTGGGACGCGTTCCACCCAGCCTCTCCACCCGAAGGTTGCACAGGGTGGACTCTAGGTGGACTCCCGGAACGGGAGGAGGTTGTGATTGGTCTCTTACAAAATTAGTCCTGTAAATGAAGTGGAGGATGATTTACTGGTGCTTCTGGGTGGACAGAGTCTAGGTGTTGGATTATTTAATGAACCGGCCGGTGGAAAAGTGTCCACCTACATTGCACATGAGGTGGATTCTAAGTGGGCTCCTCTAATAGCCAGGTTATTCGATTGGTGGAGGATTCATTAAGGGGACATTGCGGTGCATGATCTGCCGTTCAAGATCACCCAGGTGTTGGTGATCTAGGTTGCTGTTTGGATCCAGATTGTTGTTTGGATCCATGTTGTACTTGTCAGAGCTTTGCTAATCTGATGGTGTGTTGTGTCGTTGGACTTGGTTGTGCAGGTGGTTGCACAGTCAGCTGCGGTCTCTCGGTGATGTAGTTCTTCTGTCCAGCACGTTCCGTTTTTGTTCGGTGTCCAGCACGTTTGGTGCTTGTTCAGCAGGTTTAATCAAGTCTTGAAGACAAGTCGAGGTGAGTCCAATCGGGATGAGTCCAGTTGGGATTGGTGCAGTGAAGCGGACATGGGATTAAATTTCCCAGTTGGAGATTTATGAGCTTCGCGTCATTTATTCTCTCTTCCTGAAGCTTCTTGAACGTTTTTAATATTTAGAAGTAGGTCTTGAAGGTAGCAAACAATGAGACGAACATGGAGCTGTGAGTCGAGTTTTGGTTGCTGAATGAGGTTTCTGTAAACCCTAGGTTTACAGGTTTACAGGTTTTGTGGGAAGCTCCGGAGGTTCTGATTCACTATTCAAATCTGCTTCCAATCTGCTTCCAAAAGAGTACATTTTCCAGCCCTGGTTCGTTTTCCTCATCTCTAGCCACGCGATGGACGTCCTCACGTCCTCGTTCAAGCCTCGCCCTCGTCGTCTCCTCTCCCTTGCCCATCGCTGCCTCGCCTCTCGTATCATTTCTCCAATGCCTTCTTCCATCTCTCGCTCTCTTCGTCTTGTTTATAAGTTTTGTTGCGGGTACTTGCTGCGACTATGATGCTACTCCTCGATGACCATCTCGTTGTGTGATTTGGTGTGGATGCCCCAGCTCGCACAGATCTGAACCTCCGTCAACGATTTCATTCGTTTCAAAAAAAAAAAAAAAAAAAAACAAAAAAAACAAAAAAAAAAACAAAAAACCTCCGCCACGCACAGCCTGCCTTCCACCATCGGCGCAAATCACGCAGACATGGACCGATTTGGGACTGACATACCAAGGACTGTTTTAGAATGAGTTAAACTGGGACTGCCCAACTCCACCCAGAGCCGAATGAGTCCACTTGCGTGGAGAGAGCAGAATTGGGTGGACTCCTGGGTGGAAGTGCCCGTGGAAGGGGGCGCCTGTTCTACTAGTGCTAAGAGTATCATGGATGGTGTTTTTAAACTAAAATTCTGTTTAATCTTCTTTTTGTCGTTCATGTACCATTCTCAATTAGAATTCAGTTGTAGAACAGAGTAGCGGTCTCTAAACAAAACGCCCAAAAAAAAAAAGGACGCCAACTATTGCTAGGAATATCACCTTCTCATTCATTTCATACTGTTTATTTCATTACAGATTGTATTCATTTCATTATAGATTGCATTCATTTCATTACAGATTGTATTCCTTGAATTCCCCATTCAGTTTACTACAAAGCTTCCACAGCAAATGTTATGTTAAGCGAATTCGTGGATGGTATTTTTACCCTTGTCATGTGTACACCTTGAGTAAACCAACTATTAATTATCAACAGTAGATTTAAATGTTTTCATCAATCAAATGAAAACTCTAAGTTCTTTAAATCCTTATACCAAATGGCTACGATCTTTGGTATAAGCCTTTGTTTCCACCGCCTTTAAATCAGTCTGCCTTTGTTTCCACCGCCTTAAATTAGTCTGCCTTTGTTTCCACCGCCTTGAATTAGTCTGCCTTTGTTTCCATCGACCTTAATCAGTCTTGAATCGGTCTGTTATGTTTTTTCTGGTCATTGATCCACCCCCTTGATCCAATATATCATCAACAATGATTATCCAAGTATTCTGATGAAGAAAAATTGCGTTTGAATGTGTTGGGCTTGACTGAGGCTACAAAAAGGGCTGTGGCTAACAAAATTTCATATGAGGCTGAGTGATATTTTGGCAAAATTTCTTATGTGGCTGGTGAATTTTGGCATTGAGATCTTTTAGAGAGATATTTTAGAATTAGTAAAATAAAAAAAATAAAAAAATAAAAATTTGCACCATCAACTGCGCATCGGAAAGCGTGGTGGGGTGGGTGTCGGAGGGTGGATTTGAACCCGGCACTAGCAACATGGGGTTGCCACGACAGTTCGAGCCCGAAGCCTCGGATCACCAAGCCACCAAGGCTTTCATCAATGATTCAAATTTTGTGATTGTACTTATATCCAAACTCAGTCGATAAAAATACAGAAAAAATAAAAAAAATAAAAAAAATTCAAATTTGTTGCCACCGCCTGCCTTTAGTAAATTGTTTTGCCCCTTGACATTTCACTATATCTAAGAGTCCCTGGACAGTTCAACTTCCCGGAGTTCCCAACAGTACTAATTCTGAAATATCTTTCTAAAAGATCTCAATGCCAAAATTCACCAAAAGTATAAGGTTTCTTGATTAATGATTAATTCCAAGTAAAATGTTGCTTGATTAATTAGCAATTGTGCATTAGCTTTAGACTCCAATGTAAATCCTCAAGAGGCCAATTTCCACTCATACCTGGAATTTGATTTGCAAATAAACTTTTACTTTTACTTTTCCACTTTTACTTATTATTGGCAAATTTTAAGTTCTAGAAAGTAAAAAGTTCCAGCTTTAGGGGTTTAGAAAGTAAAAAGTCCCAGCTTTCTAATTTTCTTCGAATAGTTTCAAACATTTATTTTGTGCCTTAGCATGCTAATGTAGATAAATTCTGCATCAACATCCTCTACGATTTATCAGAACCGTATTCAATATATACTTTCTCATAAGTCCATTATTACAATTCATCCACGTTTAGATTAAACCTCCAAAATTCTACACATAGTAATTTCAAATTCAAGATAACATGAAGAACTATTGAATTCTCAACAGTATGAGCACTTCGAAACAAAAATGACAACTAGGTGATAAAGCCAATGACTGAAAAGAATGATCAGGAGGTGAATTCAAACCGTGCTTGCTTTTTCAATTGCAAGATTGCTTCAGAAACCAGCATGAAGTTCAAGCAAGACATCTACGTTCAAAGTAAAATGTGACCATGATATGTACCAAATCCGAGAATGGTGCTAAAATACTGAAGAGTCTCTGAAAACCCTACATCAGTCAGAGGTAAAGAAACACCCGAGGGCCAAGATCATAGCAAGTGTACCAAACACAAAACTACTGAAACACTGGTAGACTGTCCTAGCATACAATAGGTGTAGACAGTTACATAAAGAAAAATGATTGTTTGGTGCTTCATTTCTAGAGTCCCTGGCTTCATTCTACTGTCCACGTTGAGGAGACTACTCTGAGCGTGAAGATACAGGAACTGGAGACTCCGCGCGAAGATCCTGTGCTCGGTCAGTTCCCATGGGGACATCCGTGACTATTCCACTTGGAATAGATAGTTTGCGGGGGAGTCCTACAGTGATAGGTTTGGCCACGGTAACATCAACCTCCATCGGCTCCGACTGCCTCTCTACCTCCTCACCCATTGATTTGCCATGTTCCTCCTCCCCCTCGGCTACCTGCTCATTTGCTGTTGGAAACAGACCAGACCAATTCCAGACATTAGCAACAACCTGTGGTAAGTGAGTTTCCAACAACAATAACGATTATTATAGTTACAAGCCGAGAAAACAAAGAGCTCTACAACTAACTGGCTACAAATAACTATGGTGGAAACTAAAAAGTGTGACGAGGAACGTACTGTGAAGAAATAAGTACGCCACAGCCTTAGCAACCGCTTCTATCTTTTTAAAAGAAATTTTCTTTTTCTTGTTAGAAGGTTTTAGCTGTAGTGTCTCAAAACAAGGAAGCTCTTCGGGCTGTTTTAGGGGGGGCAAAAAACAAGAAAAATCCGAAATGTATTCTGTAGGACAAGCTAAAGGAGTGGAGATTCTGTGTTGAGCCTTACCAAGCTCAGGTGAGGGCTCTGAGTTCTTTGTCGCTCCAGCCTGAGACGATTCACCCTCACCAGGCAAAGGGGTGGGCTCTGAACCCAATTTCGCCATCTTTAGAGGCAGTTCACACTTGAATGAACCAGACCCTGGTCTCTTCCTTGAGAGAGGCATGTCAGCGTCTTCGTCAGATTCATATGCATACGGGTCCACAACTGGAGTAGAGGTCACGTTGGTAGTGGTGTCTTCGCCGACTTCTGGCTTTGGTGTAGAGGACATGTTGGCAGAGGTGTCTTCGCAGGCTTCTGGCTTTGGTGCCGACACATCAAACCCCCATGCTGCCATCCAGCGAGGGTCACCTTCTTGTTTGCATAGAGGACACACACGACCTCCTGCAAGAAGCTCTGCCCACAGACACCAATGGTGGAACAAACAACCACAAGAAAAAGGAAAGACGGTGTTTGCAACAAACTTGAGGTGGCACCAAGGACAAGGTTTGTCCAGGTGAAGAACAGGGTCCCCACCCGCCTCTCCTCCGTTGTTTCCAGCAGGCGCCTTTGGCTTGATGGAGGCTTGAGCAAGTTTTTTGGCTTTGCTCTTCTCCTTGAGGTCTGCGATTTCCTCCTCCGCCTTCTTGTACTTCATTGCAGCCACATCCACATCTTCCTTTGCTG
Source organism: Ceratodon purpureus (assembly GCA_014871385.1). Lineage (NCBI taxonomy): Eukaryota > Viridiplantae > Streptophyta > Bryopsida > Pseudoditrichales > Ditrichaceae > Ceratodon > Ceratodon purpureus. The sequence continues at coordinate 9,213,258 of CM026426.1, forward strand.
AAGTCCTGGCGAGGTCAGCCGCATCCCACTCCAAGATGTTTGCTTGAATCTCCCCCCCGACCTTGCGGATCTCCCTATGATTCAGAATCTTCTCTTTTACATCCCCGGCCCGCTGTAGCTCCTTACTCTTCTTCCGCAAGAGCATTGCATGCTGTTGGAGACGCTCATTCTCGGCCTCAAAGTGGCAAATCCTCTCATCCATCTGCAACAGGGATTGCTGCTTCGTCTCCAACTCTTTCTCTGCAGCTTGAAGCTCGGCCGTCTTACGCACCACCTCCTCCAGCAATTCTTCGAGCTTAGTGGTAGCACAGCCCTTCGTGTCGCCACCAGTGCTTCCTTCTTGGTGCGGTTCCTTGACGTTGCCAACAGAAGCGGCCCCAACTCCATCACCCCAAGTATCGCATCCTCCATCCTTCAAGAACTGTGCCACCTCCTTGAGAATTTGCTCAACTTGGTAACAGAGAGCTGGGGGTCACAGCTTCAGGGGATTTAGGTTTGCATGTTGGAAACGTTCCTCCAGAATCTGAGCCGCTGCCACAGCCCAATTGACTGGGTGCCCCTCCTTGAAATGGTAAATGCAAGCCCGCAAGAATGATTGACTGAAGGCCTTGTTGTCCGGAGCTTCCCCATACACCTCCATGTAGCATTGGTTGTACTTCTTCAAGGCTACTTCATCACAACAGTCTCTGAAGTAGTGTCGATTTTTGTTGACACCATCGCCAGGAGGCCATATCTGATCGTACCAAGAGCGAGGCACCATAGCTTCGGTGACCTTGTTGGGCATGGGTCCTTCATTGTTGAGCCCGAACGCCTCCACGAAAAAGGTAGGTGGGTACTTGGCGTCGTCCCTCCCCAGCAGCAACGGAGCCTTAGCCTGGAGGCGCTCACATAACTTTTGTGGAATCCCATCCAGATTGAAGGGAGTCTCCCACTCATAGCTCGTGATCCCTTCCGGCCCTGGTTCCGTCTTGACCTTCGGCAGATCCGTCTTCCCCTTCGCGGAATTGCGCCGCAGCTCCTCCTCTTGTGCCACAACTTCCCCTTTCCCCTTTGCGGAATCGCGCCGCAGTTCCTCCTCTTGTGCCACAGCTTTCCCTTTCACCAAAGATTTGGATCGCCGCTGCACAAATAGGTTTGACATTCTGCTACACAAATAGGTTTATCATCGAATTGCCATTCCCTCTTGATCCTAAAAAAATATTTTCTAACTAAACAAGACGTTGCGTCCGATCAGTAAACTATTATCTCCAGTTAAACACAGAGCAAGAAAACAACATGAACATCCTAGCTGCAGTCACGCCACTGAGTACTGAAGGCAGGCGGTGGCAACAAAGGTAATAGATTTCTAAACATACCTAGCAGTTTCCTTGAAAGCGTAAGACCCGGCTACTCCAATTCGAACTCCCCTCGGCCGCCCAAGACCTTTACATCACAACAACAACAACATTATCAGTCAAGACTCAATCAAATGCAATGTGGCCCATATCAGATTTGTGAGTTCATTGGAAGGGTGTTTCCACCTAGAAGTAGTTGGGTTATCATCAAATTGCCATTCCCTCTTGATCCTAAAAAGATATTTTCTAACTAAACTTGTTGTCAATTGCGTCCGATCAGTAAACTATTATCTCTTGTTAAACACATTGCAAGAAAACAACATGCAGAAATCAATTCACGAGCCATGCACAAATAGGTTTTGACATTCTGCAACCACAGCATTACTGAAAGCACAGAAACAAGCTCGCACACCTCACGGAATTTGCCCTTCGCAAACCTGGTTCTTAAATACTATGCTAAATAAAGCAACACACACGGCCAAAAGCCTCTCGTAGCAACACGCACGGCCACATTACTCTGGTAGCAACACACAGCGCCACAACCATTTGGTAGCAACACACACGGCCCGAACTCAACGCTGTGGTAAAACCCTATGGTTATTTAATAATCACGGCCACAACCCTCTGCTAAACCCTTGACCTAATTCGTGGACGCCCAACCCCTAAAGCTGGGACTTTTTGCTTATTAGAACTTAAAATTAATCAAGCAACTTTAATCAATCAGGGAAATCAGTACTTTTCTCATTTAGTAATTGCTAAACTACCAAATTCCAAGTAAAAGTGGTTATACGGCTCTTGAGGTTTCACATTGGAGTCTAAAGCTTAGACCTTGATCCCTTTGGATGTGCTTATATTGTTATACTTTTGGTGAATTTTGGCATTGAGATCTATTAGAAAAATATTTCATGATTAGTACTGTTGGGAACTCCGGGAAGTTGAATTGTCCAGGGACTCTTAGATATAGTGAAATGTCAAGGAGCAAAACAATTTACTAAAGGCAGGCGGTGGCAACAAATTTGAATTTTTTTTATTTTTTTTTTATTTTTTCTGTATTTTTATCGACTCAGTTTGGATATAAGTACAATCACAAAGTTTGAATCATCGATGAAAGCCGTGGTGGCTTGGTGATCCGAGGCTTCGGGTTCGAACTGTCGTGGCAACCCCAGGGTGCTAGTGCCGGGTTCGAATCCACCCTCCGACACCCACCCCACCACGCTTTCCAATGCGCAGTTGATGGTGCAATTTTTTATTTTTTATTTTTTATTTTTTTTCTGTATTTTTACTGACTCGATTTTGGTATAACTTTGTTGAGAACGTTTTCATCTTCAGTCAAAGCCTTGGTGGCTTGGTGATCCGAGGCTTCGGGTTCGAACTGTCGTGGCAACCCCAGGGTGCTAGTGACGGGTTCAAATCCACCCTCCGACACCCACCCCACCACGCTTTCCGATGCGCAGTTGATGGTGCAAATTTTTCCTTTTTTTAATTCTTTTTACTTTTTCCGTTTTCATACAGTAATTAGTTTTAATTAGGAATCGCTAAACTTATCGCAGTTCCCAACAGTACTCTAAGTTTTGGATCTGAGGCATTCATTGTTGCCACCACCTTCAAATCAATTTGCTTTTGTTGCCACCGCCTTGATTTCTAGCCATTTAATTATGAATAGTAGATTTAAATGTTTTCGTCAGTCAAATGAAAATTCTAAGTTCTTTAAATTCTTATACCGAATGGCTACGATTTGTATAAGGAATTATAAGGATAATGTCACAACTATGTCAACTTGCTTTTGCAAAGTCAAAATATCCTAATGAATAAGTCTTACTTTCTAATCAACCTTCAAAAGAATTTTTTTACATTCTATTCATTACAAAATTTTAATTAAACGATTTTGAAAATTGATTGTCAAATATCAATGATAACTTGACTACATTTTTTATTAACATAGAAATACAATCTACATAGCTATGATATTGAAAGATCTACTCGTCAATTTTAAGTTAACTAGTTGTTGCCAAAAATTAAAAGAATGAAATGGTAAACAAATTAAAATAGAAATTGTTTTAAATTATAGAAGTGCAAAATTATTAGAGATTTGCACTAACTTGTTGCATTTATTTATGCACTAAAGGTTGCATTAATTTGTGCACTAAAGGTTGCATAAATCTTTGCACTTAGTTGATCAATAATTTTTACTTTAAATGGTGCAAAAAATCGTTTCATTGAGTTGAGCATTAATTTTTGCACAAAATATGCAATAATTTATGATTAAATTGTGCATTAATTTATGCACTAAAGGTTGCATTAATTTGTGCACTAAAGGTTGCATAAACTTTTGCACTTAATTGAGCAATAATTTTTGCTTTAAATGGTGCAAAAAATCGTTTCATTGAGTTGAGCATTAATTTTTGCACAAAATATGCAATAATTCATGATTAAATTGTGCATTTATTTATGCACTAACTAGTGCATTAATTTATACACTAAATGTTGCATTTATTTATGCACTAAAGGTTGCATTAATTTGTGCACTAAAGGTTGCATAAATTTTTGCACTTAATTGAGCAATAATTTTTGCTTTAAATGGTGCAAAATATCGTTTCATTGAATTGAGCATTAATTTTTGCACAAAATATGCAATAATTTATGATTAAATTGTGCATTAATTTATGCACTAACTAGTGCATTAATTTATACACTAGTTAGTGCATTAATTTATGTATCAAGTCGATTAGAAATGTATGCAAAAAAATTTGCAATAACTTATGTATCAATTCGTGCTTAGATTTACGCAAGAATTTTTGCATTAATTAGTGTTTTGATTTTTTGCAATACTTGGTGTATTAGTTTAAGAAGTGAGGATTAAGAAGTGAAGCTAAATAAACACAACATGGTTTAAGAACCTGTGTCCGTGTCCTCTTGCATGGAGCCCTGTAAAATAAACAAGGAGTTGCAAATCAATCAATAAACATCAAAAGTGAGAGTGTTGACAAAATAACATGATGATTTAGTCAAGAATTCTTACATCTCCATGCCCATCCCACAACAAGAACTGCCGGCTCTACAAAAACTTCAATGGTGAGAGAGGTGTTAAGTGTAATATGATCGACAGCATTAGAGTGAGAGTTATGTGTAATGTGATGAACACATCTACTAGTGATTCGGCGCAAATGAAGAAGCATTTTATCGCTTCAAGTAATCCACATCTGGAAAATGATGTCACAAATGTCTATGGTCAAACGATTAAAACTTTAAAAAGCTTAAAAAGAAATGTAAAATTGGGATTGAGAAGTTGAGACAAATGCGCAAGATAGAAAATTAACAAAATCAAAAAGACACTACTTCACGAAGATCCATTGCGACCCAAATGTTAGATTACTGAAGCATTGGAAATATAAAATTGGAATTGAGAAGTTGACATAGATAGATTAAAAAAGCATCAAATGATATTTGAAAAAGAAAAGCATGATGCCAAAAGCTACTTAAACAAGTAATCACTAGATCCTTTTAAAAAAAATGTAAATTAAATAAAAGTATGAAATGTAAAAAATGATATTTAAAATTGTAAAAAAATAAAAAAACAATCATTGAATGATTGAAAAGAATATCGAAAAATACACTAAAGCATCAAATGATATTTGAAAATGAAAAGCATGAATTGCATCAATGATATTCAAAGATGCCAAAAGCTACTTAAACAAGTAATCACTAGATCCTTTTAAAAAATATGTAAATTAGATAAAAGTATGGAATGTAAAAAATGATATTTAAAACTGTAAAAGAAATAAAAAACAACCACTGAATGATTGAAAAGAATAACAAAAAATACATAAAAAGATGAAGACGAGAAAATGAAATTTAAGAATGTCACACAAAAAGAAAAAGAACCAAAAGCATGTAGAGCATTTTAAAAATTAATCACTAGATCATATTAAAAAACAACAGACTCAATTAAAAGAATGAAATGAAGCAATAGATATTTAGAAAAACCCAAAAAATAAAAATAAATTATTGAATGATCTCTACGACCAACGGAAATTCCATAAAAACTGAAAACATAGTAAAACAATATTTGTATTTAAGAATGTCGCAAAGAAAGAAAAGAACGAAAAGCATCAAATGAAAATTAAAGTCTCATCCAAAAAATATCATCCAGTTGGCACAGTGATGACAGTGCAATTGAGTGAAGCGAGACAGCTTGAGGAGTTCAGCTCATGACAATGGCGGCTTGAATGAGTGAAATCAAGCTGTTGGCATCAAGAGCAGCAGCTAATGAATTCCTCCCAACCCCTCCAGACTCTGCGACACCAGAGATCGCATTGCAAGTTTTGGGGTTTCAAACAACGTCTACAATCTCTGCTGCACCCAACAAGCATCGTTGCGGCTGCATTGTCGTATGCATGAATAGGAGAGAGATTGGCTTGAGTATGTGATTGAATGGAGATCAGTCTATTATATTGGCAATTTTGTTTTTTGCAGTTTTGGTGGTGTAGTGAGTACTTTGTAATGGTGCTTGTACGATGTGTTTTGAGATGTCCAATTTCGTTTTGGGAATGCTAGAACTTGCAAAAGATATTCTATTCACTATAGTATTTTAGAACCATTGAGCTTGCTGTAGATGTTGAAGTGCCTCGAATCTTGTTGTCATCGTTGCCACTGTTGCGGACTGTCATCGTTGGAACTGTTGCTAATTTTAAAGGTATAGTTAGTATTTGTGTTAGGCTTGTGTGGTTTGATCATTGAGCACTTAATAGAGATTAATTACCGTTTTATATTTCAGGACTGTTTGGAACTTCTCAACAACCTCCTACGTAGTAATCCTTCCAACCAGGTCAGCGTTGTTACCATGCTTGTTTTTTTCCTTTTGTTGGAATTCTCTTGTTGGTTGATGATGGGTTGCACACGAGCTAACTTTAGCGAAGGTGGGTATGGAGCGCTATATTGTCTTTCATCTAAATCGTGTGCACAGTGTCATCTTGCAGCTGTTGAAAGTAGATACAGAGTCTTCTTTTTGGATCGCATGTCTTTATACATTGCCTCGGTCTTTGAAGGTGTTAGCATAGTTAGCTGTCTTGAAAGATGTGCGTGTTTCCAACTTAGGCAACTTCCACTACGATTTTGCCTTTTAATTGTGCAGTTCGTGACTTTGATAGTTTGTTTACATGCTGATTTAGTTTAGTGATGCATGCAAGCGTTTGCAGTTTACGATTCAGACGATTGCTCTGTAAGAAATTCAATGAACTGGAGATGGTTTTTTGATTGCAGTTTATTTCATTACAGGACTTAAGCCCTTTGAAGATTCTAAAGTCTGTAGTTGTTTGTTTCCTTTCAATAACAGATGGCAGGAATTCAGGTATGGTAACTTTCAGATATACACTATGAAGTGGTTGTGATTGCTCTGCTGGGTATGGAATTCAGAGCATTGGTTTCATGAGTCCTTGGAACTCTTTTGCTACAAAAGGGGTCTAATATCTCATTGATGAGAATACAGCTGATTTCATTTTTTGATGTGGCAGACTATCTTATGTGTGCCATGAATGAATGGGGTGGTTGAGCTTGGTTCAATTGATTTGGTGAGTTTTTTGAAGATTCTAAAGTACTCATTGAGATTGTTTGTTGGTTTTGTGGTTGTCATGGTTGCCACTGTTGCTAACTGTCATCGTTGCCACTGTTACTAATTTTAGATATCAAAGCGGAAAGTGAACTTTGAAGCCAAAGACTAGTGTTTTGGACTGTTTTTATGGGCGGGATTTGTATGTTGCAGGTGTTGCTATCTCCATTTTTGTCTTGTCCTTTTGGTGGTATAGTGAGTATACTATTTTATAACCATTGAGCGATAGTGTAGATATTGAAGTGCCTTGAGTCTTGTTGTCATCGTTGCCACTGTTGCTAATGCCGCACCCAACAAAGATCGTTGCCACTGTGTTGGACCATGTATGAGGTGTTGCCAGCAAACGCAAGGGACATTGACTTTTTTCATTTCCATGTCGCACCTACGGACTGCTTGTTTGCATCAGAAGGGCCAGTGAACTTTGAAGCCATAGATTGGTGCGTCTCCTGTTTCTGTGGGCGGGATTTGGAGGCCAATAGTTTAGGCTGCAACTTTTTTTCCTTTTCTTATTGCAGGTATTGCTATCTCCATTTTCGTCTTGTCCTTTTTGTCGCTATGCTGCAGCTAATCATTGCTGGTTTTTGGAAACTGATACTTTAGATTGCTTAAAGAACCATTGAGACGAGTTTTGATTTTTTTTCTTGTTAGAGGTATGAGTTGGGATTTGATAGCCTTCTTGGCATGTTGCATGGATATGAGAGAGATTGGGATGAGTATGTGATTGAATGGAGATCAGTTTGTTATATTGGCAGTTTTTTTTTTTTTTTTTTTGTAGTTTCGGTGGTTTAGTGAGTAATTGGTAATGGTGCATATACGATGTGTTTTAACTTTTGAGATGTTGTATTTCGTTTTGGGAATGCTAGAATTGTCAAAGATATTCTATTCAGTATAGTATTTTAGAACCATTGAGCTTGCTGTAGATGTTGAAGTGCCTCGAATCTTGTTGTCATCGTTGCCACTGTTGCTAACTGTCATCGTTGCCGCTGTTACTAATTTTAAAGGTATAATTCGCCTCAACCACCAGTTTCTCCATTTATTCCAACGTTCCCACGTCCCAAACCACTTGCTAGCCGACCCGCTGGCAGCATACACAGTGAAGTTGTCAATGTGGCCGTTGCAACCTTGGCGCATCACAGTAAGTTTTAGTTTTTTTTTGCTCCCTGCATTTTTCAGAATTTTAGCCAAGGTTCTTTTTAGTTTAGTATCATGCTTACAATTTCAGTTATGATTTAATGTGCCGGAATTGTCCATGTGTTCGTTTGGAATAGCGTTGTCTCTCTAAAGAAATAAGTACTAATGCTAGATGTGTTGCCTTCTAAACAGCAAAACAAAAGGTAGAAGAGTTCAAGAGGGGGCTCTAGGAAGGTACAAGCCTTGTTCGGGACGTTGAACCATGCCCAACAGCTGCAGAGGACGTGCCAAGCCGTTCTTCCAACAAGCCAAGTACTGGCAAGTTGCCACCAGCGCCACATTCCTCCCCAGTGTCACTGGATATGTTAGTTGAGCAGAGCATATCGACCTTTGAGCAGAGCATATCGACCTAGTGTTTAGTTCAAAGATGTTAGCGGCCGAGTTTTATTATCATGGCGTTAGTACCAAAGTGGTTGTAGTGTTTATGATAGCTAAGCCTATACTCCATTCACTTCGTGGCCTTGTGCTGAACATTTTGATGAAAAAAAAGTTGGCATTTTTTCACAACTTCATGGCTTCATGGACGTTTCCACTTCCCCTTTGTTTCCACTCCATGGTCTTTCCACTTCACTCTGTTTCCACTTCGCTTGTTTCCACTTCACGCGTTACAATTCTACACTCTGTTTTCTCTTCCCGAGCTTACTGACAAATTCATTTAGTTCAGTCTCCATACTATGCATTGGAAAATCTTTCAATGAAGGATTTGCGGTGTTCATATGTGCCTGGCTTGTATGATTGTGTTCTTTTATGTTACCCAATGAGGCACAACCTAGTTTCTATTGAATGAGTTTGCAGCTCAAGAATGATACTTTGGAGTTGTTGCTTCACTGCTTTAATCAGCCTTTTTTCCGAGGATAGGTGAACTTTAATTGGACAAGATAAGCGACCAAAGGACCGAGTTCCCAAGTAACACCATCTTGCGCCAGACGCTCCCTCCCGTATTTAAAGTTCGAGTACAACACTGATCTTCCAACGTGGTACCTGTGCAATAAACACATACGAGAGCTTCACACAAGAGAGCTTCGGTCATTGCATGTAGAAATGGCATTACAATGGCAACAGCGGCAACAGTGGCAACAAGCATCAAACGATGACAACAGTGGCAACACACCTGAAAGTTACAGAAGGTAAGGATATTGTGCACCGCACAATATCCTTACCAAGCACCTCTTTGGTTTGCCAACCTGGATCCATCAGAGATGTGAACACTTCTTCCGAGGGATTCTCCACGATATACAACGTGGATGTTCGTCTCATAGTGTCTTCAGCTATAGCAAAAAGGTCTACGAAGACATGTAGAGGAAGAAACCACTGGAGGTGGCCCATACGGCTCCCAGTGGTGGACTTTGTTACAGACTGAAAGTCTGCATACAGTTTAGCTCTAAATGCCTCACTAGTATGCATATTTGGGAGAGGCCACTCCGGATCACTGAATGATGGCAATAGCAATGGCTCGACTGATCCATACAAAAGCCCTGGCGTAGGTGGAACATAGACAAGATTAGAAAAAAAGATGCCAACATCAAGCAGCTCCTTATACGACCGCCCATTGCGAGTTGCCTCACCAACATCGTTGTGCACAACCATGATCACTCCCAGTATGGAATCAGGGTCGACCAAATCTTCAAAATATGACTGGTATAAAACTGTTCCCAACACCCAAAGCAAACCACAAAATTAACGACTCCTCGTCATAAAGGGATGGCCACATGAGAAAATTGATGGTTAGCTCAGAGTTAGTCGTGACTCACAATTGCATGGAACCCGATCCCGAGTAATCTGTGGATCCAGTAGCACCTGATGCCTGTGGTAGGCATGCCTCACCAACACGGACTGCAGTTCCGGCTTGTTGGTGACAACCTTGCGATGATCTACCTTGAATTTAAAATCCCTTATCTGAGCCTTGTAGGTTCCCCTCATGTCATCGCCGCCATGGCGTCGCGCATCTCTAGCCCAAGCCCCAATACTCCCAGGATTCAGCCTCACCCATGACATCCGCTCATACCTCGTTGGAATCCATTCCCCATCGGCGTTGTGAGTGCTGTGAAGAACAACTGCAGCAACCTGCGAAGTTGGTCGGCGGTTCTCCATACTTCCAACTACCTCAAGAACTTTCGATTCAAAGAATTTCGACACTGTTCCTCACTAGCAACAACATCAGAGCAACAGTTGCAAGGTGATTCTTCCTAAACTCAAACAACCAATCATCCCACATTTCCCACCCAAAATCACCGTTGACCATCTATGGTCACATCAAGGTTCATCGAATTCCGGCGCCACTACCTGTCCCGACTCTCCAGCACGTGTGATGGTGTTGCCAACAAGGACATCCACTACGCGGCTCCAACACGTGTGTGGGTGTTGCCACCAAGGATAGCCAAGGCCCCAAAACCGAGGTACACCCCACTCCGAACAAGGACCCTTGATTATCTTTTCACTATCCAGCATTATCCTGGACCACCATCCGCGATTGGCTCCCACTCATTGAAAATCTGATGTCACCGCCTTATACTCCACCATGGCAATCTGCATGTGGAATTTCTTGGCAATTTTTATTTTGACAAAATCCGGATATTCCAATTTCGGATTTGGGCATCCCAGGACCTCAAATTTTCTCTAATGACTCAACGACATGCAGTACGTGATCGGTCTTCGGGACCACGAAGCCAAGAGCCTGGCCAAGGAAATTCTGAACCTTAAAGTGTACCTCAAGGTCACTGGGAAAGAGGTGGTTCAACGAGATGGAACATTATTGGAGAATTGGTGTAAGCATGTGAAGTACGAGTATGTTGTCCGAAACGAGCTTATATGCATTTACAGGGGCTTCGCACTTAAGAAACTAGGGACTGGGAAGCATATTGAGTGGAGCTTGGATGATTGGAATTCCCTTCAAGTCGAGAAGGGGTTCAATGATACGATCATTAGTAATATTCGGGCTGACTTGGAAGATAGTCCTGAGGGGAAGGAGTGGCTTAAGGGACGAAATCATCCGCTCACGCCGTCGCACGCGGCAACACCCGAATTCATCAAAGACATTGTGCAGAAGTACTAGAAGTCGGATGTGGACCAGTCTTCGCAGTCGTCTGTACAATTCGATGCCTGGATTGTACAGGACCTGAGTGAAGTGTGCACAACTCTCGCGGAGCGTTCTCCTTGGACAAGGCGCAGTATGAGATGTTCCTAGTCTTTGGCTACGATCCAGCGAGGAAGGAGATGCCGAACTTGCGACAAAGAGACGTTCTAAGCGTCGCTGAGAGGATTCACCGTGAGGTGGAGGAGGAGGTCATTCAGGTGGATGGGGAGGGAGAAACAATTAAGGTGAATAAGCTTGTCACCCCATCCTTGTGGCTACTCGATGTTGAGTCCAATTACATTCTCCAAGGCGTGTCAAGGCTGACGGGTAGTTTGTGGACGGTGCATACTATGCAATACTTCCCCGATAGTTCCGCGAGGTTTCAAAGGAGTTCTCTCATTGACTCTAGGCCCAAGGTTTATGTGTCCGTTATGTATCCAAAATCAACGCCCGGGGATGCAACTCCTATGTGGACGAAGGAGAAGATGGTCTTGGGGAGGATTGGTCTAATGGAGACTGCCACGCTAGTTACTCTTACCTCCAATCTCTTCTGGAGAAAGCGATGCAGTTAGAAGACGTTCGGGTGATCAATTGCTGGGGAGGTGGGAACGTCACGGCCCTCGCTCTGGTAAGTCACTGCTGTAATTTCTAGTGCCTTCGCTGTTTGCTCACCGATCGTGGGCGGGCAGCCGACGCTCATTGCATCCCTCGTGTTTCTTGGGTACAAGATTTCCTTAACCGTTTCGTCTTGTTCTTTTGCAGAAAAACCATTTGACTGTAATTGATATCGTGCGTACCGAGGAAGAGAGATTCCAAGCGCACTGTCGGATTCGGAATATGATGTTCATTCCAGGCGTTTATAACGTGCCCCTCGAAGCTCCAGTTCAGACCACGCAGTCTGGGGCCGGGCCGTCCGTTCCCGCCTCTGCTAGAGCCAAGACTGGCACTCTCACGCCTACCGACTTGGGTGTGAATGCGGAGGAGGCCCATTTGGTCGGGAAGGGTGGATGAATGGGTTTAGGGAAGACTGCAGGGGTTCCTTCATAGAATATTCAGGACTCCGACCACGACGACGACGAGGACCCACTAGATGTACCCGACCTAAATGTTGAAGGTGAAGCTTACCTTCCAACTGGAGATGCTGAGGAACAGCCAAGAAACGAGGACGACCAAGCTTAAGCTCGCATTCCAATTGGAGATGCAGAGGTAGAGGACAGATAAACGGAGGACTTAGACTATGAACCAGAACCCGACGTGGTACCACTGGAAGATTCGAATCCTCGTTACGTAAACCCACCGCTCTCGCAAGTTACACGGGAGCAAGGAACTGACTCCCTCGGCTTCGGTATTAATTCTCCTACAATACATGAGTAGGAGACTCCTCCCGCCGAGCCAGTACTTGACATAGACCAGGCGGGGCCTCCAAAGAAGATGCAGGTTCCTCTAGCATTGAGGTCTGACGAAGAAGTGGTTGTCCGTGTCCATAAACCAACCCAGGAGCCTGCAGTGAGCATTGAAGGGCATGTTCCTCCTGCTGTTGTCGGCGGGCAGCCGACGGCAGAGGAGCAAACCTCATCTAACCCCACTGCCAAGTCCAAGTTGACAGGAAAGTCAATCGCATTTGTTACTCAAGGTGTGAAGGGCGCAACTCGGATGATTGGCCCAGATGAGAACCCTCTGGGCAAGACACGAGCATTGAAGAGAAGTAAGACCGATAGTACTGCTCAGGATTCCTCTCTTGTGGGTAACTTATCCCGCGATTCCTCAGGGGTTCAGGAAGGGAGGAGTCGTCTGGGAAGGGCAAATGGAAGGCTGCTTCGAAGAAGACTTCCTCCAAGAAGGGCACATCTGGGGAACAGCTCATGAGTCCCAAGAATGTGGACGCTCCAGAGGACGTTCTGTCACCTCCGCGAGCATCCAAACAGGAGCCTAGGTCGAAGAAGCACAAAGGTGGAGGTCATTAAATCAGGCGGTGGCCCAGTCCATCTTTTAAATGCCTGCATTGATAAATTAGTGTAGTGTTCCGGCGCTAGGATTGTGTTAGATGTTTGTACTGCCAAATATGAATAAATTTTCAGTAAATGCCAAGTTGTACGCTCTCCCTTTCTCCAAATAATGTTTCTTGGAAGTCGGCTGTCCGCCGACCGTCGTCCTAACCGTCACGTTTGTCTTCTGCTTCGTTTGCTATCACTCCAGAGTCCGCGGATAAGGAAGTCCATGGAAAACTTCGCGAAGACAGACCCAGTGCAGTTCTGGAGCACGGACCTCCACCTCTGAATTCAGTTCACACAGCCCCGGAACAGGCTAGTACTCAGGTACACGATCCAATGCTGAAGTACTTTCTGGTTCTGGATATTAACGACCTCCTATTAGTCCAGACAAAGAGTGGCACAGGGTGGAATACTAAAACTAGACCGGATTTAGAGAAGTTCCTAGAGTTCTGCCTGGACAATTTCGAGGTGGTCTTCTGGAGCTGCGTTCAGGAAAAGAGGTTCAAGATATTGTGGAAAGTGTTGCAGCATCGCTGTCCTCGTCTAGATGCTGAAGTGCGGTACAAGTTCGACCAGAGTTTGTGCAAGACTTGCATACATAAGGCTGGTAGGGATTTTTATTTGAAGAGACTCCAGACCCTCTTCAACCTCGATGACGGGCTGAACGAGACGGGGGCGTCTTCAATTAACACTCTCTTGGTTGTTGATTCTCCTTATAAGAATGTTGCAAACACTCCTTGGAACGCTGTGCACCCTACACCATATACCTTCAATTCGAAGGAGTCGGTAAATAAGAGGAATTATCTGGTTGGAGAATTGATTCCTTGGCTTACCAGTTTGAAAGAATCTAAACTCCCCGTGCCCGAGTACTGCTAGAAACACTCCGAATTTGGTCAGCCTCCTCTGTTTCCGGGGATGAAGCTTATAGTCTCTTCTCTCCACACATTGATTGCCCTAAACAAAGAGACATAGGAGAAGTAGAAACTGTTTTAGAGAACATGCACATGATTCAGTGGGCTGCCCGCCGATGGAATCTTCATGTATTTAGACTTATAGAGTAAATAAAGTTTTTCTCCTTTTAAATATATGAGAACGGAACTCAGTGTCGAGACTGTGTATTCTGTCGTGGGTGTCTTATTGTATCTCCTATTGTGCGCCAGAGTATGTACGAATTGTGAACACGTAATTGACCGCCGCTGTTTACTTGGAATTTGTCGTTCTTTGTTCAGGAGTCACTAGCGGATGACGACGGAGTTGAAGTGTGCCAAGGACCTTCCCTTTTTAGTACGCTCTTGGAGCGGTACCCAACATCTCCTGATGGTGATGCTCACAAAGAACAGTCTCCGGGAGCGGAAGCCGAGAACGAAAGTGATGGGGAGGACGAGTACGACTATCCAGTCGGCAGGCCGCCGACGCTGTCTGCTGCACATAGCTTCGGCCGGTGTGCTATGGATTCCACCTCGTTCATCGAGACCAACGTTGCGATCCCGCGCATCGGTTCCCCGCGCGATGATTCCGTCAGTGTCAGCACTAATATTATTGCGCGTAATATTGAGGTACCTCTCCAACGATACTACCTTGACATTAAGGGATTGCTCATCGCGGAGCACCACGGGTATATCGGTGATGACCAGAAGACAAAAATTCATATCCGGGCTAGACCAGGACTTCTTTCATTTCTAGAGTTCTGCACGGCGAATTTCAAGGTAGTCTTTTGGTCCACGGTTTCTGAAAAGAATCTCGATCGTCACTACCAAAAGCTGTTAGCCATTCATCCTTTGCTCAGGAGCAATTACAAACGCCTTCAAGGATACTGGTGTGATATCTCGACAAGAAATAATTTGAATGGAAAACGGGAGTACTTGTTGAAGCGTCTGGATAGACTTTTCTGCGACACTAGGCTACTGGCTCGATCAGGCGCCAGTGTCCAGAATACCCTACTGGTAGACGACCGGCCTCATAGGAATGTACTTAATCATCCATTTAGCGCTGTCCATCCTAATTCTTTCTTCTGAGACTCTGCAGAGTGCAAAGAACCTCAATCCACCCCCATTACCTATTTAACTAGGGTAGTTACACCATTCCTTGCAGGACTTAAGCAGTCTGGATTGGATGTCCAGGAGTATTGTAGGAAGAAGTCTAGCGTAGGGAAGCCACGTCTGTTTCCAGAATCTCGCAAATACCAGAAGTATAGGGAGGTTATTCCTTCTCATGCATGCGGGTTTGACGTCCTGGGTAATCCTCGATCTTGGTTTGTGAATTTACCTTGTCCTCCGAAGGCCCCTGGTAGTTCCATCGTCGGCGGGCAGCCGACTGATTAGAGCGTATAGCAGCGGCGCCACTTGTTTTAAAAATCACATATGATACTCTACACTCTTTAGTTAAATACGCTAAGACTGTCCCCTTTCTGAACATCCCTGCACCACACATTTGTTTCCAGTACTGCAGTCCGGTAGTTCTTCTTGTAGATCCATGCATGACATTTCCCTTGCTGCACATTTACCTTTGAGGTTTCTTCAATGCATCGTTTTGTCGGCGGGTCGCCGACGACCTTGAATAGAGTCCATTACTTTCATATACTTCCTCATGTCCCTTGATTTCCTTCACTGATTGCACTTCATATTCTTCAGGGTTCCTCGTTTTATTTCAAATGCCTTCAAGGTCCACCCCATCATGTCAAGAACTGTATTGTCCTAGGCGTCAATGGCCTTCTCTGCTATGTGGATCCCAGGACAGAGGCTATGCCATGGGATACGCATCGGAATGTAATGAAGCGCCCAGGTTTGAAGAAGCTTTTCGACATGCTTTTCTTGCATTTCCATGTTGGTCTGTGGTCGAAGATGCCCTTGGGAGAACTGAAGCCTTTACTCACACATATTCTACCGGCCGGTGTAATTGAGAGGCTGTCCTTCGTGTATAGCAGAAGTGACCTTATCGAACGGGAGAATTTCCCCTGGAGTTATAAGACGTTAGGTCAAGTTTGCTCCAAGGTACAGTCTCGTAACGTCTGCAAACTAGATCAGGTGCTATTCGTGGATGTTGACCCGAGGTCATTGAGGAGGACACCAAACTGTATGTGCTATATTCCTTGGCCTTTTCAGGGTCATCTAAACTTTCCGAACGATGATGGCGTTATACCTAACATTGCTACAGATATCCTTCCTCTGGTTTATCCCTTGCACATGTTCGGATCTGTACCGGAGTATATGGCGCAGGCGTGTAGGCCGAGGCAAGGGCACTGGGCAATTGAAGCAGCGAGAAAGTTTGGACGTGCACGAGTGGACTGGACTGAAGTTTGCTGGGACTGAGTTAGGCGGACTTTTTCGCCTACAACTTGCACTTCTTCCCTCCTCCTGACCAACAGAACACCTTCCATCGGCTGCCCGCCGACTTGGTCGATCCGTTTGTGCGGCCTTCAAATATATGATTTACTCATTGACCTTACGGCTATGCTTTCAGGGAAATAGTTCCCCGAGTAGGTTATAATGTGATAGGATTTACGTCAACTTGGTACATAGTGGTGGATGTAGACTTAATGTTGTAGGACTTAATGACTCAAAGTGCTTCGGGACTAGTTAGTTTAGCGTGTTCTGTTATCGGCGGGATGCCGACTCTGTATTGTACATTTCAATACTTGAATCAACATGATATTCTTTAAAGTATTCATTGTAACTCTTATTCTGCATCATATGTCGCAATCTTCGGTTTCATATATCCATCACTGGGAAATTCCGCCCATGCACATATCGATGTCCAGTTTTGCATTCCATATTCTGTGGTATTCATGTACAATGACAGTGTTCATCTGTGGTCTCCATCCATCGGCAGTCCGCTGAGTTCGCATTGGTCATTTCTGAATTTTGGACTTTTTTTTGTCCAGAATTACCTAAATATCCCTTAAAGCATTGACACTCGGTGTTGGAATTACTTTGGCGGGGAGGAAGTACTCCGACTCTCCTAAGGATCATGGTTTGGGATCTTAGCAGGCAATCTCGGAGGTCTTCAGCCTTGTTTCCTGATTTGTTTGGTGCTTCGCTCACTTTGGTCCAATGTTATACTGCCGACATCAGGTCCTGTCACATAGATCTCCGCCTCTGTCAATCACTTGTGCATTGTTTTGCTACTTACCATGGAGTATGTTTTGATGTTACTAATCTGGTTTGTAGTGAGTCACTAATCTGGTTTGTAGTGAGTCACTAATCTGGTTTGTAGTGACTCACTAAAATGGTTTGTAGTGAGTCACTAATCTGGGGGCAGTAAGTCACCTTCTTCTCACGATTTGACGCTACATTTTTGATCAAGCAGTAATTATGGATTGGATTTCACAATCCTGGCGCAGAGATCTCAGTACTACACTTCGCAGCTCTCGCATCACCCCCCTCACTGCCAGCAAATCTCCTCAAGTCCATCAATTTAGGTATTCTCTCAGTAGTCCCCTCTATCCCACATTGGAGTCTGCATTTTGCATTGTTCAAGTTTTTCAACAATTAAGGGTGGCACACGATCTTGTACTCTCTCGCTATCCTCTCTACGCGTGAACAGCCTCTCTTCCGAGTGAAGCACGCTCACTCCCGCATTGTGTAGTTCCCATGCAAATTTCCTGGAAATGGCTATTCCGGCAGCATGCTCTATCCCGTGGTTCGTGCACTTCATGCGGCTCTCGGACGAGGGGCTCACTCCCACTGTGACGCCTACTGAATCCATGCCATCCAAACGCGCACTCGCAGAATTTTGGGGGCCCAAATCCGGCCATGGATACCCTTTCCACGATCAGGGTGTTCCGGAGTACAGTCTATACGTTCAGCAGCTCTTTGCCCGAGTTCTACAGCTGCGATGGCCAATTAACGGCATCCTACCATTTCACTTCTCTCCTGGGTTACTGGCCGAGGCAATGGGCGTGGCTGTGAGCTGGGCAGACTTTGCGTATATATCAACGCATCCGCATCAACCAGGCAGTAGAGTGCCGCATTTGCTCCCCGAGTTCGCCAATTTGACTGCGTCCTTGCCTCCTTTGAACGTGATCACGCCCCTCGCCCATGCAAAGGTAAGCAGTCTTCAGCATTTCTGTAATCGAGGATTAGAGCGTTGGCATTTACTTTGTCCTATGTACTATGCTTCCAAAATACTGATTACGTGGCTTTGCAGAGTGATGTAGGGGCCGATCATCTTGACACTGACGTGGCCGAAGACATAGGGGAAGTTACTCCGGTTCAGAATCCCGTGGCCGACATACCCAACGGAGCGGATGGATTGAAATCTCCTGATGTCGTGTCTAATCCTCCTGCTGCAGTCCGTGCCGCCAACGTGTGTGTGAAGCCTGAACGTCCAAATGTGGCAGAAGATGTGAACACTGGCACTGTGCGGGCTATGAATGACGAAGACGCCGCCAAAAACACCAGCCTCGCAATCCCCGCCGATGTCGTCAAAGCTTTGATTGTCCTGAGAGAGAGCGGGATGGGCGGACTGGAGTTGGAGCGCACCGAGTTGAACATGGCCTGGATTAATGTGGGAAAGCCTGTTGGGAACATCCGGCGGAGCCTACAAGAGGAGAGAGCAAAGCTAAAATTCATTGAGCGCAAGGTCGGAGAGAAGTATGACAGCCACAACAGAGTCGCAGACCAGTTTGTGCGAGCTCGTGAGGTGCTAGCGGCAGTAAAAATTGACGAGGGGGCAGCTGCGATGAAGGAGCAGAAGCCAGCAATGAAGCGTGTTGCTCGAATGTGTGACAACCTAGTGCAGTCGTGGCATGAGAACTGTGGAGTTACCTATTCTCGTTTGCAGGCGTGGGAGTTCAAGCTCAGGAGACAGACGGAGCACGTGACCAAGATTGCAGAGGACCTTGCAGCTGCGGAGGTCCTAGCGAAGGAGAAACACCAACACCTGAAGACGTCTCTGAAGCATCTGGAAGCTCTTGCAACTGTCCTTGCAACACTTTGAGGAACTGATTATACTGTGGGGTTGTGTATCCCGTTGGTTCGAGGGGCAGTGAGGGGTAGAGCAAAGTTTCAATGAGACTCAGTCATGCTACTTCAGTAGGCAATAAGACTTTGAAATTCTGATTTTGATGTTGGCGTTGTGCTCTTCAAAGACTAAATGCTGTTCTAAAACCGTCAAATAACTGAACATGTTGTTACTCTGTAAATAGGCAATAAGCTATGCCGACAGGGACAATGTTTTTGATACAGGAGCCCTTCGTTTTCGGATGTACGAGACATTCATTGTGATATGAAATGTTCAGTGTTATTTGTTTTTAAAATGCGGGCCATTGGTTGAGGACATGATTTTCCGAATGTGCTCGACTGTTGGTTGGCTAATCGAACTGACTCTTGTTTTGCGAGGCATGTATACATGCTGGGTGGCTTGCAGATTTGTACCCCTCTTTTAGCCTAACGCTCGTTGCTGGGATGTGTGGTTATCGTGAATGTGAGTTTGTGCCACTTGGGACGGAATCAGTATCTACTTCTGGAACTGGCAAGGAGGTGGTGAAATGCTTGTTTGCTAAGGCAAATCCTCTTTGAGACCTGCGGTACAGTCTTCATCCTCCCTCCCATTACTGTTGATTTCTAGGTAATCTTCTGATTTAATTCTAAGTGCAATAGTCTGTAAGCGTCTGTTGTACACTTTGTCAATGCTAACTCATCTGGGTAGCGAAGCTGAACCGTGGCATGAGTACGTTTGGTCTTGTTTGTGGTGGACCACGAGATTGGCAGGAAATGTCAATAGCAGAATCACATATGTACACGACCTTGACTTATCCACTTGATGCGATGCAGATTTACGAAGTGAACGATGTAGCTGTGATGGCAGTGGATTCGTGTCTTGTGAATATGATCGACACTGTGGCTGATGTTGATAGTGGAGCTCTACAGCGGGCGGTAGAGCTTCAAGGCATGCCATTCGTTTCATTGTTCACTCGAATCGGAAAGAGCTGTCAAGTGAGTCTACGATGCCGACGCATTACATATGTTCCAATGTCCTTGCAATCTTGATTTTATCTCGAAGCACGGTTATGTTAAAAGTGTTACTATCAGTGAGAGCTAAACCAGTTCCGTACTTTTGTGGCTGCTGTAGGTTGCCGGTGACGAGGGAGCACCGGAGAGTAACTCGTAATGAGAGATAGAACGTGATCTTGGACGATGAGCCAAAATGAATTACCCATGTCTGGCACGTCTCTAGGGGTATGGCCACTAACCCAACACTTTCTACTGTTGTTTTGGTGACCGAGGTGCTTACACGTTCGAAACACTGCCGTGGACTTAATTAGCCTAAGAGATCTCTGTTCGGTACTTGCCATCTAGCACCAAACAGTGGCCATGCAGTACTTAGTCCGGCACATGGCCTCTTGTAAATTCACTGCAGTGAGGAAACACTTGCTAGTACTCATTCTTCCTAGCTGGTCCTTGTTCGGTGGATACCATCACCCACAGAACACTTGTTCATAGGTCAGTGGCCTGTAACAGTGAGGAAACACTTGCACGTACTTACGAAGCCCATTTGGTTCCCGTATTGTAACTTTAACTCAGTGTTTTAATCGTTTGCACTTCCAAAGCACTTGCGGTAGCTTACTAGGCTCGTAACTTGTTTTGCCTCACTTGTGTAGACTTACTTGGTCCTCACTCTCCACTTAATTGGCCTTCCACCGTGCTTGATAGTGACTTTTTTTTTCTATCTCCCTTCCTTTCACTTGCTCTTCCTTGAACGAGGTGAGCTAATTGCTTTTAATGACGGTACACTTCTGTGTACCTTTCGCCGCCTGAGTTCCGATGAGACATATCTGGTACACTTCCTATCCACTTTCTCCCACTTGATCCTTGTTAACCGGAGATTTCTTAATCTCTCCTTCCTTAGTCTCCACTAGCTGTTTTACAGTTTTTCATCTCTGTCCCCGACAGTCATCCATTCGGCTGGATGAACTTTGTCAGAGCCGACTGGATGAACTCTGTCGCAGTCGACTGGATGAATTCTGTCGCAGCCGACTGGATGATTCTGTTAGTTTTCAGAGGGTTTAAGAGGCAGGTTTAGGGTTTTGGAAGATCATTCTACACTAGAGCAGGTAGAGTCAGAGAGGTTTGAGAGCTATTAGGAGCTGCTGTACCATGTTTTGGGGCTTTTTTGACCCATTTTATGCAGTTTGGACCTCTTTTTGCACTTATATTGTAAATTTCCAGCATTCTATGAGGGTTTGGAGCACTTAGTTTAGTTGGGTTTTGTTGGGTTTTGACGGGATTGTGAAGGCTAGGGTTTAGTGGTTAAATCCTCCCTTTACCATTCGCAACCATGCTTTAGTTTGTACAATATGATCTCCTGCTTGTTGTAGGCTGTTCCACACACTAGAGAGGTCTTGAAGAACACAAATCACGTTCGCAGAGGTGTAGCAGTGACTGTTAAGAGTCTGTAGGGGTGCTGAATTGCTGTCACTGTAATTCCGAGGTGCTGAACAGTTGCTGGCAGAGTGTGGGAGTCACTGCAGTGTTAGAATCGGCTAGCTGAGTGCTGTCCAGCCACTGGCAGGATCCCAAGACTTCTGAAGTGAAGAAAAACTGTTGCAGTAGAGAGGGCAGTGGCGGCAAAGAGTTTTCAAGTGTTTTCAAAGGTGGAAACATTGGTGCAGCGACGGTTGCAGTCTAGTACGTGTCCAGAGAGCAGTAGCAGCAGGGGCGGCTCTGTTGCAGGCTGGTGGGCGCAGGTGCTGTGAGGAGGTGGAGGGCAAGATTTTCCTTGGCGTCAATCCCTGTGAACTAAGGGCAGTTCAAGAGCGAAAAAGGGGATAAGGCTGCTTCAGGCCAGATTTGAACTCCAACTGTGAAAAGGGGCGAAAGGTAAGTAACCCGAAATTTTAGGATTTCAAATTTCAAATTTCAGATCCGAAAATTTGGGATCTTAAAAATTTGAATTTTGAATTTTGAATTTGAAGACCTTAATTTTGGACCTTGGTTGGCTTTGCGGACCTCGATTCGGGGATCTGGGTCGGCGGTGGGACGTCATTATTTGGGACGTCGGTTGACATTTAGGACCTGGACCTAAGGTTGGCACATGTCAGAACAGACTGATAATTTGGGTTGCTGAGTGCATTTGGGCAGATTCAGGGTGATTTCTGTTTCAAGTATGGTTAGCACTGTAACCACTGGACTAATTTTCTAAGGGTTAGTACAGTGCGAAAAAAGAGATAGGAACAAGTTAGGGGCAATTTTGCACAACTGCCTTGGTTTGTTCTTATTTGCTAAAAAATTTGTTTGTAAGCACTAATTAGGCCATAGAGCCGTCTGTAGGGTCGATGAGTGCTAAAGTGGCAGGGACTACAAATATGAAAGGGAAGGAACCAAATATTGGTAGCTGACTGATTGGAGGAGGCCAAGCAGAGCCGACCGCAGCAGATAGGGAGTAACAGCCGCCAAGACTATGCAAAACACACAGTCGACTGAACGCAGCCGATTGACAATATCAGCCGTTCACACCGATGGAGGAAGGTGACTCGAATGATCTGCAAGCTGAGAGACAAGCCATGGAGAGGTACAAATGGTGGCTGCAACATGAGGAGCAGACAGTAGAGCGGACGTCACCTGAGGTACGCAGCCGAATTAGCTCGCAGGGTTGTGCAGCTATGTAGGAGGGTGAACTCGTTGACATGGAGGTCGGAGATGACATTTCACCATCAGATGCGAGGACACAAGAGAGCCGATTTGAAGAGGGAAGGCAGTTCGAAAAAGGGGATAGACTAAACAGTCATCCTGATCAAGCCAACATTCTTTGGAGATATCAGGAGAGGAGAAGGACTGCATCGTTCAGGGAGGACTTCTCCCCTGATGTGGACGACTACAATACATTTTGTGAGGAAAGACGTTAGACACAGGAGGTTATTGCGGAGCTGACACAGTGGCCAAGCACAATCACTGGCAGAGCCGACATAGAAGCTGAGCCGACCCGGCTACGCAGCCGACCTGTATCTACGGGGCATCTGCCAAAAACTCCCAAGACACTGCCAGCCGCATTCTCGGACTTCAAGCAGAACTTGGAAGAAATAAGGAGTCGATCAGTTCAAGAGCACAGGGCGATGAACCACTCCGAAGGCATCCTTGGTAAGCATGTTCACTTCTTGAATAAGTTCCAACTTCCGGCTGAGTGGGAGCTAGATGAGGAGGACCGATGGGCAGTGGAGGCGTTCAGGGCCGATGTGTTGGCTAAGCGGGAGCGGGCTAGACAACAGCATACGACTCAAGCCCAAGGTAGGCCAGACCAAGGTAAATATCTCGTGCAGTTGGAAGCCTTGCAGCAGACTGCGTCGTTGGGAATAGCATTGTCAAACCAGCAGCACACAGAGCCGCAGTGGCCGGTGGAGCAGCACCCGACACTACAGGAAGCCGAGTTCAATCGGTGTGTTCAGAAGGCAGCCCAGCAATTAGTAGCGCAACAATTGGCAGCTTAACAGTTGGCTGCGCAGCAGCAAGAACATGAGCAAGAGAAACAAGACCAACAAGAGCAGACGCAAATCAAGGATTGGTGGAAGGAGCCTCGAAGGAGGCAAGAGCATGAGCGCATTGGAGGGTTACCAGCAAGGCCGTCTGATTTATCTACCACGGGCAGGAGCGTTTCAAGACCATTGCTTGCACAGCCGACCTTGACGACACACAGGTTTTCAGGATATTTGGGCAACCTGACAGGTGATGGTTACGACGCTTGGCAGCCGACTCAGTCAGTATGGTATCCTCGGCAATCTGCACAACCGACTGCTAGAGACTCAATACCAGGTCCAACTCAAGTGGCCCGGCTAGTGGATGCTCAATCTACTCCCAACACCTCCGGACTATAGTGTTGCTGATTTTTTTCGAGCTGACCGGACAGTGCCGACTGCCACTAAGATACAGACGGCTTATTCGGCCACTTCGGCAGGATATCCCCTGAAGTACCAATGATGCGCACAGCCAACTTTAAGTTTAGTCCTCCACAGCCACCAGTCAGTGCACAGCGGAAGCAATTACCGTACCGGACATACAAGGAGGGAACTGACCTTGATGCTCACCTGAGGCATTTTGACAAGTGCGCTTGGTTAAATGAAGAAACCGATGATATTGTACTCATCCTTTTGTTTGGAACAATACTTGTTGATTAGGCCCAGAGTTGGTTTGATGATTGGCTGGATCATCACCCCAATTCTACTTGGGAGGAGGCGAAGGAGGCGTTTAAGTTGCGGTACAGAGAACAAGACTCTGATGAGCAGGTGTACATGACCCTGCGGACTTTCAAACAGGGTGAAGGGGAGAAAGTCCAAGACTATTACGAGCGCTTCATGAACCTGGTCAAGTGTCTCCAAACTGAGGTGAGTGAAGGCTTTAAGTTGACGTATTTCAGGGCATGACTGTTGGATTATTTGAAGGTGACAACTAGCAGTTCTACTGCCAACACCTTGACGGAACTGAAGGAGTTAGCATGACGCTGTGAGACTCACTGTACAGATGCTTGAGGGAAGAACCTGTACTTTCAGCCTAAGAAGATAGAGCCAACCAACAGCCGGTCTACTACCGCACCAATGCAGACAGACGGAGCTGACATTGCCAACCTGAAATTTTGCACAGTCTGCAAGGAATTTGGACATGAAGATACATACTGCTTCTTCTATTTAGACAACTCCAACAACAGACTTCTCGACCAGAAGATAAACCAATGGTGGGAGTCAACGCTGTTTTTGCTCATGAACAGGCTAGCAGCTCTGGAAGGCCTGTCAACAGCCGACCTAGAGGATATCAGAATGGTGGTTCTAGCAGAAACGATGCCTACTACCTCTGCTTGGGCATTGATCATCAAATGCGTAACTGTCCATTACGATTGCAGTTTCAGCAATTACTAGCTTCTGAAAAACAATGTACTCATATTGTAGGTGTCAATAGTGTGGAGTTGCAGGAGCTAGACGATCCGGAGGTGGCAGTCACGCTAACCGGAGCTGTCAGAGTGAAGGCTGGTCTACCCGTGGAAGATAGGGAAGTTAACGGGTCGGAACCAAGACAGCAGGTTGATTGGGAGAAGAAGGAGCGTCTTCAAAAGGATTTCATTGCATTCACAGAAGAGATAAACAGGGAGAACGAGTTGGCTTATCAAGCTAAGGAGGAAATGCAGAAGTCGGTCACGGCCGACTTGGAAGCCAATGCTCTTGCAAGACCAATTTTGGATGGTGACTGGATTGGTTTTCCAGGCCCTGACTGCTTTGGGGACATCGCAAAGGAGGCGCCTGTAGCACCCACTAAGGATCGTGCCCAACCTCAGCCTCAAACTCTGGTTCAAACAATAAGCCGCCAAATTTTGGGACCACCCATTACAATGTCGTTAGCACAACTGCTAGCTCTGGCCCCTAACCTTTCAGAGTACCTGACGGCTCAACTGTTCCCGGACCGTACGAACAAGCCGACTGCGTCTGTAGACTTGGTCGCGCCGCCTCCACCGTGTGACCTTGCAGAGCCGACTGCGTGTGCCGACTCGGTCCAGCCGTCTCCACTGGCTGACCTTGCAGAGCCGACTGCAGTTGTCGACTCGATCGAGCCGCTTGCACCGGATGACCTTGTAGAGCCGACCGCCAATCACATTTCACCAGATTCATCTACTGATCCAAAGGTACAGACTGCGGTGGTTGTTGGAGCTGTGGATATTGATCTTGGTCTCCCTGTGATTCCTATACAGGTGGAGGATTCGACCTTTGAGAACGTACTTCTGGAAGAAGGCTCTCGAGTCAGCTTGATTATAGAAGAGGAGAAGGTGACGTTAAAATCATTACAAGATGCCATCGGATTCAAGCAGCGGCTGCTATTTGTCAACACTGCATTGAGGAAGACGATCTTGGCAATGAATCAGACAGGAGCACGACAGGAGCATTTTTACTGCCCAACCGCTCTAGACGGTGAAGTCCCAATTCCAGGGGGTAGCTCCCTAGGTGGCTCTTGCAAGCCGACTCCTTTACACAGGTGACCGCCACAGTCTTCTTCAGAGGGCTCTCAGGATGATTATCAGGGCGCCAATCGAGCTTCCAGGAAGCCAATTTGTGCACAGCCGACTTCCACGACGCCGACTGTTTCAAACTTAAGCTCCACCAATGGGCTCAAGCAAGACCGACACCACCAACGGACGACTTCATGGCAAGTGTCAGCATCGCAGGAAGTTAGGCAGGGATTCCATGTTTTTGATACCAAGGATTAGTTTTTTTCACCAGCGTTTAGTAGTTTAGTCAGTATTTCTTACTTCACCGCTTTGCCTTCTTTCCACTTACCACCCTTTCTCTTAGTCTCCATGCGTTCAGAGGGCAGAACTATCGGAAAAAGGGGATAATGTTAACCGGAGATTTCTTAATCTCTCCTTCCTTAGTCTCCACTAGCTGTTTTACAGTTTTTCATCTCTGTCCCCGACAGTCATCCAGTCGGCTGGATGAACTTTGTCAGAGCCGACTGGATGAACTCTGTCGCAGTCGACTGGATGAATTCTGTCGCAGCCGACTGGATGATTCTGTTAGTTTTCAGAGGGTTTAAGAGGCAGGTTTAGGGTTTTGGAAGATCATTCTACACTAGAGCAGGTAGAGTCAGAGAGGTTTGAGAGCTATTAGGAGCTGCTGTACCATGTTTTGGGGCTGTTTTGACCCATTTTATGCAGTTTGGACCTCTTTTTGCACTTATATTGTAAATTTCCAGCATTCTATGAGGGTTTGGAGCACTTTAGTTTAGTTGGGTTTTATTGGGTTTTGATGGGATTGTGAAGGCTAGGATTTAGTGGTTAAATCCTCCCTTTACCAATCTTTTTGACCCGCTTTGGTAAGTGCTTCCGGTGACAGACCCATTTCGTTCACTTGCTCTTCCTTGAACCTCACGGGCCAATAGCGAGCAATGACGGAAGATTTTCATCTACTGTTCGCTACCTGGAGTTTCGCTTTTGTACTTGCGATCTCTTCCTATCCACTTTCTTGCACTTGATCCTCCTTGGCCCGCCTTGATAAATGCTTCCTCTGACAGAGCACTTCACAAAGTGCCGGATACTGTCTCGAACCTTGAGTGCTAGTTGCTTTCACTTGCAGATTCCCTTTGCGTACTTCACTTGACTTGAACCTTGTGCCGCATGTGCTCTGATTATCAAAACATATGGTGGGATTTCAATTGTCTTGTACCTGCCTAGACTGAGCACTTTTGTTAAACTACAAAGACATAGCTAATACTAAGATTAGTTATCCTCGCAATTTCAACTCCCCTTTTTAATCCAGAGTCATTTCTAATTCTTTTTGTTGAGATTTTCTCAAAAATTGCATTTAGAAGTTACTACTCTGAATTTTTTTATTAACACCATATTCGTTAAATTGAGACTTTTCAAAGTCTCAATTTAATGCTTGACTATAGCTATTTCATTGATTTCTTGATTGATTCTATATTTCTCAAAAACTTTTTGACTATATATGGGAAGATTATCCTCGAGTCGAGGATAATCTATAATTAGAAAGTCAAAAAAAAGTTCAAATTGTCTAAAAACAATTGCTGAAATTGTAGGCAAAAAGTCTCAAAGTTCTGAAATTGTCTCAAAATAACGAATATGGTCATTATTACATCAGTGTAGGACATGCTTCCTTTTCACTCATCTTCTTTGCGGGCTGTCAGATGGGATATTGACAATCAAATGGCTCCGCACTCGTGACGCAAAATGGGGGAACAATCTCCGTTCCGACTCCACTCCAGCATTGTACGTGCCATGTCGTAGGCCTAGTATCATTTTCTGTACCTGGAGATAAATCGTCCATCACATGTGCGTAGCGCAGCACATGTGCAGGAGGCGTAGGATATCTTCTTTGGTACGTCGCTAGATTTTAGATCACATCCACTGTGCTATCTAGCATTTCCTCCCCGCAAGTTCGTCGGGGGTACACTGCACTTCATTTCTTTGTTTATTCACTACCAGATTTGTCGTGTCCAAGGTGCGGACAGGATTTGGATTCCAAGGATGGGCCAAAGAGCGGAGGCAACCTTCTTCCTCGTCACCACCGTCCATCAACTAGTGTGTCCTCCGGCTTGGGCACCACCGGATACTGGAGAGGCCATACAATCCTACAGATGGTGCATGAAGTGCGTACTCTACCTGAGACCACGTATGCTTTGTGAATAGAATGTTGGCACTCAGAATCTGCCGATGCACAAGAGAGTGTCGGCAGCAGAATCTTGGAGACGTGGCTAAGCGTGCAGGACTGTGGCAGTACCTAGAGTTGTGCGTCCGGACGAATTCAGGACGCTCGATAGCGTTCAGTGCAGGTAACAAAGTCTCTGTGCAATGTTCCCCCCCCGCGTATCCGCCCCCTTGCTTCGTCACCTCCAATTTGTCTCTGTTGTGCTAGCCATGGCGTGACATCACTGTCGTGGCCATGGCGTGCCGTCATTGTTGTGGCCATGTGTGACTACATTTTGCTCTTGACTCTAATCAATACATCGGAGTCTCACCACTATCCGTGCTGAATGCTATCCTTGTTTAGTAGTTCACATTTGCAGAGTTCTTTAATTTGGGTCCCTATCCGAGTCAGTGTGTCCTTTCCTATATTGATGACTTCGCCCAAACTCGATTTGACAATCCAGACTCCTAAAGTCTGTCCTATGTGAGGCTATTATGTTTGGTCCATGCGTTCAATTCCGATGAGACTTCTTGCGCGTTTGTTTTATGTGCCGATCAAATTGTTATTGCTACCCTAACTCTGTCCCCCGACTATATATCTTTAGATGGCCCGGAGAGGATATCCTCTCGCAATTTCCTCCACCCCGTCTCTCTCTCTCTCCCCCCCCCCCCTCCCCAATTGTCTGCTAGAGATGGATTCCGAGAAAGGGGCTTTACTTTCTTGGGTCGCAGTTGTATTTATGCGTCGTGGGTCTCGACTTGCAGGAGAACCTAAACCCTGGCTTCCTGATTTACCTAACCTGAGTCGCATCTTGCTAGAGTCGGATGGTTTCGCGCTGTCTGATGCGTGTCAAGAAGAAATTTGTTTGCTGGGTGTGGCTGCTAGCTTTACACTCGGAGAGTATCTAGAGAACCACCACATTCCGCTAGCTGGTCTCGGGGGTTCCGTATTAAATCCGATCCTCCTCGACGACTACACTAACACCAATTCAAGTGCCGAGTCCCGTCCCACGCCACTCCAACTGCCTGTGCTCCAGACTCCACAGCTCCAGGAGGCCATGGCGATGCTGGATGCCGACTTGCCGTCTGTCGCAGTAGAGTTAGAGGAGTTGGCGTTGGATGCTCTGATCCTGGCGGACTTGCAGGGCAAGATTTCCAAACCGGACGGAGCCAGGTCCCCGAGCTCAGTATCAGGTGCTTCCTCCCTGGCTGACATGTTGGCAGATGTCTCGATTGGGCCGTTGGCTGATCTGTAGATTGACATTCCTATGGCGGGAGGGCCGGAGGCGGAAGACCGCGAGCATCCTCCATCGCCGTTTGTTTGAAAACTACATGAGAGCGTGAAATGCGCGAGTTGCGGTGAGCATGTGTCCCCGCAAACAGTGCTTGAAGCTCAATTCACCAGTTTCAGGGTATAAGATTTACTTCTGTCACTTTGTAGTGTAGATGCACACTCCCATAGACATCTTCTGAAGTCAACTGCCCTGTGTGATCTTATCACCAATTTTGGGACTAGGCTTTTGGGAGTCAAGGGTAGAAGTTGGGACTTCTATAGATCTGGGACTATATTTTGACTTATTTTGAATGTTATTTGGAGGTTGTCGAGTTTGTCGGTACCATGAGTTCTGGCGCTGCCGGTTTGTACTAGTCGTCTTGGAATTGATAGCTGTTTCGACGACTATTGGTGTCGTGAAGACTATGTTGTATTGGTTGTTCTTGAGGATGTGTACATAGTTGAGTTCAATTCCTCATTGTTAGTCACATCCAGACTTTATTTGGGATCAGACTGGAGAATGTGAAGCAGTCAGTCTATGATACATTATTGCCTTGTTTATGATATTGTGCGAGCTTCCTAGAGCTTGCTATGGAATGTCTGTGTTGTGACAGAATGTCACTTATACTACATTGGTTGTCCCCGTGGAGGATTTGTCCTTGCTTTGCGTTCAGGATGTTGAGGAACTTGTTGAGTTCATTTCTCGTTGGTGTGTGAAGTTGGAAAGCACATAAAACAGGATCTTCATGACCACGGTAGGAGTGTATTTTCGAACAGTTCACTTGTTGGGTGACCGTAGGTTCCAATCTCTAGCGCTTCAATTTCCTTGCAAATATTACTCCGTGTTCCTGTCTGGTTGTGGATCTGACATCGGGGAGTAAGCCATTATGGTTTTGTCCACTGAATTTGGTACTCACTGACAATTGAGACATTGTGGCTGTCTGGTGCAAAGGTGCTAAGTCACAGTTCCCTCGCAAATCTGGCCATGGCCTACATAGTCAAGACATCGTCTGCCACAATTAAGTATGGCATAGGTCGAACTGCAGAATCTTCCGCACATTTCAATTTCCACACAAACACAACTCTATTGGTTGATCTAGTCACTGCAATGTAAGGCTCAACATGTCATTGGACGCTCCACTGAAAAAATTGAATGAACACGTAATTTTATGCATTACTCTTTTCAAAACAGAGATGTAGTCACAAAAACAGAGACAGCTGAAACACACATCTTGAAAAAAGCTACCTACTTCCGATGAAGCAAAGTACCGACCTATGATCTGAGGTCCGCTGAGATTACACCCTCCTCTGCGTGGGACAGTTTAGAGCAGAACCCGGTTGGAACACTTCCTAACCACTTTCTTGCACGTGATTTAGCGTGAACCACTGTCAAAAACGCTTCCACTGACAGTGCACTTCCCTTCACTTGCAATTTCTTGAACCGCATGTTGTAATTGCTTCCAATGACCGAACACTGTCCTTCTACTCTTGGCTTACTAGAATGCAGTTTGCTAATGCATAGAAAAAGTGAAGTACAGAAGGATGGACTATGTCCGCTAAGATTTCAGACTCCTCTATGTAGGCTAGCTTAGAGCACAATGCTTTCGGCACCAACCGGCCGCGTCAGCTCAATTCCGAGCTACAATGTAGCACTCTACATATAAAGTATGTGATTTCTAAGTATTGCATTAAGAAGAACTAGGATTTAGAACTTCCAGAAAACGTAGGCATAGGAACACCAAAAATACTATCTTGCAATATCAGACATATATTATTTACATTATAACATCCAGTGGTGCGAAAACCTCAGAGGGAGCACCGACGACGAAACAATTTTATTAAACACGATATTGACTAACCGTCTTCGATTCAGCAAGCTGCAGTTGGGATGGGAGGCTCAGCTCATACGTGATAGATATGGAGGCAACGCCGCCCTCTAGAATTACTCAATCGCTGCGCTCCCGTCGCAGGTGCAGGAGTCATAACTGCTACTAACTCCGTCAACAGAGTCGCAGCTGCTATACTCGGTGCTGCCATCCTCGGTGCTGCCATCCTCGGTGCGTAAGTCGGCGTGGGGGCTGGAGTCCTCCTCCGATCTGTCGTCCTCAATCACAATCGGGTGGGCAGTGCAGCATCCGGGAAGAGCGACGGAATAGCGTCCGCCCTGCATGTAGTCTGATAGCGGTACACCGGAGGCTCTTTCCAAGGCTACCATTTCGAGATAACAGGGGTCAGTCCATCTAAACTCATTTGAGAACTCGAGAAATTTACCCAGCAAAGGCACATCAGGGTATTTGAGTTGAAGCCTATCCCTTTTCCGATGAATGTGAGCCAGCCACTCAAGAATCGCAGCCTTGTCCATGCTGTCGGCAAGAGGACATGACATTGTGAAACAGAACCACCTCGCCCAAACCAAAACTCCAATACTCCCTACAGGGAAGTGGCAGCAGGAAGCTCCGTAAAAGGAAAACAATGCGAGAACAGAATACTGTAGAACCTCAGCTAAACACAAAGATAATACACAATGACTTAGCTGCCCAGTATACCATGGTTCAGACCCAGATAGGTGAGAGCAGATCTTACATGTCCCATGACAGCCTCAAGTGGTCCGGCAACCGTATGAAGAGATGGATCTAGCCCTGAAGTGGACATTGGCAAAATCATCAGCACGGCCAATTACACAATGATACGAAATTTCCTGAGTAAGTTAAGTGAATCCCTTACAATCAGTATGTAATCATAGACTAGTACTGACATAGTACTGGTTCACTACAGAGAGATGAAAGTAAGGGTTGGACCAATGCAAGTGAGTAGTCTAGTTCAAGTGTTTGACACATGTGACAGCTGACAGTGGAAGCGTGACTTGACTTGATTTTGCATATCTATGCACATAGTCAATCCGATGATTGGACTCCCCAAGTGCACTAGAATCACAATCAACATGCGCCTTAGATCTGTACAACAGCACTTTCTGAAGAAGAAGAGGGTCTCATGTCCCTTGGCAAAATTATCCTGTTTGATATACACAACAACAGTCTGGTTGAACAAAACGTTCCCACAGTTACTACTTTCGATGTATTTGCCTTCCTAACTACAAACATATTGAAGTGCCTTCGCCATCTCGAAATTTCAAGCTGGGAAACAAAAAAAAACGGATGTCAAAGTGAGTCCCACCTCGCAGTTGATAAGATGGACATGAGTTGTACTTCATAAAGTGCAGCACAATAACAGTTAATATCTACAAAATCTTGCTATTGTCATCCACAGTTTTAAATCCAACCTCGCAAAATCCAGAACGGAGCCCGAATGGGAAAGAAACAAGTCGGGTCTCCACACACGCAAATCGAGCTCGACATTTTGGAGACGGTCTCCCTGGACATGGTACATGCATTACAGATCTTCTAGAAATTGTCCTACCGCGTGCAAGGTCATCAACGTCTTCTCCAGAATCTTCCGTTCCTTCTTGTAGACTGTTTCGGCATCCACGAGGTCAGAATTCATCTTCGCAACACGCTCGTTCTGCTGCTGGAGTTTAAATTTCCATAAAGCGAGTTGTGTATTGGTAACGTTCAGGTACTCAAACCAGGCGGCCACGAGGTCTTCTTGGTTCTTGGTCGATGTATTTTCGTTGGGAATAGGTACTGATTCGACGCATCGAGCTGCGTCGTAAACATCTCTCGCATTTCCATACTCTTCCAATGCCCACGCCTGTTTGGCTGCCTTCTCAGCTACCTTTCTTTCCACAAATCGCAGTCTTTCCTCCTCTTCCTTCAGGCAATCGCGTAGCCTAGTCACCGGTTTTCTAGCGTTGTGCTTTGCCTCAATGAAACGCATCAGCTCCGCCTCCACAACGGCCGTGATGTTTGGTCTCACTAAAAGCAAGCCACTAGCGACGGCGTCATTGAGCACGCGATTCGTCACCTTGCTACACTCCCCACGCTCAACAGGGTTCCCGATGTCGTCCACGAGGTTTGAGGGAAATCTTGCTTTCTCCTTGCATGTCATTCTCATCCTCGCTACGTGCTCCGGGTGCTGTGCAGTCGAGGACGCCAGGGGCCGACATTGAAGGAACACTGTTGCGGATTCACCCGATCTAAGAGGACGATAGACCTGCAATGAGGGCGAGCACAATGCATTACAGTCAAACTTCGAGTCCATTTCCAATAACTTAGCTTCCCGGTAAACAGATTGGGAAATCATAAATTCATGCGACACTAGTTTGTGTATTGAATAGACACTATCTCCGTAGATGACTCGGGTAAATCTAACCGAGAGGAAGAGAACATATGAAAGAACTCATTTTGTGATAAATCAAAAATTGAAAGAGCGTAAGGAGAATCAGTCACATGCATTGTGAAGCATGCTGGAAATATTTAATACTTCAGCGTGAACGATACCATGCAGACATGGAGCGGCATATGGTCATTGGTTACAAAGGAACCCACATTCACAAACCAAATACGCGAATGTCACCACGGGATATGATGGGTTCCTGATCCTCCAGCGGCTAAACTAGGTCAGCAGACTGTGGAAGTACCCTCGGGACTCTTGAGTCGGATTGATATGGGTGGATTTGCTTGAAGGAGAACTCTGCCCAGTTCACCTCCTGACCATTGGCCTCAGCTAGCAACCCACACACGAAGTGAAACGGAACTACGCCGCTGATAGGCCATGGCTGTTGTAGAACGCGGATATACAACTCCTTCACATAAGCTGCATATTTGGTGGAGTTGTGGTCGAAGAAGGTGTACCCCGACGCAGTGCGAGGTCCGAAGAACTCTGCGAGGGAGGGACGACTTGGCACACACTCCAAGGGAGAAACGGGAGGCGTAAGTCCCCAGCTATGGAGCCGCATGTACTCGCACAGCCACGGCATCGAAGCTGCTTCCGGTGCCATCATGGTGCTCCATAGTGCCATCATGGTACTCAGAATACGACACGACTGGAGGGCACAAAGAAAGGCACCAAA
The DNA here is from genome assembly GCA_014871385.1 of Ceratodon purpureus. Taxonomy (NCBI): domain Eukaryota; kingdom Viridiplantae; phylum Streptophyta; class Bryopsida; order Pseudoditrichales; family Ditrichaceae; genus Ceratodon; species Ceratodon purpureus. Next base: position 9,247,808 of record CM026426.1, read on the forward strand.
ACTTAGAGAAGTAACGCAGAATACAACGCAAAAAACAAGAACTCAAAAAGAAAGGAGGAAATGCGGGAATTACATATAGGCAAACGGGTAGAGATGGAGGAGATGGCGCCGCCAAGACTACTGATGCCATGGTTCAAAAAATTGGCTGATTTGAGGTGATATCTCCTAACACCAACTTCATTATACTTTACCATCATGGGGGGACTACTCTGCACACAATGTCAAGTCTAAGGAAAATAGACACCTAGAATAGCTGAATTAGTGACTGGGGAACGGACTGTCATGCCAAAGGGATAATAATTAATTTTTGTGTGTGTCATGGAAACTGCAGATTTTTTTTAAAACATCACATCGAGTCCCTAGGCAAAATTTAGTACAGCATGCAGACATGGACATGACTTCTAACAACATGCAGATCACGTACTGTGAAGCATGTGGGTTTTAAGTTTTTTCACCCTGATTTGATATGCACCATGGGAGAGCCTGGATGCGGATGGATGTCTAACGTTGATACTGGTGAGCTGCCTCCTCCGGAGGTGTGAGCATGAGCAATAGATCTGACACATGACTTGTCATTCCAAACATCATAAGCCTCTGCTGTGCGGACCTCTTGAGCTAGAGAACAGAAGGGACAGAACAGCCACTGAAAGCAGTAACTTGTCTTGGGTTGCTTGTAGCACCATGGATGCGAAGGCAACTTGTATCTTTCTCGGACTTTGAGTCGCGAGAATCCCCCATGTAGTAAGTTGAATACACACAATGCAATGCCACATACTCCCAAGGATGTTCTCACAACCCTAAACACACCAACACGAAACATATTATAGGTTTAGAACGTACCATAACTTGGATCAACACTAAAAACATGCAGTCTTGATCCTATGTATAACAACCTCAAATATTCAGAGAATGCAACAGATATAAAATGTATTCTACATTGGCAATGAGTTCCTGTCCAAATCATGATTATATTGAAAGCAAAGAGGTCGTCCTCTGGCAAAGATGTAAACCGTACATTTGAACCAAATACTTGAAAGCTGCCCAAAATCGTTTTCAAGGAACCCATATCCTGGGCACTGTGTGCAGTTAGAAAACTCACCCGCTGAGGTTGGTAGCTGCCAGATTGAAGATGAGAAATGGAGCAACCAACAGAAGGAGGAATGTTGCCATATACACATAGCAATTACGGAACCGAATCCTCTCATAATTGAATCCCATCACAGAAGGAAAACATAGAGTGGTGAGGATGCTGATAATAGGCTCCTCAGAACAGTCAAACAATCCCCCTTTCCATTGCGGATTCTGAACAGGTCTTCCTTCACGTCCATAGACGACTTCCTCTTCTCCAGCACCTCGTACGTAGGGTTGTGCAGCTTAAACAAAGCACAGTGAGTTGATGATGTGTGGCCTGAGTGGCTTGAGTGGCCTCTTTCCATGGAATCATCCGCATCAAGCTTACTAGATTCATCACCTGAATCCGGAAAAAAATCTTTCCCCGAGGGACTCACCAAATTGTACAGTGCAGCAGCCGCAGGTGCCCCAAATGACAAGAAAAGGGTGATCCCCACACCGATGGCTGGACGGTCTGCCCTTCTGTAGCCCCAATTGAGCCCTGCTCGAGCATACTGAGCAACACAATTCAAATGCAAACGTAGTACAACCAGCAAGACATGAGCCCACTCATGCGGCATCCGTAAACCACCTCTGCAAGAAGTTTCCCGGAGCTTCATGATATCTCGTGGATTATAACGAATCAAGCAATGCAAATGCAGAATGCGTATGGGATGATTGTAGAGTGCCATGATAGTAAACAGCCCATTAGGAATCTAATTTGTGTGCTTACTTGACAGAATTTGAAGATTCAGTGGGTCGAAATGTATGTATTAGTTTTCTTCAGTCCACAAAACGACTCGCTGAACTAGAGTAGCGAGTCCTGCATACGCCAGTCCATATCGCCCGAGTACCATCTCTCAAAGTACAGAGACTCTCGTACCTCTTAAGTAAAGTACATTTCGCAACTGCCTCAAGTGAAAGCAACAAAAAGTTAATTTTTGGTAGTTTGATCCAGGCATAAATGTTAACCACATTTGTTTTTCATACAGTCACCTGCATATCCTACTGTGCAGCTCAGTCCCGCTTCCGCTTTGCAGGCTTGCCCCCGCATCCTCGCCCCTTCGCTAGCTCGCTGACGACAGACGGTGCCCTCAATTTCTCTTGCAGCCCAAAATGCGCTAGGGGTTTCATGTTCAAGCCCTTATCTGCCTTTGTCACTCCTTGGGTGCTCCGCCCTCGCCCCATAGTAGGCTTCTTTGCCCCTGGTTCGACCCCACCTGCACCTGGATTCGGTGGAGTCACTACCGGCAACTGGCAGAACTTGTTTCTTAAGGCGGCTTGGCGTCGCGTACTAAGAGTGCCTAATTCTTGGTGCGTGCTTGCCTTCCTAGTCGGTGACGGTGCCTCCGATGCAGCCTGGGTCACGCACTGGACCGTGTCCCCGTCACCTTCCTCGGACTCCTTACTTGCCATGTCCATATCTGCAACTCCACCATTGGTCGGCGACGTTGCCCCTTGGTCTTCGTGGTTCATCTTGGGATCCGGAAGGACATCATAAGTTGATGGCTCGTCAATGTCCGCGTATTTGTCTCCCACCCCACCTGCACTATCCAGCAATGTCTCGGGGACCATCGTAGTTTCTGCCTTCCCACCTTCTGTTTCTGCACTGTCTGGTAGTGTCTCGAGGATCAGCATATTCTCAGCCTTGCCACCTCCGTTCTCGGGCCCCGTATGCAAAGACACACGCACTCGACTCAAGCTAGCCTCCTCAGTATCCGGGAATAAAATACTCTCGTCAGATGTCCTCGTGTCGAGACAGATAGGCTTCGACAGAGTCCCGGATTTATTCATATCCAGGGTAAATTTCATCGCCAGCGGATCTGGTTGCCCTACCCCATTCTCACCAGCCTCCCTACCCACACTAGACGTCGGTGTCCTCCAACTTGCAGAGAGAGGGGTCCTGACCTGCCCTGACGATGGCGTCAGTGCAGCCTTCCGCTTTTCCGAAACTGGAGTTCCAGAAGCGGACGCCATATGAACTGCATTGAGACATAGAATCCGAGCATTGTAGTTAGCCTTCTCTCTCCCAGGTGAGTTTTAAGTCAAAGCAACAGATAAATAACTGAAAACGCATCTAGACGTGCTTATCATTGTCCCCTTAGCTGAGTGGAAGTGAATCAGCGTGAGCAATTTTGAGGTGGAAAGTGTCCCATGCCGAGTGCAGTGACTGCCGTGGAATCAAAGTGTTTTCGCAGCAACGTCCACTCTGGAAGTGGCCACCTAAAGTAGTTTTGCAGTGACGGAGATCAGTGACCAAGTACGTAGAGCACTACCGGCACTTGACATTCACTGAAGTTCAATGAAAAGTCACTTGCTTCGAGACAGCAGTGATCAGAGAGCAGTTAACACTTACGCGAGTTGCCCACAGTGACATGGACGTGGGCTTGAAGTACCACATGCTTGGAAGACCTCCTAGAACTATGACAAGTGGCCCGCACTGTAAGCAAGCAAACTGGTTCACTTTTGTCGGAAACCACACAGTGATGGCTAACAACACGTGAAAAGACCGCACAGACTTTCACTGGCATGACAAGGGCAGTGAACCTTGGAACTTGACTCTCCAGAAAGTGGCAAATTCTAGAGATAAGTGACTTCCTCTCGCTGTTCTAAGCACGCTGCATCCCCCTCAAGGAACATCAAAGTGCTGGACAGTGACACACGTCTCCCCTGCACTCTCTAAGTGTGAAAACTAAGTGACATCCCATGGCTCACTTGAAAAATACGCCTCGGCAAAGTGCAGAAGAAGACAAAAGTGATATGCAACTATGGCTAGTATAGTGCAACTTCACAAAGTCAAGAAAAACGTGACCAAAGAGGAAGCGGAGTGGCTCACCGCGAGCACAGTGACCCACGGCAGATGCTTTGCGGCTGATCTCTGTTCCGAAGTTGGCACCAGAGGCACAACATTCTTAACGATAACACACCTAAAACAAAGTGACATCCAAGAAAGCGGGACTCTATAAATCGAATTTCAACGGACCCTCGCCCCTGACTTACTGCTTTGCTGGCAAAGCGGACCTACTGTGGCCGAGACAGTAAGGGCATTGGGCACTCTATGCTACAAATGCCTTAGCAGTGATTCCACACTACCTGGACACTAGAGAAGGACTTTCTGAAGGCAGCCAAGTTGAAAACACAGCCCAACGTAAGCATTTTCAAAGTATTAACATTGTGAAGGTCCTGTTCAAAAGACAGAATTAGGGGGCAAGTGCACCCTCACTAAAATTTTCAACGAGCAAGAGGATATTGTTTTAAAGCCGAGGCCATCACACCACACCCTGAGCACGTCCAATCAATGGTTCTTTTGACCTGAACTTCAACTCTTACGATAACCGCTATGGTAGGACATCATTGCCCCGCTTGTCATGCTATGGAAGGACAAAGCAAAAAATGCACTGCCCAAAACTGACGCGGTCTATAGCGGTCTGGTGAACATGCAGGGACCAGTGCAATGTGAACCCTAGGTCCCTACAGAGTAATCCAAATAGGAGGCTCGAGTGTGCAGAACGGCGAAGCGATAACTTCAAACAAGCATGACCGAGTACCTCGCAAAGACTTACAATTAGTGGACGCGGCAGCTGCAACATTTCCGCCTCCAAGACTGAAGCTTCTTACACGGCCTTCCAGCTTCGGTTGCCAATTTCGTGGTATCCGCACCTGATTCGCTCCAAAACTGTCCATCCAGTCCTGGCCTAACTCCTGACCTTCACATGACGCACCTGCGCACTTTCTGTTGCCGTCACTCAACTACGCAGCAAGACAAAAGTGATGGTAGCAACACCCACAGTCTGTGACAGAGATGTTGTGGCACTTGAAACTGAAGCCACACACCGGACAATTTGATATGTAAATAACCTGACTGCGTCCTTCTAGCGAAACTTTCGGATTCCTGAGGGGCAGCGGAGTGGTCCCCATGCTAGACCCGACAGCCATCATTTGCACTTGCTGAGTCAACTTGCCTACCCACACCTCTAATTGTTCTGCTCCATCGCCTTGTAACCGGATCTCGTACTCAACCTTTTTGAGCTCCGACTCAAGCCCTTGTTGTTCCTACCAAAGTTGCTCCTTACGAGAACTCTCACGGTTCAGAATGTGGACGCCAAATTCGAGATCCTTATCAATCACCCGCAGCTCTTGTTCCTCCTCCAAAGTAAATTCTCTTGCTCCCAAGTCGTCTTTCCCCTCTGAATTCTCATCACCTCTAATACTCTTGAAATGCGCCACCAGACTATCGCGACGCCTCCTTATGTTTGCGCAGCTAATTTCCTCCTCTCGCAGAGATTTCTGGCGTTCAGCCAACGCGCCATCAATCCCCTTACACTACTGCTGGAGCTCCTTGCTCCGGTGCGCCAGCGAGGGAGACTTGTATGCGTGCTGCGAGCGGCAAGCGGAGAGCGGCGAGCGGTGATTTGGAGAGCGGCGAGCAGTAAAAAGCTTTTAAAAAGTAACTTTTTGACTAAAATTCGAATATAAATTTAGAATATTCGAACATTCTGAGAATATTCTTAGAATATTCTTAGAATATTAATAGATTTAGGACTTTCTCCGTACCCTATAACCGTGGACTGAACAAGGTTTGTATAATAAAAATGTATTACCTTCCCGCTTTGTTCCTGTACTAATCCTATATTTTGTAAGGTCCTTAATTAAATTAGTGAATTTTATGTCATTTTCTTCAAATTAATTTATCTCTTCCAATCACAAGTATATGACATCCAACATATTACTTATTGTTGTAATTATTTGGATTTGTTTCGCTTTCCATCTTCTTCCATTCTACTAATCTTGTCAATTCCTGATTGGTGTATCCACTCTATTCCTCCATCCTGTACTATGATTTCTGTGCCTATGTACTCTCTAATTACTTTGTTCATTTTCTTCTTAATTATTCTTTATTCATTTTCTATTTACTTTTTTTTTTTTCCATTCCAAATTGTCCACCGAAATCCTTCTTTGCGCTCGGTGTACACACACCCACTTTGGTAGCCTTTTCCAGAGATTTCTTTTCTACTATTCTGTTTTTTTTTTTTTTTTTTTTTTTTTTTTAATCAATTTTTTTTAATTTTTTTTTTTTATTTTTTTTTTTTATGTTCTTAAGTTTTTTTTTTTAATTCTTTTTGTAATTTTTTTTATTTCATTTTTATTTTTATTTTTTTTTAATTTTTTTTTCAGATTTAAATTTTTAAAAACTTTAAACTAAACCTTCTGAACGTAGGCCTTTAGTTTGGTCCCCCTCCATTTTTAATTTTTTACTTCCGATTTCAAATCAATTTGAATAGTGCTAACGGTCCTAGACAGACCAACTTCGAAAGGATGAAATTCATTTATCATTATACGGTCCCCGTTTCAAAGGCGCCAACGTCTCAGTTCATGGATATTTAGGTAGTGGCAGTAGAAGGTCTCTTCCTCTTTGTGCATTCTCTTTTTGGAGCGACTCCCAATTAGAGCGTGTTCTTGGGTATGGAAGATGTTGGAGAAACTGCTGTCTCACTTGGTGATGTCGTTGGCCCATTTCAACCATATGTGGAGGTTGAGGGGGAAGATGAGGCGGAAGGTGGCAGTGAAGGGCATTCAAGAAACGTTGCGGTCAATGTAGGATTAGACCTCATAGCGGGACCAAAGGTTGTACAGGAGCCAACCTGTACTGTAGTAGTTGAAAGGGAGCCGGTCGTGCCCTTTTCAAATCATGCATACTCCAAGGTTGGGAAGATTCCACCGGGGACTTATTCTAGGGAAGCATTGCGTAGAAAGAGTGAAGCGCGTCCACTGTCAAAACGTCTCCACCTACGACAATCTCAAAGTGTGGAACAAACAGTGAACGTCAATGTTGCTTGTCCTGTAGTACACCCAGAGGTTGCTAATTCTGCTGAAAATGCGAGGGGAATATCTAAATGCACTAAGTAGAAAGAATAAAGTGCCTAATAATTTGTAAAGATGGCACTAGTACACTTGAACTGTTAGGTGAGACAATGTTAGTAGGCCCGTTGTCCAAAGCAAATGCTACTCTTACAGAATGAAGTAAATGTGATTGACAAAACCTTTATATTGAAATAGGCTGTGAGCTGACTTTTTTTGAGAAAAGTCCTTTTCAGCAAAAACAGTGTAAATAGGACCAAGTTACCATGTCAATTTGAAATCCATGTAGATAGTGGCTGTAGAAATCTGGTTGAGAGTCAAATGGACAATAGTGTAGAATTCAGGGGACATGACCCTACCTAGAGACACGACTTGTCAAATTGACTCTACGTACAGGCACACCCTTTAGAAATTAAGGCATAACTAGGAATTAAGGAAGAAGAAAGAATTACTTCACCACACCACACAACACTGTGTGAGTGATAGTCACATTATGTAAAAAATATAAAAATAGAATTCCATTGTCTAATTGATTGTCAACTTGACTCTGAGTAGCTCACTGTATAATTGATTCACAATGCTCTTTGTCAATTTGAACTATAGATCTGTTGCACAGTGTATTAAGCTGTAGAATTATAGGATCAGAATGGAGAACTGGAGCACATTGGTTACTGTCTAATTGACAATTGAATTCATATTAATTGTTGCATAATGTCTAGTTATCACTGGTCAAATGGACAAGATGGTGGTTCGGTATGCATCCATGGGCATGCATACATTGTCAACTTGACTTGCATGGACCATGTCTAATTGACTCAGTGGAGAGTTGGTGAGAGTTACAGTGAATGTGGTGACTCACACTGGATACTGTCTAATTGAAATCGAAGATATTGATGGAGCAAAGTGAAGAGTGGGTGAGATTGTCTATTTGAACTCAGAACGAAGGAAGAGTTACTGAGTGAATAGAAAATAGAAATTATGGAAAATAAACACAACAGTTTGTCCAATTGACATTGCATTGTTGTGAATGGGAATTATGGAGAATGAGAGTTCCATGTGAGTACTGGAACAGTGAAGTGAGTATTACTTGATAGTCTTTTAAATTAGATTGGCCATCTGAAATAGAAGACTGAGAATGACTTAGAGTTTATGGAAGCCAGATTGAGTACATTGATGGATAAAAGTGACATTAATTATTAAGGAGTGATCAGCCTTAGTGATTATTAGTTCTCATTATAATAAAACTTGAATGTATTCAACTGAGCAATAGTACAGTCATTGTAATTGAGTAATACAATTGAGAAGCATAGTTGTGATGAATGGTAGAGTTGGAGTATGATTGAATGTGAATGAGTAGACAGTGATTACATGTCTATTTGAAATGCGATGGATGGGAGGAAAAAGATGAAGACAAGCAAGGAGTTGCTTGAGATAAGTTAATCTATCATAACATATCCCAAAGCATCATTCATAGGCATAAATAGGTTGAACACTAGACTCTAACCTAGTAATGAATGAACTTGCATATGCATAATAAATGCATTGTCTAATTGAACTTGGAAGGGAGTGATGGCAATAAACCGAGAGATGGTACTTGTCAATTTGAACTCCCATTACCCTTGAACCAATTGAGAGTTTGGATTACTTGGGTTTTATGTGACTTGGGGTAATTAAGACATTAGAGTTATAAAGAGATTCTTTTAAGGAAATACTTTGCATTCTATACATTCTTTACTTACTACAGTGACCTTTAGTTACGTTAAAAGCTAAACGAAAAGACCTATTCCCATGACTTACCACTATATGTAAATTTCACCAATTACATTTTGGCGCCGCTGCCGGGGAATAGGTTCCGGTTAAGCGGTAGCTAAAAGTGTAGATAAAGTAAAGAATAGAAGATCTTGGTGCTTTAAGCTAGAAGATACCTCGTGTTTCTTTAAGAATTTAAAATTTCAACTTCTTCTTAACAAAAACTTCTTAAGCAAGTGGTTGTGTATTCTTTAAAGGACAAAGAGGAAATCTTTACAATTAGCTTTAACCTTTAAAGGAATCCTTTAAGTGAAGAAAGGGTCATAGTAAAAGTAAAACATAGATTAAGTATTGAATTAACTCAGAGAAGTGTATGGTAACAAAATATTGTACTATACCATGGGTTAATAAAAGAAACTTTAGACTTTTGAAATGTCTTAAGAGGTGAGTTTATGAATTCTCTTAAAGGTTGATTGAGTGATAGTAATTAACCTTTCTGAGATTGTGAGTAAGAGGTAGAAGATCGTAATTAGAAGATTGCGATATAGGTTTAGAGTATATGAGTATTGATTGATGACAATCAATAGTAAATAATGTATCCATTTCCATGGGAAGTCCAACAAAAGGATATTAATCAATTCTTTGAAGGACCTTTCCTATTTGCTGCACTTTACCGAGTTTATAGGGGAGCATATTTTGGGCAAGGTTTTCAAATTTGTGGTACACACTCTAAATTTGATTCAAACCTTCAAAATAAATTTGACCAACTACCCATTGATATCAAAAGAATAATATTAGCAAAAATTTGGGATAATGGAACAAGGTTTAATGCTTTGATAGTTTTCAAGGGAGAATTATTTTTACAAAGCAATTTACATTTTCTATTTGCCCAATATGGGAGATTGAAAAATTTAACTTCACCTATAATCTCTAAAGGTTGTGGAGCATGGAATGGATACAAATTAGATACAAAAACTTATATTTTTAAATACGGACCTCAGAAACTAGATAGTCAAGTCTTAATCCCAGATTTTCTATCTAGAGAATCTGATAAACCAATTTCAATTGCGTTTGGATTATTATGTCTTTAAAGACATGACAATCGAGAGTGAAAAAATTATCGAACAATTAGTCAGATTAAGACGATTGTTGATAATTTATGAGGGTATACAAAGAAATGAAGAAGCATTGATTCACCTTTTAGCTAAAGAGATAGATCAAATTAGCAAGGAAGGTGAATCAAATTCTGAACAGAACTTTTTAATAGAAAGGTTGATTAGTGAACATAATTATCCTAGGAATTTTCAAGAGGAAGAGGTTGATGAGATATTTGAAGTAGAACCTTTCACCTTGAATACTTGGATAATATCTTGGTTTGATACCAATAAGAGTTAGTCTTTATTCTAATTGAATGGAATAAAGAAAATGGTAAAAGTAGAGGAGGAAAGGTTAAGGGAATTAGCCAAACTTGGGCGACAAAACTACTATAGACAATTCAGAGCACCTGTAAAACAAAACAAGGTTGGGAGAATCATAAAAAACTTTCTTAAGAGAAGTAGGGAAATAATAGTTAAAAGAAATAGATAGAGTGAACAACAAAAATAAGTGATCCTTTTTCTTTAAGTAAAATTGGGGATAGAAGATCATTTAGGTCTAAGCTTCAATGCTTGAAGCCTAAATGGCATTTATCAATGTCTGAGAAGGAAAAAGAATTGAGAGAAAAGCAAAATATTGCAAGAAATGAACGTTTGAAAAAACGGATTGAAAGGAAAGAAAAACAGATCTTAACATTAGTATCTGCCAATCCTGTTTACAATTCAACACCATCTCCAGTACTTAAAGAAGAATCTATTCCCTCAAATCTTAATACCTCAACTAGCCAAGTTAGTGAAACAATTCAAAATCCACTTTCTATAGAAGAACAACACCAAAGTTCTCTAAAGAATGAGGATTTAGAATTACCGGAGGAAGGTTTGAGAAGGTCGCATTATTTATGTTGTCACTCACCACCATTTAGGAGGTTAACCTGGGGATCTTCAAGTGAAGTAAACCCACTTCAAATTAATTCTGAAAAGGGAAAGAAGGTAGAAGAATTAGTCACACCTTCTTCCTCAGAATTTGAGAGTTCTTTGAAGAATCCATTTACCACAGAGGTTGGAGAACCTTCTAACCTACCTGAATTCTCAACACCAACCCAAACTAATTTTGAAACACCAAAACCTTATCTCGTCGAAGCTGTACAAACCTTTGTTACAGGTATAGAGAGTTGGGTTAATGATATTGCAGATATTACTGAGGTAGAAACCACAACCCCTATTGACACATACATAAGGGAAATTTCATTAGAAGACAATAGAAAAGAGTGGAATGATGAGGAAGTAGCTTATGAGGTATCTCTTCCAGAAACATTTCCAACTATACAACCTTTTACCAATCCTTATGAACCATCTAATGATGAAAGTAATGAGGATTGGGAAGGGATAAATTGTTGGAGATTTTCATTAGGAGATTCCTCTGGGAGTAGTAGTAGTGAGAGTAGTGATACAAGGAGAGAAACAAGTGAAGAAGAATTGTTAAGACCTACTTCTTCACCGCCTTCACGACCTCCTCCCAGACCTCCAACTCCTCATCCTAGACCTCCACCACCCCCACCACCACTACCACCTCCACCACAGACTTTACCACCTAATATCATGGCACAACAAAGGATTTTAAACATAGCACCATATCCTATGTACCATGGATATCCAGGGTCTGATCCCGATAGACATTTGGAAAGATTTAGAGTGGTTGCACAAGCAAATCAGTTACCTGAACATTTATATCTAAGCACTTTTCCAAGCACATTGCTTGATGATGCTCATGAATGGTATGTCCAATTGCTAACCGTACCCACAAGATGGGAAGATTTAAGGAGAGCTTTTCTTGATAGGTTTCGACCTAGATCATTTATACCAGGGTTAATCGACAGATTTCGAACTATAAGAATGGGTATAAATGAGGGTATAGATTCCTATTATACAAGATTTAATGCTCTTCTAAAGAGATGGACAAATCATGGGTTAACTGATCAAGTATTAGCATGTACCTTTGTAGGAGGGGTTTGGCCTGATGAGTTAAGAATTTACTTAAAAGAACGAAACCCCCAAGACATTGCTAGTGCTTATACACAAGCTAAAACTTGGGAAGAGGCTAGAGTAAATACTGATTTTGCACAATATGCAGAAGTATATCCACCTAGGAGAGAAGGTTATGATCATGCTCAAGGCATGGATGCTTATGGCCGTGATCATTATTCTTATTTACCTCCAGCTAGATCACAACTACCAGTTTCGACTTATCCTTCAAATCCCACAGTCATGAATCCTCAACCCTTAGCCATTAAAGCCCCTACAGATGATATATTAATGAACAACATTACTAAATTAGAGAAAAAATTAAATGAACTATCGGTACAAATAACTCATGGGAAAGATAAACGTTCAAAACCTACAAACATGCGTACCAATATGTGGTGCACTAATTGTAATGGACATGGACATCTTTCCAATGAGTGTTCTACTCCGATAGGTGGGGAATTTAGTAATAAACCTAAATGTAGTTTTTGTGGAGGACCTCATGACGTATCTAAATGTTGGAATTTGGGGAAAGTAGTAGCTGCAGTGAGTTCTAATTTGCAGGCAAACAGGACAAATAATAACAAAGCACCTTATAGTGTAACTTCAAAACGTCCGTTTACTAGACCAAATGTAGGACCACCTTATAGACCTGGAGATGGAAGACCAAGGTGGAATGATACTTATAATGCTGCACCTGTATGGAATGGTCCGCCTACTAATCCTAATACCCATAGATATGGAACTCCTGAGAAAGGAAAACACTTAGTGTGTTATAACTGTCAGGAATTAGGACATATGGCGAGAGATTGTCCAAATCCCAAGAAACAAGTTGGGTATAATCCTTTATGTGGGAGATGTAAACAAAGTGGTCATATAGCAAATAATTGTACAGCTCCAGCACCTGTGAAGAGTGTTCAATTTAGTGAAATTGAAAACTCAAGGAATGTGAATCAAATCACACAATATGAGAGAGATAAACCTCAGGAGGTTTATATAACACGTGCACAAAGCCAAAAAGGCTATGGTTGAAAGTGATCAACATAGTAGCTCTGATAGTGACTATAGAAGTAGTAGAGTGAGAAAAAACAACACACCTTCAAAAGTAGTTAAGGAGAAGGATGTTGTAAAACCTAAACCAATATTTCCCTTTATACCTCCAAACATTCCTATAAATAGTGAGGAAACAATACCATCAGAAGAACCTAAGGAGAAGGATAAGGGTAAACAACCAGTTGAAGAAACTACAGTATTACCTCAAGATTTACAAAATAATTTTGCTAACTTGCCTAGTACTTCAAATTCATTACCTACGTTTTATAGACCACCTAAAAAGAAACTAAAAGAAACACCAACCATTCCTAAGAAAAGGAAGTATAATCGCACAATGAAATTGTCAAAGGGAATGAATCCATATGATATCTTAACAAATATGGATAAAATCCAACCTGACATTTCTTTGAGGCAATTGTTAGCAATAGCACCTAAATGTAGAGGTGAACTAAGTTCTTCGTTGGTTAGAAAAAGGAGTAAAATCGTAGATGTGCATGATATATCCTTGGACCCTGGAGCACCTACTGTGGATGTAATCATAGATGGTTCTCTAATTGAAGGAGTCCAAGTAGATAGTGGTTCTAGTGTCAACTTAATGAATGTTGACACTATGGAAGAACTAGGATTAACTCATATGACTTCCACTCCTATTATCTTAAGAATGGCAGATCAAAGTCGAGTAGTACCATTGGGTATTTTGAGAGGAATAGTTACAACTATAGGAGGACTTAACTTTAAGATTAATTATATAATCTTTAAAGTGAGTGAATCCATATCAACATACCCAATATTATTAGGTCGTCCATGGCTTAAATCTGCTAGAGCTAAAGATGATTGGGGAAAGGGAACATTAACTATAAAAGCAAAAGGGAAACGGGTTGTATTACCAATGTTTCCAGTCAAATATCATGGTGAGACTCAAGAAGAAGACACAGATGTCACTTCTGAAGCCTCATATGATTCAAATAGCGAAAGTACTAAAGTAGTAGAACAGGAGAAAATGCCTGAGTTTAGATGTTTAGGGACTGGAGAATATTCCTTTCTGAATAACGAAGTAGATTCAGATGATGCTATCCTAGCATGGGAAAATTTGCCAGTATTTAATGTAACCGCCGAAATTGAGTCGGAATTAGAACCTCAATATTTGAGCGATTCTGAAGAATTAATGGAAAACATGTCTCATATAAAAGGTAGTAATATAAGTCCTGTTAAAAGCACTTGCATTGATATGAATTTGGGGACCCCAGAGGAGCCTAAAAACATAAGAATTTATGAAGGATTAAATCCAAATGAATATGAACAATGGTTTAAATTCTTTAAAGAATGTAAAGATGCATTTGCATGGACTTATAAAGACCTTAAAGGAATACCTCCAGAAGTCTGTCAACATAGAATTATTTTAGAACCTAATACAAAACCGGTAAGACAAAGACAATATCGTATGAACCCAAAATATTCTCTCATGGTTAAAGAGGAAATAGATAAACTACTAGAATGTAATTTTATATATCCAGTACCTTATAGTGAGTGGGTATCCCCAATTGTTGTGGTGCCTAAGAAGAACGGGAAGTTAAGGATTTGTCAGGATTTCAGGAAATTAAATAGTGTCACTAAAAAAGATTATTTTCCTTTACCCTTCACGGATGCAATCCTTGATGGTGTAGCAGGACATGAATGTTATTCTTTTTTAGATGGATTTTCTGGTTATAATCAAGTACAAATCGCCCCGGAAGATAAACCTTTAACAACTTTTACAACTGATTGGGGAACCTTTGCTTATAATGTCATGCCCTTTGGATTGTGCAATGCACCAGCTACTTTCCAGAGAGCAATGACAACAGCTTTTCAGGAATATTTAAGAAAATTTATTGAAATTTTCTTAGATGATTTTTGTGTCTTTAGTCCTAAAGATGAACACCAGAAATGTTTAAAGAAATGTTTTGAACAATGTGAAAAATATGGTATTTCAATAAACGCAGCCAAGTCTGAATTCGCTGTACCTTGTGGACGATTAGTGGGCCATATAGTTTCAAAAGAAGGTATAGGTGTTGATCCAGATAAAGTAGCTGCTATCAAAAAATTAGAAATACCTAAACATATGACAGAACTTAAAGGATTTTTAGGAGCTTCTGGATATTATAGAAGATTTATCTACTTTTATGCAGAAGTAGCAGCTCCTTTAACACATCTAACAAAACAAACTGATACTCCTGGTGTTTGGACGGAAGAGTGCACAAAAGCATTTAATAAGCTTAAGAAACGGCTTAGTAATGCTCCCATTCTAATACCACCAGATTGGGAGAAACCGTTTGAAGTTTATGTAGATGCATCAAATTATGCTATTGGAAGTGTTCTCAGTCAAAAAGACGCAAAAGGTCATGATCGACCTATATATTTTTCTAGTAGACAATTAAGTGCTGCTGAGAAAAATTACTCTGTAACGGAGAGAGAAGGGTTAGGAATGATATATTCAGTCCAAAAATATAGACATTATTTATTAGGTTATAAGTTCACTTTTCATGTAGATCATGATGCACTTAAATATATGGTTAATAAACCACAATTGAGCGGGAGAATAGCTAGATGGGTATTGTTACTTCAAGAATTTGATTTTACGGTTAATGTAAGGCCTGGCAAAAAACATGCCAATGCTGATTTCTTATCACGGATTAGTAAGGAAGTGAATCCAGAATCCATAGATGATAGTTTTCCAGATGCGCATATTTTTCAAGTGGATATCATTCCTGCAGAATATGCTGATGTTATTCATTACTTGAGTACCGATACCTTCCCTCAAGATTATACAGATAAACAAAAACAAAAATTAACATTTAAATCTCAACCATATACATTAATTGCAAAAGTTTTATATAAAAGGGGTAAAGACAGACTTTTACGGAGATGTATTAATCCAAGTGAGGTACCATTAATTCTTAAAGGTTGTCATGAAGCTGCATGTGGCGGTCATTTTGCCGGAATGGTAACTGCACATAAAGCGTTACAATCCGGATATTGGTGGCCAACACTCTTTGGGGATGCACATAGATATACCAAAAAATGTGATCCATGCCAAAGAGTGGGAAAACCTACACCTTCAAAGGCAATGCCTTTAAATCCAATTTTAGCTCAAACGCCGTTTGAGAAATGGGGAATTGATTTTGTAGGACCTATTAAACCACCTAGTCGACATGGTCGAAATAGATACATATTAATTGCAACTGAATATGTAACTAAATGGGCAGAAGCTCAACCTACGAAAACCGATGATGCTAAAACTGTTGCCAAATTTTTATATGAAAATATTATTACAAGATTTGGATGTCCAAAAGAATTAGTAAGTGATCGGGGAACTCATTTTCTTAATGAAATAATTGAAAAACTAACTGAAAAGTATTCAATTAAACATAGAAAATCTACACCGTATCACCCCCGTGCTAATGGTCAGACAGAGAAAACAAACGGTATATTATGTCGGATAATTACTAAAACTGTACAGGGTTCAAATACGGATTGGGATGCAAGAGTACCAGATGCATTATGGGCTTATCGATGTGCATTTAAAGTATCTACAAAATTTACTCCATTTCAATTAGTTTACGGTCAAGAAGCTATCTTACCAATTGAAATGGAACTCCCGTCTTTAAGAATTGCATTAGATGAACGATTAGGAGATGAAGAATCTTTAAGACATAGGCTTTATATGCTCGAAAAATTAGATTAAACGAGAGCCCAAGCATATCTTAATAATGAAGCTATTCAAAAACATCGTAAAACATATTATGATAGCAAATTGGAACCCAAAGTTTTGAATCCTAATGATTTAGTATTATTATATGATAGCCGATTTCAAAAATTTCCAGGAAAATTTAGAATGCGTTGGTTTGGACCATATCGGGTATTAAAATCGTATCCCAATGGTTCAGTTGAACTTCAAGATTTTGCAAGAAAAATTCATGCCACAAGATATAACGGGTTTCGTTTGAAATCATATATAACTTGAGGACAAGTTTTAGAATTAAGAGGGGGGCAATAAGTAAAAAAAAATAAAAATAAAAATAAAAATTAAAAAAAAAAAAAAAATTAAATTTTAAACTGTCCTATTTAAGTACTAGAAACTGTGAAATTTTGAAAAATTTAAAAAAACCAACGATCTAAAAAACTGAGTTTACAAAGCAAAAGTTCAACAAATTTAAATTTTGAACTTGAGAATTTTTCGAAGCAAATGGAAATTACTAATTGACAAGTAGACACTAACTAAAATGATGAGTAAGTAGTAATGATCAGAAAATACAATTAGTGAGTGGAAAGACGGCTGATATGATAACATGAATTGGGGGCTGTGATCATGATGACCACGTTGCATGGAAATGAGTGTAAAATTCCACTAACTGTCAAATAGACAAAAGAGACTGGTCGAGTCGAGTAGACCACATCATCTTCTCCAAAACTGGAAAACAGAACCTCAAAACAAACACATTTTCTTGGAGAAACACCGGCTGCGAGTCTGAGAGAAGTGAGTGAGGTTTTTGTCAAGTAGACGGAGCGCTACATTGTGAGCGATCAGGGTTAGGAGTGGAGAGAGATAGTTGTCAAGTGGACACAGAGTGAGTATCGTGAGGAGATCAGAACGAGACGAAGCGAGATACCGAGAGGATCGACAGAAAAGCAGTTCAGTTGAGGGTCACAATTTGAGTAATTGATGTGTGAGGGATACTGAGAGATCCGAGAGAGAAAGGAGTGAAATAGAGGGTTGCATTGCTACATTTTACAACATGTGTATGTGAGAAATTGAGCGACTGAA
Source organism: Ceratodon purpureus (assembly GCA_014871385.1). Classification (NCBI taxonomy): domain Eukaryota; kingdom Viridiplantae; phylum Streptophyta; class Bryopsida; order Pseudoditrichales; family Ditrichaceae; genus Ceratodon; species Ceratodon purpureus. The sequence continues at coordinate 9,265,496 of CM026426.1, forward strand.
GAAGGAGTGAGGCGTATTTCAGTTGGCATATCGGGAGGTGAGTTCTGTTGTTGTTGATTTCGCATACTGTTTTGTCAATTGGACAACCTGATTAGCATAGAAACAGTTAGGTCAAGTGGACACAATGTTGCTAATAGAGATGTTGCGATAATATCGATGTGAGAAACAGTTGGATACGATACATTGGGTCAACTGGACTCAGGGTTTTCTGACTGTTGCGAGTGTGTCAATTGGAAACAGTGTGACAGAAGGGGAAGACGAAGCATTGCATCTTGAGAGGCATATCTCTCGTAGTCAAGTTGACACATACATTCGGGTGAGTTTCATTGCATCCATTCTGATTGTGTCAAGTTGATGGCATGTTGTTTTTGCATCTTTGTTTTGTATGTCCAATTGAACTGTTACTTGTGGAAAACGGTGACTGTCCAGTAGACAAGAATGGAGAAAACACAAAACACAACTTGCCGAGAGAAAGAAAGGATAAAAGATCAAAGGAACGAAACTGAAACTTGGTGCCGTGATGCATGATGATAGTAATGTAGGAAAATATTACAAACTGATTGCCGAGAGAAAGGGAGGAGAAGAACAGAAAGAACGAAGCTTAATATTTTCAATGGAATGTATGCTTAGATGATTGTGAAGTAGAAAATTAGGGATAGAAGTGATTGCCGAGTGGAAGAAGTGATTCACAGAATAGTTAGGTAAGGATAACAAAGAAAAAATTCCCGAGAGTTCCAGTAGACAGTGCCGAGAGTTTTAGGGAGAGTCCATGCCGAGAAAAATTTCAATTAGACAAAGTAAGAATTGAAGCAAACTAACTGCCGAGTGTGTAGTCTAATAGACAGAAACAAGGAACCATGGTAAACGAAGGTCAAGTTGACAGAGAAGGCAGAGGAACTGATCAAGGGAGGCCCCAACCCAAAGTTGCAGGATTGGTCAAATTGACAAGGCCAATTGCTCGGCCCAAGGTGAAGGCGATGAAGAACAAGAAGTTGAAGAAGCCTGTGCTTGCGGATGCAATGCAACAGGACCTGTCAAGTGGACCAAGACGTCAAATTGAACACTTGGAGTTGAAGAAGATTGACCGGGAGGTATGGCCGCAATTTGAAGCCAACCGGGAAAACTTCGTGAAGGCAGGACTTTGGGACTTCGTGATGGTTGTCTTCGAGGATCAGGATGATGGGAGGATCAATCAATTTCTGACTTCTTCGGAGTATGGATCCAGAGGAATGGCCGTGGTGGATGGAAGAAGCGTACCTTTCAACTCGACAGCCATCTCCAAGATGTTGAAGCTGCATAAAGGAGACAACTTGTTGATGGAAGAGGTGGGCGGTATTTCAGAGGACGATTTGACCAACGTCTTTGACAGAGCTGCCAAGACGCAGAGTGGCTACAAATTGGTGAATGCGAAAGAGACGTGGAAGGAGTGGTTGTTATTCTTCAATCAGAGAATCATGCTGGCGGAGAAGGGGCCGCTGATCATGTCGAAGGAAGGAGTAGCAGCCGCGATTTACGGGTGGAATGGTGTCAAATTGAGTTGGGGAAACATTCTATTTGACAACATCAAGGTGGAGATTAGCAAGAAGCATACCAGATATCCAATCACACTCTACAGTGCGATTTACCTCTCAGAGCTGACTAAGCCATCAAGTCAAGTGGATTCAGGTGTGTCAACTGGACCGGTGAGAGTGCTTCCAGACTTGCTCAACTTGACAAGGGAACCAGAGCCTAGAGCCTCGACTCCATCATCCTCGAGAGCCAACAAAGTCAAGAAGAGGAGAGTAGAGGATAACTCCTTACCTCAATGTCTATTTGAACTGAACCCGAGGTTGGGAAGAGGAGCAAGATCAGCCAGTCAAGTAGACAATCGTGAACCTGCAAGGCAACCCGCGTTGCAGCTCACGCAGGCTGAGGTGGCTGCACAGCTCAAGGATGCACTGGTGAGAGAAACGCAGCTATGGTTGAAGATCAAGGAATTTGAGCGTACGGTGTTCAACTTGACCACTGAGAACAACCTAGCTGTGGAAGATATACGAAGGCTCAATACACAGTTGGCTAACTTGGCGGAATTGAATGAGGAATTGACGAAACCCACTGTAGCAGACATTGAGATTGACACTGGGAAGTCGTTCCAATAGCTGTATAACGATGAGAAGCAGCACCGCATCGAACTTCAACGTCAATTTGACCAACTTAATGATGCCAAGATTGCCATTTCCAAGCTCTGTACCGAGGAGAGGAATGAGAAGAATAAGCTCAAGGCAGAGTTGGAAAGCTTGAAGAAAAATCCGATGGTGAAGGTTGTCAACCCCTCGGATTACGCGACTCTGAAGACCAATAACGAATTGTACCACCGTACTATCGAGATTGGTAAGAAGCAGTTGCAGGAGGCCCGGATGGAGAACAGGGCGTTGAGAGGAGAACTTTGGAAGGTCGACTTGACATCACCACCAAGTTATTCCCTTTTCCATGCATACGAGTTGCAAAGGGATAACTGGTTGGCTATGGTGGGGAAAGACAGGGGATGTCTATTGGACAGCGGTGATTTCGATGCAGTATGGGCAGCGTCTAGTAGACACGCTAATCAGCAGAATCTCATCTGTGAGATGATAGCAAGAGGCGATGTCCAGTTGACCGACCAGAAGAAGTTGTTTCTTCCCATAGGTCACTTGGGAGCTCGAGTGGTGTTGTATTATACAACACTGGAGGAGCAACTCCAGAAGAGACGCCAACTTGACATGTCGGTGGAGAGTCACAGACTGGTGAAGATGGGCGATTCGAGTAGACAAGTGGTGGATGTTGCGGAGAAGGTGCCAAGTGAGGAGCTCAAGGAGTGGACAGCAACTTTGGAGGGGCTGCTCAAGGAGTTCGATGACCGTGATAACATCCTTGTCATGTGTGCTGGAGAGGGAGACTTATGCTCAGAGGGGCGAGTTGACCACGGCACACTATGTCTACGGGATGCACAAGGTGAGGCAGCAGATCCTGGACACCTTGAGAGAGTTGAAGAAGGGCCATCTATTCATCACCAGTCATGATCTTCAAGTCGAGTTGACCTTGCCTCCACCCACATATAAGGCACCGGGGTGGCTGTCTATTCGAACACCGGTTACAGGGTCTATATTGACAGTCAAGTACTTGGGAAATTATGCGAGTCTATTTGACAATGAAGCGGTTTTTCCGCTACCCACGTGGACTGCGATTGAGTGGCTGCTGGAAGATTACGGGCTGTCTCGAAGGGAGGAGCGGTCGTGGGATTTAATTTACAAGGAGATTGTCAATGTCAACTGGACTGATGCTGCCCCCGAAGCCGTGAGAACCAATGGACATTTCTGCGACTGTAGAAGAAGGTTCAAGTGGGCTCCAGATAGTCTAATTGACTCGGTGGAGTATAATTGGCCACTGATCCCTGGTCAATTTGACACGGCATTGAATTGTGCCACGGCCTATGAGGGCTTCTGGCAGATTCACCACACACACACACCGACCCTGTGTGTTTCCGAGCAGCCATATTTTCTAAGTTTTTAGCTCGGATATGCAGGGATTTTAAGGTGGTGGTGAATGTAAACCGTTACGATGAGAGGAGGCCGGAGTTCTTGATCAACCTCAAGCTCCGTTACCACTCAAGTCGTTGGGGGAGAATGCTGGAAGTCATGGCCATGACTCACTTTCTTTACGGGTCTAATGGATGCTTCATCAACGAATTTAGGGGAACTCGGAAGATAGCCATTGACAACTGGCTAACCTTCCAGCATTCCAATAACACTGAATTACTTCGGAAGGATGATGAAGTGAGAAGGGAGGTGTCTAAGCTCATGGCACAGCGGATCCAGAAGGAGAGCCATTACGGTGACCAGCACCGTAATCACCACCGACGTCATCATGTCTAGTTGACAGTAGTTGCAGTGGGTGTGCAAGCTAATCTTTGTATATAATTTTTGAGTCTAGTTGACATAGTGTCTAGTAGACAATGCTGTAAATGTGGAACTTGCCGGGAGTCAAGTAGACAAAGAGGGGGGCTATGTGAGCTGACTTTTTTTGAGAAAAGTCCTTTTCAGCAAAAACAGTGTAAATAGGACCAAGTTACCATGTCAATTTGAAATCCATGTAGATAGTGGCTGTAGAAATCTGGTTGAGAGTCAAATGGACAATAGTGTAGAATTCAGGGGACATGACCCTACCTAGAGACACGACTTGTCAAATTGACTCTACGTACAGGCACACCCTTTAGAAATTAAGGCATAACTAGGAATTAAGGAAGAAGAAAGAATTACTTCACCACACCACACAACACTGTGTGAGTGATAGTCACATTATGTAAAAAATATAAAAATAGAATTCCATTGTCTAATTGATTGTCAACTTGACTCTGAGTAGCTCACTGTATAATTGATTCACAATGCTCTTTGTCAATTTGAACTATAGATCTGTTGCACAGTGTATTAAGCTGTAGAATTATAGGATCAGAATGGAGAACTGGAGCACATTGGTTACTGTCTAATTGACAATTGAATTCATATTAATTGTTGCATAATGTCTAGTTATCACTGGTCAAATGGACAAGATGGTGGTTCGGTATGCATCCATGGGCATGCATACATTGTCAACTTGACTTGCATGGACCATGTCTAATTGACTCAGTGGAGAGTTGGTGAGAGTTACAGTGAATGTGGTGACTCACACTGGATACTGTCTAATTGAAATCGAAGATATTGATGGAGCAAAGTGAAGAGTGGGTGAGATTGTCTATTTGAACTCAGAACGAAGGAAGAGTTACTGAGTGAATAGAAAATAGAAATTATGGAAAATAAACACAACAGTTTGTCCAATTGACATTGCATTGTTGTGAATGGGAATTATGGAGAATGAGAGTTCCATGTGAGTACTGGAACAGTGAAGTGAGTATTACTTGATAGTCTTTTAAATTAGATTGGCCATCTGAAATAGAAGACTGAGAATGACTTAGAGTTTATGGAAGCCAGATTGAGTACATTGATGGATAAAAGTGACATTAATTATTAAGGAGTGATCAGCCTTAGTGATTATTAGTTCTCATTATAATAAAACTTGAATGTATTCAACTGAGCAATAGTACAGTCATTGTAATTGAGTAATACAATTGAGAAGCATAGTTGTGATGAATGGTAGAGTTGGAGTATGATTGAATGTGAATGAGTAGACAGTGATTACATGTCTATTTGAAATGCGATGGATGGGAGGAAAAAGATGAAGACAAGCAAGGAGTTGCTTGAGATAAGTTAATCTATCATAACATATCCCAAAGCATCATTCATAGGCATAAATAGGTTGAACACTAGACTCTAACCTAGTAATGAATGAACTTGCATATGCATAATAAATGCATTGTCTAATTGAACTTGGAAGGGAGTGATGGCAATAAACCGAGAGATGGTACTTGTCAATTTGAACTCCCATTACCCTTGAACCAATTGAGAGTTTGGATTACTTGGGTTTTATGTGACTTGGGGTAATTAAGACATTAGAGTTATAAAGAGATTCTTTTAAGGAAATACTTTGCATTCTATACATTCTTTACTTACTACAGTGACCTTTAGTTACGTTAAAAGCTAAACAAAAAGACCTATTCCCATGACTTACCACTATTTGTAAATTTCACCAATTACATAGGCAATACAGAAATTGTATTGCTGACTCAGTACAAGGAAAAATTCAATCACCAGTGACTAAGCATCCACATTAACTACTGTTCGCGATGTGAATGCCTGTGATCCAAAGTTTCTGGCCTCTTATCTTTTGGCCGAGAGGTGAGTCAAGATTCCACTCTCTAGGACTAGCTTGACTTCGTTGAAACTAAAGGTAGGCGCATGGATGAAAAGCTCGGCCTCGGGATTACGGTTGCAGACCTTCAAGAGGATGTGATATATGTGCTTACAGTACGTGAACTGAACCCTGCCTCAAAAAGTAGTCATCGTCTTCCTGAATGCAGGGCAAGTGCAGCTAGGGCAAGAGCTGATGGTGATATGGTAACGTGTGATGTTTGGAGCAATGCCGGAATCAAGCTGAATGATGCAACCATGGCCCGGCTCAGGAATCATGGTGATGGAACGGAGACGAGCTTTGAGGGACTCGGAGGAGCCCATGGAGAGTCGTTGCGCCGTATTGGGGCGAGTGGCAGTGCGCTTCACCATCTTGCCATCTCTCCTACCAGGATAACGGTCAGCGTCTGCAGGAACTGACACCGAACTGAGATTTTTAGGGGGCGGGGCAGAGGAGAAGAGGCGTCTTGGGGAGACCGGCTTCTTCTGCGGAAGTTGAAACCCTGCTGCTTCAAGAGCGAGAATCTCAGTGAGCTTTAGGTTAGTACCTATTTTCACTGGCCAGATCTCTGGAATGGAGGGCACTTCCTTGTCCTTCGAGTAGTGTGCTACCCATTTACGCTTACTGCCTTTCACGCAGCGCTCAATATCATCGGAGCACAAGAAGAACTCCGTCCTCTCAGTTATGTTCCTGCGATAGTTAGTCCAGACTCCAGTATAGGTCGGTGCAGCAGTGAAGTTTGGGCCCCTCACTATTTTCTCAGTACATTTTTTTTTCGTAACAGCTCTCTGGGCCCAGCAGCACTTAGCAGAAGTCTTGGGAAGCCTGGAGATGTGCCACTCTCTCTCATTCACCTTCGTTTCTTCTACCGCGTTGACATGACGTATGCCTGCTTTATTCTCCGGTGACGGTAATTGTGAAGGAGCTTTCGGTGCGGGTGATTGGTCCTCCTCTACCTCAGCTTCATGTTCAGAATCGTCTTCCACAATCACAGGCATCTGCACAAGCCGGGGTCTGACGGCGCGTCCGGGACCTCTTGGACGGGAAAAGTTAACCATGTTGGGCCGATGTGACTCCTCCTCAGCTCCGATGGGTACGTCGGCCTTCCGCTTCTGTGATCCAAATACTTCTGCTCTAGGCATGACAGGTTCACGGGTGCAAAACTCATCTGCTCCAGGCATGTCTAGCATGGGATCTTCGAGCAGCGCAAGGTTTCCTGTAATTTTTGCTCTACGCTCCGCCATCCTACGCTTCAGTTCTTTCTTCGATGGACCTGTTCCGTCCAGGTCACCCTTCAGAAACTGGTAATAGTTAACAACCTGTAGAAATGCCCGAACATAATCGTCGACGGTGGCAACGTAGAGATCGCTGCCGTTGTTCCCCGAAGCTTGGAGCCACTTGTTGTGAACGGTCTCGGCGAGGTTGCAGGTAGGCATCTCTGTAAGTTCTTCTTCAGTGAATTTCTGCAGTTTAGACGAAGGAATTAGATAGATTCAAAGTTAGTGAAGTGAGGGCTTCCAGGGAAGACGAGGGCACTGCAAAAGCACTGCCGTTAACGTCACTCCTTTTGCAACCCCTTCTGTGACACTGGACGGCCTACGCTAACACTAGAATATAGATTCCAGGATAGTTTCGTGAGGGGCCCCCAAGTGCAAACTTGGGCATTGAAAAAGCAGTGCCGTTAACGGCACCCCTTTTGCAGCGCCTTTGCTGACACTCGGCGGCCTTCGTTGAAACTGAAGGATAGCATCTACGACAGTTTTGTGAGGGACCCTCGAGCGAAGGCGACGGCACTGCAAATGCAATGCCGTTAACGGCACTACTTTTACAGTGCCCTCGTTGACACTCGAGGGCCTTCGTTGACAGCCATCGAAATAAGTTCTACTGAGTAGGGTGATAAGATAAGGGATGAAAGGAACGTATCACAGTTCATGGGATAACTTACCCCAGACATGAATCCTCCCCACTGGCGGTAGCGGTGGTGCCAATAAGCCAACCACTGATCCAGTTTGGTCAGTGCCACCTCGCCCAGAAGCCCGGTCGATACCCACCAGGCTCGCAACGCGTGGTACAGAGTGTCCGCCTCTGTCAAACTCTGAGCTGCCTTGTACTGGTTACACATCTTCTTGTGCTGCTCTCGGAGTTCTTCAGGGAAGTACTTCACTGTATACTGCAGCATGCTCTTAGTCCAATGGAAGAGGCAGGACCTCTCACGATCCTCCATTCGGTCCTCTTTGTTGCCATTGCCGTAGATAATCCTCACAGCATTCCAGTTCGCCTGCGCATTGTCAGCCATGAAGCCCTTGAAATTTGGTGCATCAACGCCGTTCCGGTTCATGACGAGATTCAGGTTCTTCCAGAAGACGAGCTGGGCTTCGGTATCCTCGGATTGCATGTCGCAGCTGGCGATTGTCATCACTCGGCAGTACGTGGCGTTGTACACATGGCAAGCCATGGTTGACCATTTCGTCACACGTTTTACGTGGTCGAACATTAACCATGCGTTCTCAGGGTCTCCGCGAGCTTGCATCCGACATACCAAGTCGACACCACTCCCGGGACCAACTTCGGACATCTTGAACACAAAGACTTTTTCCCGTTCGGCCCTCTGACCCGGAAACTTGTTCTCTTGGACGAACGCCCACAGACTGATTCCATGGAGTTTAGTGATTGCGTCCATAACACCGTACCTTCTGAGTCGACGAAACGTCATAACTTTGTTGCGGATGTTCGGGGATGCCATGTCTTTGCAGCGATCCAAGACCGGGATAAGCTCCTCCATGCTCAGCTTCTTTGGTGATGAGTCCTCTGGCTGAAGGAGATAGCTGCCGATTAGAACCTTACTTGCCTCCAAGTCAACAGCGCTCTTCGTAGCTCTTGAAGACATCATCTCCACCTGCTCTTCAATTAGGCTTCCAATCTCCGCCTTTGTATCCCTATAGTCCCCAACCTTGACTGGGTGATCATGTGTTCCGATATGGATACATGCCCTGCTCTGGTTGGGTTTCCCAATCACGTAATAAACTTTCGCTCCACATGTAGCAATACATGCAGGAGGCTCTTTACATATCTTGTAGACAATTGATGAATCAGCTAGTGGAGGCTGAGCTACCTGAAACGGTTGCAGGGTATATCCGTCGAACTCGGTCTCGTTTACGGTCGACGGTCGACGGTTGAGGAATGCACAGTCCTGGTTGTTGCAGCGCAGCCAACCAACGCTGCTGGAGTAGCGGAAAGCGAGGCCGAAATCGTTAGCGATGTTGGTTGTGATTGTCTTGGTCCACACATGTCCATCGTAACGCTTGTCCATTCTCTGGATTGCTTTCGCCTGCGTCCTGGAAGCTCCATCACCAAGAGGAGGGAGCTCAAAGATCACGCTGTTGTCGAACACAGCAGGTAAGTACTCAACCTTCTCGTGTCTCACCAAGGAGAAATCTATTCTTTTCAGAATGTTACTCCTCCCTGGTCTCTCCGCAAGTTTCCGAATGAGAGGGACTACACTGGCAGTCTCGTCCTTTGGAGATTGAGAGGTATTGGGCCCCTTGACAGGAAGATCCAAAGGCATTCTAGATTCTACAGACTGTTTTGGAACCGCAGGTGCTGCTTTCAGCAAACTTGTCTCCTCATCTGAAGAAAGGGAGATGACTGAAGGAACATCCGGAGTATCCAGTCCTGGCTCTAATTTGACCTTTACATCGCATGGCAGAGGAGTCTGAACAGTAGATGATCGATGAGGAGTTAGAATTTTAGTCGACGCCTGTATCTGGGACTCTGTAAGACCATAAACTCTGTATCTACCGGGATACAGGTTCCACAACCTGTTATCGTCATCGTCTTTCTCTGAAACCTGATCCAAAGTGTGTGTAATCTCCTTGGTCTCATCATCATAAATCTCCTCCTCTAGACTAATACTCTCCTCCCTGAGGTGAAACCTCAGGCTAAGGCGCTGTGCTGTAACAGTTGCCAAGCCATCCTCATCTAACCTGACTGTAAGTGGTATCCCAACACCATGAGCTCTGAGGACGGCCATGCCTAACACTCTGTGTGCAGGGAGATGCGCCGTTCGCGGCAGTGTGTTGGAAGATTAAAACGAGACGAGACGAATTAGTGAAAAGAGGTTGTGAAGATTAGTCCATTACATGTGTTCTACTTATTAGATGTGCAGGATTCAGTCGTTAGTTCATTAGCACAATATGCTTTCAGCTTAGATGTAAAGGGGAATGAATTGGTGATGTCAGTGAATTAAGAAGCCGTCAGTTTCAATTAGGTCGTGGGTGCTAAAATGTAAATTTACAGGATTAATAAAATCTTCATCGTGGGCTTAATTCGTTTTGATGGGTATCTGTACTGTTTTAGATTGAGCCGTCATTTGAAAGATAAATAACAACTCCTGGTATCAGATTTGACATTAATGATAATGATGGTACTGCATTAAATTTTTGGTGTGCACTGGCTTCAAGGAACACTGGTTTTAATTTTGGAGGCTCCTCTTGCAATTCGCTAAAGAATGTCTAGAACTTGTAGTCCCTCTTCCTCCCCGGGACTCAGTCATCCTTATGTTGAAGTTAGCGTTTGCAATCTGGCAGGATGTTTTGCAGATTAGGGTCTTGATATGCAAGCTCCGACTAAGAAGAAGAGAAGAAGGAGAGGTTTGTTATTTAGTAGTGCAAAGGCTTTGAAGAATAGTCGAATGATGAGAACTAGAAAGATGACGATTGAGGGCTCAGAGACTACTGGATTACAGAAAGTTTTACATTTTGGAACGGAAGTGGAGGAAGCGCTAGGTACTCTTACAGAAGATACTCCAAAGAGGGAGGAAAGAAAACAGTAACAGTTCGGATTCCCAACAAATGCGAGGCCAAGAAACAAAGGTATGATATAATTTTGAGATCGTTTGAAAGTCCGTCCACAGTTCATGCCGTGGCTGTTTTTCATATGAGACTTCCAGGGATTTTCAACCTCCTTAGCTTTCCGCTTGCAATTATCAGCGTTAAGTCCCATTACTATATGCAGCAATCAATAGCCTAATTTCAGTCCATAGCTTCTCATTATGTCCATCACTTAACTAGGCACGCAGAAAATCATTAGGGGAAAAATGAGGTCTCCAACGGGCCTTGTAAGACAGCCCGGATTAGGTGGGCTGCCTGCCCAAAACCCCCTCTGTCGCTGTCAGCAGGGGTCTGAAACGCTGCCCGGAGCGGCCTTTTGGAGACGGACGGGAGTTGCGTGGCCGGGTTTTGCCTCGTTGGCGAGAGGGCGTGGACGGTGGTTGTTGAGCGCCAAGGAGTGGGATTTATTGCTGGGCGATTAATGAACTGCCTCGATCCGTTGCCTCGATCCAAGGATTGTTCGAGTTGTTGCCACAACGGTCTGGGCGCGATGGCGCCACCGGCTCTACGCCGTTCAGCACCAAGAAAACGAAGCGCCCTGTTCTGCTTCAAGCAAGTCGTTGTTGGCACTGTGGGACGCACAATCGTATGTGATTTGCGAGAAAGATTCCGAGTGGCGATGGCGCCCCAGACCAGAGGAGCAAAATTGAGATTGCAATTCATTTCTTGGCAGCGTCCGCTAGCAGCGACGGCAACGAGGGGTTGTTCTCAGTCGGCGACCAAGGTTTCAACGAAGAGATGAAAACTGTTGTACTTGAAGGGAAGGTAAGTTAACCTAATTCGATAAACCTTTGTGGGGTGTTCAGGGCCTACTGGGTTTTTGAGCAATTTGCATTTCGATTTCATTAGCCCTTGCTGCCACAACGGCATAAGGCAATGTAGGTTTCGTGGTCCACAGCGCTTGTAGATGCCACGCAGGTCTATCGAATTAGGTTCGGAGTATTTGAGGTTGTGAATTCAGTTTTTCATTGGGTGTACGAGGTGTCCCAAGATCAGAACAAGTTCTCTCGAATAACAGCAAATCACCAAGTGTGACCAGGGGAGATTCAATCAAGATTACCGACTATAGGGTCCACGATGGCAGCAAGGGCTGAACGAAGCAATCAGTACATTCCCCACTTTGCACTGGACACACGCTATGCCCCGGTCATGAGACGAGGTTCTACGCAAGTGGAGCTGTGCATGAGGAGCTCGTTTCCAACACGGAGTTTGCGTGGAGACACGAACATTGACTTGTGGATCAATGGAGACATTTACCCTGTTGACCCAATGACAGGGAAGCCACCTCCAATCAAGTCGCTAAAAGAGTTCGTTGAATTCATATGTCATGGAGAGCAGGGTCTTCGCGGATATACACACAAGCTGCTGGATCATTGTGTACATGGTCCTACACAGGAGGAGACGTGGATCCAGTTGGCACAGTTGAGCAAAGAAGTGCTTCAGCTTAGAGGCGAAGCTCTGGCCAGCAACTCAAGGGCAGCCCAAGATGTCCAATTGGGGAGAATGCGTTGCCTTGAGTTAGAGAAGAAATGCAAGGATTTGCAAGCTGAATTACAGGCTGTCCGTGATTGCCATGCCCAAAGGGTGGAGCAATTGGAGCGCCATGTGCGGGGTCTCCAAGAAGACGTTGACCGCAGCCAGCGGAGGGCCAGCTTCGAGAAGGAGACCCCCATGGGCATGCGAAATAGGAGGAGTGCTCTCAGAGGGATTCACGAGTTAAAACCTGGATCAGGTGGATCAAAAGCAAGAGTGAAGCTTGTGCAGACAGTGCTGCAACCAGATGTGGTGCAGTTTGTTGTCGAAAGGAATCGAGAGAACCGGAAATGCTCTCGACTGCGGGGGGATAAAGAGTCCCAAAATAGGACTGCAGTAGCACTAGCTCAAATTTTGTCACGGCATGAAGGTGTAGCGCTCGCTTCTCAGCCTGCAATGGCACATGTTAAGTCAGATATTGCGAAAAATGTGCTCAAATCGATTGGTAAGAGTATTGGACCGGACAAAATTCTTGCTGCTTGCGACCAGGCAGGGGTTTCCCATCGGGGATATGGTGCTCTCTACAAATTTGTGAAGGCTCCCATTGCTGCTCTGAACAAAGGAGTCTCCGGGAGTATTTTGCCGAGCCCCTATCACGTGAAACTGCTTCGGCAGGAGTTAAATGCAAACCTGCCACAGTATATTGGCGAATACTACCATGCTGAAGGTCGACTTACGCTGCCAGCAAGTTCTAAGAAGAACAAGAAGTCCGAGGACATGGTAAAGGAAGTCGTTTTGACTGACAAGAATTCCCTATTCACAGACCTTGAGGTGGTCCAAAGGAGCATGGTGATCTTCTACGGCATCACGGAAGAAGGTAACGTAATCACCTCAGACTATTGTTTTCAGAGTTTGCTGTCAGCAGGGTTATTTATCAATTAACCGTGACTTACACATCCACTCGCCATGTTTCCACAGAGTTAAGAGGGGCACCGCTGGTATTTGTCATGAAATTGGACGAGGCCGAGATTGTCAATGGCAAGAAGTTTGAACGGGTCAGCATCACATTGATGAATAGGGCGCTCGACCCTTACATTCAGAGGAACCATGCGCTCTTTTTTTTAGTCTAGTCGGAGCAGGAAATCTTGCCAGTGGCAACCTTTCAAGTGGAAAAAGAGTCCTACGAAGTTCTCTCGTGGATATTTGGGAAATCCAAATTTCCATCTGTGATTGCAGCACAGTCCAGTGGCGAGAAACTCACGGTCCCTGAAGTTGGAGAATTCCATGTGGAGTGGCATCTTGCTGCGGACATGAAGATGATCAAGTGTATGTACGGGCTTCAGTCGGGGCCGTCGTGTGCGATGAACTGCATATACTGCGAGCAGAAGAGGGCTAAGCCTACCGTAGGAAAAACAAGCCAGGCGAGTGCTGCCATCAGAAAACGTGGGAAACCGAACTGGGTGGGGGGACTGTTTGCCAACTGTGTGGAGCCAGAACCATGTGACATGCGTGCACATATAAGGTGGAGGCCTATCTTGCCAATTCCGTTGCAAAGAGTGCACATTTGTACACTTCACGCCCTAGTTCGCCTAGCGGAGAAGATTGTGCATCAACACATCATTTATGTCTGGAACATACAAGATCAAAGACTGAGGGCCACAGCCATAGAGCAAATGGAGAAGTCCTTGTCAGCTATCGGGGCTCACGGTGGCAATGTGGAGATTAGAAAGGATCCGAAACTGAGTGGCAGCACAGGGAATGTGCCACAGAAGCCATCTTTCAGTGGGGTTGTTGCTAGCAGACTATTTAAACCAAGCGTATGGTCTGGAAACGACAAGGCCTGGAAAGACATATGTCAAGCAGAGAGCAATAATAGTGGCGGCGGTGCACATCGTAGGGCAAGGGCTGCTATGTGGCAAGCCTTTGAAGAGGTTCTACCATATTTCAGCGGCTTGGTGCTGACAGCAGAACAACGACTCCAGTTCAAAGGGAAGATAGAAACGTGGGGGAGAACATTTTTGGAGGACTTCGGAGAGGAGCATGTGTCGCACTACATGGTGAGTTATATGAACGAGTTTTGGAATGAATTAGGGGTTGATGGCTGACCTCACTTTTGTCAATTCTCTATCCAGGACTAACCTTGGAGTGGCTGTTGACAGCATGTAATTGTCAGGCATGGCAGTTGGTTTGTGGAGGAATACGGTAGTCTGGCCGTATGGAGTTGCCAGGGTATGGAGAAATCCCATCATCAAGCGAAGGCAGTGAATCAAGCGCATACAGCTCACGGTGGTGGCAAAGAGCGCATCAGTGTTATTTTGCAACAATTCCAACATTGGTACCGAAATATACAGCATCGGTATAAGAAGAAATTAGAGTGCACCAGGGTTCTAAATACCCCGGACGATGAGGCCAGCATGGAGGCTACACGTAGAAGGCGAGAATAGTGGCATCGATCAAATGCTGCCAGGGCTTTGGAGAATTGGCGGTCAAGGCGACGGCGTGTTGGCAAAGCTTGGGTGTGTGATAACACCGTTGGAGGTGATGGAGCCAACAATGATCAAGCAAGAGGATCTGCCAACGAAGATGACCCCGGGGAGGAGGGCAACAATGTAGATCTTGAGGAAGGACGCAACTCAACTGACGGTGACGACGCTGGCAACAACGTGGACAGCGATGACGCTGGCAACGAGCCTGTATGAATTGAGTACAAATTATGCGTTCTAAACTCATTGGATGGACATCTATAATGTAGCAAGTTTTTAATTTTTTTTAATTTTTTTGGTCGGAGTAGACAGTGGTTTTTTCTTGAACATGTTTTTTGGTTTATATTCTAGAATAGCCATTTACGGATAGATATATCAAAAAATGAGGATTTTTTCGAGCAATTCCCTAAAATGGCTTATCCATTGCTAAGTTAATCTCGATAATTATTAAAGAGGCACCCATAGAGAAGAAGGGGAGTCCACTGACAGTGAGGTCGCTGGCAGCAATGAGGACAGTGACGACGCGAGCAATGGCCGTGTGTGACTTGACCGCAATGTATTTTGGTAATTATGTTAAAGCTATGTAGAATGTGGCTGGCAACAATGTTTTTTGTGAATGAGTTAGGCCATGTTTCTCCCCTAAACTTGTTTTGTGGATAGCTCACTAAAGTGCCTAGTCCATGCAATTATTAATCTTCATAATTAATGGTCTTAGTAATCATATGTACCGGTCACGCTCAAATTAAGATTTTAATTTCTAAGACGATTTTCTAAGTACCCACATCAAATGGGGATGTGTGGTTTAGGGCCATGGCAATCATTTGCATGGAGTGGCAATTAAGGGAGAAATGAGAGCTTTGCACCAACTCCTCAACCTCCCTTCATTAAACTCTGTTTGAGACTCTCAACTCCCTCTAAGCCCCCCAAACCTCCCCTAAAAGCGTTCCAATATCCTCTTGAAGTAAACCCGGCCTAGTTTCCAAGGACGCACATGTGGTTGACTCGGGCAGGAAGGCCTCTCTCTTTTCCTGCCTTGTTCCCATACGACACCCTCCGTTGACTCCAACACCTCTTCAGCTCCTCTGTCTTCTTCAGTCGTCCTCTTGCTGTCAGCAAGCGCCCTCGCGATTGCAATTACCTTGGCAGTTTTGTGGGCGCCGTGGGGAAGTTGGATGTTCAGAGGGCGGTACAGTCACGCACCCCCTTTGGGTCGTTGAGGATCGCGTGAGGAGACGAAGAGTACCGCCAGCAACGACTTTGAAGGAAGGGGCCGTTGCGGTCGACTGCACGAAGCAGCTGCAGCGTGAGGAGCGAGCCGTCGAGGAGGGCCGTGGAGATTCAACGGCAGGTGGAGCAAGGGGGTCGTGAGCGGTTTTGGAGCAGCAAGGTTGGGAGCGAGGAGCAGCAGCAGGGTCGAGAGCTGCGGGGAGGTACAGCAAGGTCGGGAGCGCGGAGCAGCAGCAGGGTCGAGTGCTGCGGGGAGGTACAGCAAGGAGGACGAAGGAAGAGCAGCAACGTCGTTGGCAAGAAGAAACGGAAGCGCAAGCACTGTGGTGGGTCACGGAAGGTGATAGAGCGGGGCGGAGCTGCATTACACGGAGCTCGCGTTGAGGGTCACGTGAGGAGCGGCCGTGGAGCTGAAGGCGCGTTCTTGCGGTTGGGAGCTACAGCGCAAGGTTTGGGGAGGAGCAGCACGGTCGGGAGCCCGAGGGGAGAGGGGTACAGCACAAGGAGCGGGGTGGAGCTCTTGAATAGTGAGGAGCAGGCGTGGAGCTCATTGGCGAAGTGAGGAGCGGGCGTGGAGCTGCAGCATGAGGAGCGGAGTGGAGAAGAACCGAGGCCAGCCGGAGAGAGGAAAGGGTGAGCTATAGCAGAAGAAGCGGGGTGGAGCAGCAGGGCTGGGAGCGTGGGGTGAGGTGGAGGTTTCTCGGCTGCAGAATCTAGAGGCGCATTGTCACACGCGGCGAGAGGGGCTTCAAGCTGCACCGTCTTCCACCGCTGACAGTGAAGCATTGCGAGGTTAGTGATCTGATCGTGTCTATTTTTCTGCAACCTTGCTCCTCCTTATGTTGCGGTTGGCCATGTTGGAGCGTACCGACCATGGTGAAGAGAATAGAGTTGCTCAGCAATGGCTGCTAGGGTCGCGGGGGGTAATGGTTTAGAGATGTGAAGCTTAAATCTCTAATCTGCAAGAATGATACCCTGTCCGTTTCTCTCCTTTCAGCTGCCATGCGCGATCCCCCTTTCGTAAAACGTGTTGTTTTTGCACTACCTGCGCCAGGGATGTCGAGCCGTAGGAAGGGAAAGGAGGCCGTCGTGAAGAGGGAGGTCGTCGAGGTTGCTGACAGCAAGGAGGATGGCAACGATGTTGAGACGCCGTGGGATGACGCCTTCGACTTGGACGGCTTACCCCCTACACTTCATGCACAGCTCCACCACCTCGCCCCATTTCTGCTGGGTAGGCAGGCTGCGGATTACGATGAGGACTTCTTTGCCCGCACCTTGCAGCTCTCCAACAAGGGGCTCAAGTTCAGTGACCTCAGCGGCGACAAGCATTGCAGGAAGGCCGACTTCATCGACAGATGGCCAGAGCGTTCTTCTGGGCGGCACTACGTTGCTGACTGTGAGGATCCGGAGACCCAGAGGAAATACTGCGAGATGTACCGGTGGACTTATGGAGGTGACCCCGACAACTGGGCATTCGGGACCTCCTTTCTTCGGGCTTGCCACCTCTACTTTGAGAAGGGCGTGGATGTCAACTTCGCCCAGAAGGCGGAGGCAATTGTGAAGGGGCGTGAGAAGCTGCCAGGGCGTAATCCGCAGAAGTTGACTCCCCCGGCCTTGAGAGAGCAGATTGAAGCCATTATCGACTTCCTCGCTGGCCACATCCCCGGTGCTGGCAGCAAGGGCAAGGGAGGAGGGGCGGAGTCGAGCGGAGGAGCCAAGCCAGTTGGAGCCACCTCCAAGGCTTTGATCACGGCCGCGGAGGCGAAGAAGGTCAGGGGACCTAGATCCCTGCCCCCTCCTGCCAAGGCCGTGGCTGAGAAGAAGGCCGTGAAGACCCCAACTGCCGTTGCCATCAAGGTGCAGCCCTTGGTGGCAACGGATCCGAAGCAGGTCCTGGAGCAGCAGCGCCTCAAGAAGAAGTCCTTGGAGGCGGCACTTCTGAAGGTGGAGGCCAGCCGGGACCGCGTGAAGGTCGACCTTGCAACCCAGCGGGACTACATCAAGGCCAAGGAGGCCGAGGAGTCCAAGCTCTATGACGACATCTTCTCCGCCCGCGAGGCCTCCAAGAAGGCCGCGGCTGATGGCAACGACCAAGAGAAGAGGCGCTTTGATCACGCGGCCCGCTTAGGCCAAGACAAGCTGGGGCTTGCAAGCAAGGCACTATTTGAGGCCCAAGCCCGCATTGACAGGGTCTACAAGAAGTTGGAGGAGATGGAAGCCGATGAGCAGAGGCGCCACGCCGAGGTCTCCGCGCTGACAGCGGAGATCTCGGCCTTGGAGTTGGCTTCAGCTTTCTTGCGCCCGAAGAAGGTGCTGGCTCGTTATCCATTGGAGTTCCAGGTGTTGCCAATAGCCCTGAACGACCCATGCCCCTTCTGCAAGCGTTACTTTGTTGACACCTGCTGCGTAACTTTGTTCTGCGGCTGCTTGGCACATCCCCATTGTATGTTTGAGGCAGTCTTCTCCCAAGACGCCCGGTGCCGTCGATGCGAGCGGGGGATGACTGGAGGATGGCTTGGGCAGTGGGGCTTCGACCTCGACTCCAAGGCCGCGGAGGAGTTACGTCTCACGGAGGAGATCTTCCTGGCCGAGCCTGCTTCACCACGTGCTGGCAGCAAGAGGCCCGCTGCCCCCTCTGTGGCCGCGCTTCCGTGGAAGAAGACCAAGGGCGACCAAGGTTTGTTGCCCCTTAACCTATCTGCCCATTGCTACTTGCCTAATTCGTTGTTACATCCGAATAATTCTTATTTTCTAATTCTTGTTTGCTGGCAGCAACTACAGAGGATGCTCTCCCCGACTCAGACTCCCTGGCGTTCGATCCCACGCAACGCTCTCCTCATGAGACCCAGGCAGCCCTATCCGGAGAAGGGAACAAGGGCTCATCCGCCACCACGCAAGGACCAGGTGCAGCTGAGAAGAACGAGGACGACACCAACATGGAGGGACTGTCCAGCCTTGTTGAGGCAATTGCCACAGATGCAGCCGTGGAGTAGATTCCCACCTTAGATAGTTCCGTAGGCCGGGTTAGGGGTTTGCTGGCAGCGACTTTTGGTCCGGACTTTTATGGGCTACATTTCTTAAACTTTTCCGAACTTGAAAACAATTTGCCTCTAGACTGCCATGTCTCTTTGAAAGATATGGCATTCTTGTAACCCTTCCTTTTTATTCGCAACTGTATTTCTTCTTTATTGTGGACTGCTGACAGCAAGGGCTGCTCTTTAGCCGCCATTTTTTTTTTTTTCTTATTTCATTATTCGCCACCATGGTCCCTTTCAATTTTGGCCATTGTTGTTATTTACCACCTGCGACCTACTTCATCTCTTATGTACAACTGTTTTTTATTTTTATCTTGTTCTATTAGAATCAAGCGTGGTTCTTTTTTTATTTGCAACCTTCATTTTTTCGTCTTTATTGGCACCAAGGGCTGCATTGTGCCCGCCATTGCCAGTTCAGAGCACCAGGTTCACGAAGGAGCCAGCCTCTTCGGAGGAAGTAACAAACTTTACATTCCTTCCTAATTACTTCATATTTGTCAAGTGCCAAACTCCATTTTGTGCCTCTGAAGGGTCATGTGCTCTATTGTATGCAATTGTTTTTCTTTTCTTATTTTGCGCTGACAGCAGGCTCCAGCGTCAATGGCGCCACCACAAGTTCGAAGCAATTTTGCGATTCAGACCCAGGCCCTCTGAAACCCCGGCCATTCTTCAGACTTCTTGTATTTTATTCTATTTTTCATTTTGCACCCTAGAATTCACCACTGGTAATTGTAACTGTTTTTCTTTTCTATTTCCGCTGGCAGCACGAAGATCAAGGGTAATCACAAATTTGCCTCCATATAACACGTTAATACAGGATGTCCCACAGAAAGTCCTGAATGGTAAGCAAAACCACTACCTGAACTCGCTAACGACTTCGCGAAGAACCTAATGACTTCCCACATACTGTGACTACCCATCCCCGAAATCACTTTTCCTACAGCTCCACAATCTTCATCCTTTTGGGAACCGTGACATCCGCAGCTGTAAGGTGTCTCTCATGGCGCTGGTTGATCTGCATCCAACAAATCCTGTCATATTCGTTTGCTGGCAGCAAGGAGCTCTGAACAGCCAATTCCCAACACATCAAAACGACTACATGAATTCGGCTAGACTCGTACCTTTTTCTCACGAACACCGTTGGCCTCTATCAAAACCAGGTTGTACTGCCCGGGTACGTCATCTCCAAGTGCCATTGCAATTTCGTGCCGTAGGTGGGATACTGGCCAACCCTTGCCAACTTCGAATGTTGGCAGCAAGTTCCCCCTAAACATACAAGACACTTCCACCATCACCTCCTCTGGTAGGTGATCCAACGCTTCCCACTGACTGTTGGCAGCCCCCCTATACCTTGTATACATGAACCTGGTGTATAATGTTTGTCTTCCCACGTGATAGCGGAAAACAATGCTGGTCCTGTTGGCAACGCACTTGATGACATCTTGGCCAATGTGGAACTTCTCGTTCCACCCTGGGTTCATCAGACTGCTCAGCAGAGCCTCGGATGGGGTACTCAAAACAAACAATGTAGGTGTCCGCCTTATGCTGTCAGCAGCTACCGCAAACAAATCAACCATAACATGGATTGGCATAAACCATTGGTGGTGGACGAAGCTGCTACCAGTTGTTGCTTTCATGGCATTTGCAAAATCGAGAGTGAGCTTTGTTCTAAACGCCTCAGATGTGTGCATGTCTGGCAAAGGCCACTCCACATCGTTGAACCCTGGAAGCGGGAGTGCTTCAACCTTCCCGTACAGCGTGTCACCTGTTGGAGGCAAATACAGACCACCAAGGAAGAATGTACCTATGTCCAGCAACTCCGCGTGGCTCTGTCGATTCCGTGTTGCCTCCCCAATCTCAACATGGAGCACAAGAATGGGACCAAGGATAGATGCAGGATGTACCCAATCCTCCGAAACCGACGCGTACAGGTAGTTTGCCATTCCCAATTTGGTTGCTGCCTCCGTAGGATCCAAGCGCAGATGCCTTGGTTGATATGCATGTTGCACAAGCACCTTATCGAGGTCGCATGCTCCATGCTCTGTGGAGATCCAAGAAAAATCTCTGATCTGCGCTTTGAAGGCCCCCCGAAAATTTTCTCCACCATGTCGCCTTGCCTCTCTACCCCAAGGCCCATCCGACGCTGGTTGCAGCATAACCCATGAATCACGATCCACCCTCATGGGGATCCAGTTGCCCTCCAAGTCTTGAGTATTATGCAGAATGACACTCTGTACGAGGGAGTTTGGTCGTGAAGCCATACCACTAGAATGCATGAAATTTTCGACTGTGAACTCAAAAACTTACAAATGGTGTCGTCGCTGTCATCAACCGCCAGAACTACACGCTGTCAACACACCCTCCGCCATCACGAACGGCTGAAACCTGCGTCCACGGCCTCGCAACCAAGGTACGACCTACCCTAAAACCTCATCCCCAAACCCCAATTCCCAACTCAGGTGCTCTCTCCAACCTATGTGGATGGCAGACCGCTGGCAGCATTGGAAGACCACTACAGCTAAACCCTAAATCTCTACTGCACAATGCGTGACCACCCACAACCGAAATCGAACAACTTCGCCCAGCCTTTGGAGGCCTCCACCGCTCCATCCTGCTTGACAACGCAACGACAACAACTCTCTCAGGGGAACGCATGAGGTTCGGAATGACCGTTGGCAGCATTTCGACATCAACACCTTGTGCACGTTGCATCTCAAAGGGGGAGCGGCAATTCGATTTTGGTAGGTGGCCTGTGGAGTCAGTTTTGCAGGAGTTCATAAAGCCCACCACCGTTGACACCCTTCTGCAATGCTCGAATTCCGTGCGCGAAGAGGCTCCATTCTCGACCTGCGGGACTACACCCGGGGGGGAGGGAAGCCTTCCTGCGCGACTATTGGCCGGACCCCCCCATTCGCGATTTGGCTCGCTTTTGGCGACCTGCTGGCACAGTTGGTGCCAGCAGGTAAAGTGCACGGGCATGCCCAAAATTTTGGCACAAATAACATGGAAAAGGCCCGTTGGAGACCCCAAACTGCTCCTAATGGTGTGCCCTAATTCTCGACCCGACTCCTCCTTCTTTCACCACACGAATAACCTAACTCTCTTTTCTCTCTCCCTCGGCCCTCGGCTTGGCTGCGCTCTCTTCTTGTCGCGGTAACTCCTTCAATTCGGTTGTTTGTTAATTCTTTTCATTATTTTGTTTCATTATCCTTCCTAACAGAAACCCTCTCAATTTTTTAAGACATGGCGAACCACTCCGGAGCTCACTCCGCAGCTCGGTCTGATGAAGTCGAGGGGACCCAGGAGCAGCCCGAGAACACTCTGACGTTGGAGGACCTCCAAGAGGAGAGCCGCAACACATCCGATGCACTACCTCAAGGTAAGCGCATTCATTTTTTTTGGTAAATTTGTATCAATTTAACTCAAAGGAAGAGGCTGCTTGAACGACTTAGAGCGCACCGCAAAGGCAGTGCCGTTAACGACTCTGCTTTTGCGGTGCGCTCAGAGTTGTTCAGTCAGCCTCTTCCATCGGTGACGATGGTGGGCTTCGCGAATCCCAAAGGCACTGCAGAAGCAGTGCCGTTAACGGCACTGCTTTTGCAGTGCCTTAGGAATGTTGCAAAGCCCAGCTTCATCACTGATCTTCGTCAAGAGGATCGGAGGTGAAGGTGGGCTTTGCAGTGCCTTTGGAATGGCCCAGAGCCCACCTTCGGTCATAGGTGAAGGTGGGCTTTGCGACATCCCAAAGGCGCTGCAAAATCAGTGCGGTTAACAGCACTCCATTTGCAGTGCCTTTATAATGCTACAGGGTCACCTTCGGGTAGTGAAGAAGGTGACCCTGTGGCATTCTACAGGCACAGCAAATGCAGTGCCGTTAACGGCACTGCCTTTGGAGTGCCTCCGGATTGTCGCAGTGTCACCTTCATCACCAATCGAAGGTGATGCTGTGGCATTCTACAGACATTGCCAAAGCAGTGCTGTTAACGGCACTGCCTTGGGAGTGCCATGAGATTGCCACACAGTCACCTTTGATTGGTGATGAAGGTGATGCTGTAGCACTCTCAAGGCACTGCAAAAGCAGTGCCGTTAACGGCACTGCTTTGGCAGTGCCTGTAGAATGCCACAGCATCACCTTCTTCACTACCCGAAGGTGATGCTCTGCCATCCTAATGGCACTGCCAAAGCAGTGCCGTAAACGACACTGCTTTTGCAGAGCGAATAGGATGGCAGAGCGTCACAATTGATTGGTGACGGAGGTGACGCTATGCCATTCGTTAGGCACCGCGAAAGCAGTGCCTTTGAAATGCCTTAGGGTCACCTCCGTCACCAATCTATGGTGTTGCTGTGCCATCCTAATGGCAGTGCAAAAGCAGTGCCGTTAACGGCAATGCTTTTGCAGAGCCATTAGAGTTAATACTTTTTAGCATGGACTGATCGTTGCAAGCAAAAAGGTTGCTCTTGTCGCGTACTGATTTTCTGAATGATTTGTTCCAGTTCCTTTATCGGACCGGGGGCTGAAGCAGAAGTTATACGATCTAGTCAACAAGGAATCCGTGAACACTGCATCTCGCCTGGAGAAACTGAAGTGGCAGCCAAAGGCAAAGGGCCGAATCTTTATCCCTCTTTGTCGTATGGTGTCACTTCCAGTTGTTCGCCCTTTTCTGAAAAATGATGTTAACAATCTTGCTGCCCATTTCGTTCGGGATGGATACATGGAGGGTAACAGATACTTTTATGTTGCCCTTGAAGACAACCATGGGCACACTTGTGATGTTACCCCGGCTATTGAGAACTGCTGGTCCAAGGAATGGAGGGAGGTTAATGAAGACTTCGAGCAGAGCTTGCGCATGGATGATGATCTGCTGATGTTTTCGAATAAGATGTTCCATGTCTGGGATGGTTACCATAGGTTGCAGGCCTGGATGCCGATTATTGAGGAGTATCACGTGGGAGACATTAATTGGCATTACAGGGTGGAGAGTGTAATTCTCGATCCGAAAGGGGACATTCCCTCCGCCTTGACAGCGTTACATGAAGTGAACTGGTGAGCGAGAACTGATCATACATTTTTATTAAATCTTGTCCTCTGTATTTTAGAATGCTAATATTCTTGGTTTTTTTTATGTCCACGAGGAACCAGAAATTGCATGTGTCGACTCATCTTGTCCACAAACTTTACCGCGTCCAAAACATAGCACCGCAGCCGATCTCATACTTTGAGGGTCTAGTACCGCAGCCGGTCCTAGAAGCTGCAAAGAAAAAACAAGCCGGGAAGAAAAGGACTTCGTACACACTCTCGGTTGAAGCATTATGCTCAGTGCTTTATTAGGTATGACCTCTAAGCCGCGGCTTTGTTGTAGCACAACGTGGTATCCGTATTCCTCCGGAAGGCACTTAATTCACACTAAATACCCTCCAAAGTGAACCACTCCGTGTTCGTTCCAACGAAGACCTATAGTTTTCTTCCTTTTAGATCCTAACGGAAATCACCACCCGTATCCAACCGTATTCCGTCTTTCGGCCGGTTGGCCGAATCCGGTAGTTTTTGCCTCGTTCCTATTTTCCGGCTTTTAAGACTAGTGGCCGGTTCCCACTGATCCGTCTATCCTTTCAAGTGGCTGGATTTTCCACCGTCCCGTGACTTAAAGTGGCTGGACACCCCACTGTTCCTATCTACCACCCGAGAAGTGGAGTAATAATCCTTCCCTATGACTAGGTACCGGTCCGGATAACTACTTAGTACCGGTTATGGATACGGAAATCATACTTCAATGACATCACCTTACGGCTGCACGGTATTCTACTATACTATCTCCCTTCCGGATTGGTTCGCAGTAGGACATCCGGCTTTTATCCCATCTACAGGAAGCGACCGGTCCGTTTCCGGATCCCGGTGTACACACGGCTCTCTGTGTCCTTGAGACTACCAACCCTGCTGCAGTACGTCTCTCCTTCCCTACGGACTCCTTCCGTGACTGGAAACCGTCAACACTCGACGCTTGACACCTCTCCAGTCTCTCCGGGCGCTCTCCAGATTATCCCACTGTTCAACACTCCTCCGGAACACTACTGAAGACAATAATACCAACAAACCATACGGCAACGGACCCGTCAGCAGCCGGTTGACACAACAATTCCAAAGGTATGTTCTCAATTGCAACAACAAAACGGCGTACAAAACAAGGCCTCGGCCTTGGAAAAACGTCCTGCTTAAATACTAACACTATCGATCCTAAAGCGACCAAGTGGCCCACCGAGATCCAGAAATTCCGGATCTTGGATCCGGGAATCCCGGACCGGTGGTTGCCTTCTATTCCTAGTTAGTGCCGCTACCTATCCGGATTGGCAGCCGGGTGCACTTGAGCCCCATCGTTAGTCGCTGCCATTTTATCCGGTCCTTATCCTAACTTCTACTCCTTGTGCTTATCGAACTGGTTCCATCCATCCGTTCCTTCTTCTGTACCTTCTTCAGCCTCTTCAACGAGGGGCCTTCTTCCAAAGCATCAGCTGCCGACGGGTCGCTGGCCTTCCGGGATCGTCCTGCTTGAACCGCCGGGGATGGAGATCGTGCCGCCACCGGAACTGCGCTCAAATCCACTTGGAGATTTTCCGGAGATCCCTGTACCGGCATAAAGTCTTCCGGTGGTGGGCCTTGGTCCGGTTCCAGCGGGATGTTTCCGGGGTTAATAGTCTCGATTCCCTCCAAATTGGGCAGAGTGTGCAAACTGCTCAAGGTATCCGGAATAGGATCCTCCAGCGGCTGTCCTATATCCTGTTGGACTGACCGGATGGTCGACCGTACCGGCGAGGCTGGAGGTGGCACCGGCGCCGGTTCCCTGGGTGGGGCCGGTTGTCTGGGCTCCTCCCGATCTGCCGGTGGCTCTGGTGGTCTTGACGGACCGGCCTTTGCGGCACTGATGATCTCCACCATGTTCTTCATCTGCACCCAAGTGTCCCTCATCACCTGCGTCCGGTCGTGCATGAACTTCACAATCTTCGTTACAGTCGGATCCGGCTGACGGGTCAAGAAGGCTTGGTAAACGGCGCACTGATTGGCCACATCCACCGGAAGGGCTAAAGTGGCCTTGACCTCAACGACCGACTGATCTCTCCAGCGTTCTTGAAACCATACGTCTCCCTCCAGAGTTGTGCCGTCCACTGCTCCGGTTCTCCCCGGATGGTTCCTCCATTTTCGGGATTCTTGACGAGGATCTCCTGGGCCAGAATGGAATGTTTCCAACCCCATGCCTTGTCCAGTAGGAGCTCACAGCCCATGGCTTCTAAAGCGGTCCGGAGGAGCTCCTTCTCTCCGTCGTCTACCGGCATCAACGGCATGACCTGTTGTACCCTGAACAACTGTCCTTCCTCCGCCGGTTCCTTCCCCTTTCTATCCATTCTGCTAAGTCCTCCTCACCGTCACTCCGGTAACACCTGCACGCACGATCCTCACCACAATCCCTCACCTAACGGAAACACTTCCGTCTCACCGTCTCTCTCCTACCGTCCAACCCTAACTGCGCCCTCCGCCGTGGAACCCAAGGACCCAGCGCGCCACAAAATGACAAAAGAAAGGAGGAGCACGACTGCTCTTCCTCCTTTTATACCTGCCCTCACGCCCACCCGTTCGTAGCTCATCATGACGGACGGTCGTAGCCTTTCGTCATTGGACGGTCGCGACCGGCGGCGCTTTAATGGTCGCAGCCATTCTTTCCGCGTGCCTTGTACCTTTCGGTGGTTACCCTTAAGTCTGCGGTGTCAGGGTTCTGTCACACGGATGGTGCTTCCTCTCCTTCACTACAGACGACCGGATCTCACCCGGCTGACCTTCCGGTTCTCTCTATTTTATTCGGCCAACCGTCTTAACCAGTTGTTTTACTTATCTAAGTAGTATTTCCGTATTCCTAACACAAAAATTTTTAAATTTTTATCATTTTCCTACCGGAATTAGTATTCCGGTGTGTAAACCGTGGAAACCACTTTCGACATTTGTCTTTAAGTGGATTTGGATATATCTTTTTTTAAGTAGCGTTAATAATTTCTGGTGGAGTGCAGCAAGAGCTAGGAGAGGCCGCTCATGCTGCTCAGGAGAGATTTCAGCTTAAGTACCCTGAACAATGGACCGAACGCTCTGCCGATGAGTGGATTGCTCAGGCTGTGAAGGCAACCGAGGACAAGCTTAGCGGAGAGTTGGGGAAGTACTTGCCGGTTGCGGATCCGAAACATACGTCAGCATTTCTGGAGGAGGTCAAACTACATTACGAGAAATTTGATAAGCCTGAGATGCAGCAGGAGAAGCTTTGGATGCTTGCAACATCCGCGATGCCCACACCGATGATGATCAAGTGGCTCCAGAGGTGGAATTCGACTATTGCGATTCGGGATGCCTACAAGTTCCCCAAACCAAACTTCTCCGACGTGTTTTTTTAACCTTGGCTTCATAAGGCCACTTGGTGGGCTCAAGTAAGTTATTCACTTACTCTTTTGCAGCTTGATGTCCCTCTCGCACTTCCCCATGTCTCCCGCAACTTTGGCTATCAGCCACTCTCCAGTCCCCGCATGAGCGAAGTGCTCATGCGGGTGCAGGAGCAGCAGAGATATTCTGCTGCCCCTGAAAGGACCGCCGTTAACGGCGGTCCTATTAGGAGCAGCAGTGTTTCTCTGCTGCTCCTCCATGAGCACCCGCACCAGCATGAGCACTTCGCTCATGCGGGGTCCACTGGACCCCTCCCTCGGCACTGCCGTTGACGGCACTGCCTTAGGGGGAGGCGTTGGAGCACCCGCATGTGCAATGTGCTCGTGTGGGTGCGGGAGCAGCAGAGATACTCTGCTGCTCCGTAAAGGGCTGCCGTTAACGGCGGTCCTTTCAGGGGCAGCAGAGTATCTCTGCTGCTTCCTTACCTGCATGAGCACCATTCTCATGCGGGTTCTCATACTTAATCTCATACTTTTGACTAACTCTTATTTTTGACTTCTTTGTTATTGCAGATAGCAGTGGAGGTTGAGGAACTCTTCAAGGGAGTTCTTTTGGACTTGGGAGTGGAGGTTAACTACACTCCCGACGATGGCGATCCAGTGCAGCACATTTTCGATTATGTCGAGACCATGAGGTGCCCGCTGTGGGACTCTGCAATTTTCAGGGAATTCAGAGGGGACCAAGTGCATAAGAACAAGACCTCCAATCAACAACCGAATTTTTATCCAGCTGTTCGCAGGGTTCTCTACAGGTACTTCAAGTATGTTCTCCTCCCAAGGAAGGCAATTTCCAAGATTCCGGCCTTTTTCCCCAATTACCTCGACACTTCAAATTCTGACTGTATGTATACACCCGCGATGCATAGGGCCTGGGAGCCAGTTCATTATGAGAGATGTGGGTGGTACATGGACTGCCCTCCAAAGAAGTGCCCAGCTTTTGATGTGGCACTTCGCGATTCTCTTCAGCCTGCTCTAGCGAAGATTCCAGCAGCTGTGCCCACGGATTCTCCTGACCAGCAAGCGGCAGGCTCTCCGAAGGGAAAGGCGACTTCGAGGGGGAGGAAAGGAAGGGGCGCGAAGCGGAAGGCAGAGGACCTGGTTGATGAGCAGGTAGAGGAGGACATTCCCGCAAACACCGCTGCAGGCACCGAGGGGCAGCAAACCGAGCCCGTGGAAACTCAGCCCAATCCTTCTCTACCTCCCCGGCCACAATTCAAGCACCTTCAGCATGCATCTTCATCAAAGGATATTCCCTCCCAGTTTACACCTCCAGCCATGAAGACCATCTCGGCAGCCGCATCCTCTACTCGACACCCGACCAAGCTTCTCATCCTTGATAAGGCTTTTCACATAATGGTTGATTACAAGTCTACAAGAAGAAAATATCCACCCTCCTTTGAGGCCATGATTGCATTTCTCACAAAGGTAATTTAAAAATTATACATATGATCTCTATTCGCATTTCAATTTTGCATTGTTTTCATTTATCGACTTTGAACATTTTTAAAGAGGGCCCCCTCATCGACACCCGCATGACCCTCAGGCTCATGCCGGTGACGGAGCAGCAGAGTTTCTCTGCTGCCCCGAGGCTGATGCGAGTGCTGGAGGCACCACCCATGGCACTGCCGTTGACGGGAGTGCCATGAGGGCCCCCTCATCGGTACTCGTATGAGCCTCGTGCTCAAGCGGGTGAGGGAGCAGCAGAGTCAATCTGCTGCTCCCAAAGGGACTGCCGTTAACGGCAGTCCTTTTGGGAGCAGCAGAGTTTCTCTGGTGCTCCGTCACTCGCATGAGCCCGAGGCTCATGCAAGTGCTGGAGGCACCACCCATGGCACTGGCGTTGACGGCAGTGCCATGAGGGCCGACTCATCGGCACCCGCATGAGCCTCGTGCTCATGCGGGTGAGGGAGCACCGGAGTCAATCTGCTGCTCCCAAAGGGACTGCCGTTAACGGTAGTCCTTTTGGGAGCAGCAGAGTTTCTCTGCTGCTCTGTCACTCGCATGAGCCCGAGGCTGATGCGAGTGTTGGAGGCACCACCCATGGCACTGCCGTTGACGGGAGTGCCATGAGGGCCCCCTCATCGGTACTCGTATGAGCCTCGCGCTCATGCGGGTGAGGGAGCAGCAGAGTCACTCTGCTGCTCCCAAAGCGACTGCCGTTAACGGCAGTCCTTTTTAGAGCAGCTGAGTTTCTCTGGTGCTCCGTCACTCGCATGAGCCCGAGGCTCATGCGAGTGCTGGAGGCACCACCCATGGCACTGTCGTTGACGGCAGTGCCATGAGGGCCGACTCATCGGGACCCGCATGAGCCTCGTGCTCATGCGGGTGAGGGAGCACCGGAGTCAATCTGCTGCTCCCAAAGGGACTGCCGTTAACGGTAGTCCTTTTGGGAGCAGCAGAGTTTCTCTGCTGCTCTGTCACTCGCATGAGCCCGAGGCTGATGTTAGTGCTGGAGGCACGACCCATGGCACTGCCGTTGACGGGAGTGCCATGAGGGCCCCCTCATCGGTACTCGTATGAGCCTCGTGCTTATGCGGGTGAGGGAGCAGCAGAGTCAATCTGCTGCTTCCAAAGGGACAGCCGTTAACGGCAGTCCTTGTGGGAGCAGCAGAGTTTCTTTGGTGCTCCGTCACTCCCATGAGCCCGAGGCTCATGCGAGTGCTGGAGGCACCACCCATGGCACTGCCGTTGACGGCAGTGCTATGAGGGCCCCCTCATCGACAATCGCATGAGCCTCGTGCTCATGCGAGTGAGAGAGCAGCAGAGTCAATCTGCTGCTCCCAAAGAGACTACCGTTAACGGCAGTCCTTTTGGGAGCAGCAGAGTTTCTCTGTTGGTCTATCACTCGCATGAGCCCGAGCCTCATGGGAGTGCTGGAGGCACCACCCATGGCACTGCCGTTGAGGGCAGTGCCATGACGGCCCCGTCATCGGGACTCGCATGAGCCTCGTGCTCATGCGGGTGAGGGAGCAACAGGGTTAATCTGCTGCTCCCAAAGAGAGTGCCGTTAAAGACAGTCCTTTTGGGAGCAGTAGAGTTTCTCTGCTGCTTTGTCACTGGCATGAGCCGGAGGCTCATGCGAGTGCTGGTTGCACCACCCATGGCACTGCCGTTGACGGCAGTGCCATGAGGGCCCCCTCATCGGCAGTTGGAGGAGCCTCGGGCATATGGGGGTGAGGGAGCAGTAGAGTCATTCTGCTGCTCCCAAAGGGTCTGCCGTTAACTGCAGTCCTTTGGGGAGCAGCAGATTGACTCTGCTGCTCCCTCACCGGCATGAGCGGGAGGCTCCTGCGAGTGCTCGAGGCACTTCTCACTCATACTCTCTCCATTTGTATCTTGTTTTGCATTGTTTTTTATTATTTCGGATTTAAATCTTTTTGTTTCCAGCAGGTTGGAGCAAGTCGACAGATGTACTTCTCTGGATTGCTTGATCACAAACCGGCAGCGGACTTGGTGATTGCGGACTTCCCGTATGGACTGTATGTACGTGGGGTCTCTGAATATCGGGAGCATGTCCCTCTGTGGAATGAGTTAGTGAAGGATTACATAAAGCTGACGGTCGGTTTCTCTAGAGGCTTCCTTCACGATGATGGGGCTCTTCTCTTCTTCATTCCAGATAGCAGCCATATCACTAAGGTTCTGGGAAGCTTTCTCAAGAACAACAACATGGTCGTGAAGAAAGAGTGGATCATTGTCAACTCTCTACATCATACGCACCCTTTGGACCCTGCAAGATTGGTATGTTGTCTGCTTCCTGATTTGCCACTGCGAAGTTGATTACATGTTTTTTTTTTTCCTCATTTTTCGATTGCTACCCTATTAATATAACTTCTGGTGAATGCAGACCTTGATGTTTAGGGCCGTCTTGTTAGTGCGCTGCTTCACCAAGCCTGTTGCTAGGAATCCGAAGAGCCTTACCATTGTCACAGGGCCTCAATTTGCGAAGATCAACCTATCTAAGGATGATGTTCTTTTTAATGTGGTGACTGAGGAATCCGCGCTGAAGAGGAAGGATTCTGACTTCCTTTGGAGAGGTCCTAAAGAAAAGTCCCAGGCCCTCATGGAGCTCCTTATTGGGAGACTTACCCCCGAAAATGGGATCATCTGTGACCTCTCTCCGGGAACTGGTAAGTCTTTTATTCCCATTTTTAGTTCTCCATAACTGCCATTTTTTGAAGTATGTGAACTCTGACTTCTTCTATTTCACTTTCAGGAGCTTCAGTGTTGGCCGCCCAGGCAACAAGGAGGGCGATCGTGGCACTTGAAGGGGATAAGAACATCTTCAAGGAGGTTCTGGATCCTCTTCAGAAGATTGCGGCGGTGCCTCATGCAGTAGCGCCATCCGAAGTTACAGATCTTACCGAGGATGACGAGGTCCTTCCCGAGGAGGATGCTGTAGATTTATGTGAGTAAGTTCGTTACCAGTTTCATCCTTCTCTCTCTAGTGCTCTTGATTAATATTTTGACTCTTTCCTTTATAACTAACATTTAATTTGATTTTGCAGTCGACGTCTAAATCTGAGGCGTCATTGGAGAGAGTACCGGTCACCGAGTAGATCTGATGGACTTCCTTGCTATATTGAAGGCCTAGCAGAAGTGTTAGCTCAAATTTCCTCTACTAGTTCGAGTGCCTCATCTAGTCCTTGCACGTTCCTCTACTCTTTATCCACTCCTGTTGCGGCAGCCTTGGGTGTAGAAAGGTTGGACTCAAAGCCTCATTATGCCATCCAACCTCCAAATGGCTTCACATTGCAACGTAGACAAGAATGTTTGCACGAAATAGCAACGTCAAACAATTAGATTGGATAGAAAAGACATTTGCATAAGAGGTTCACTAAAGCCATGTCGGCCCAATAGCATCCGCAATTTACAAATTGAAGGTGCTTCTTCACAGTTCATAGCAATTGCTAAATATATCTTATGTGGGCGGATGCAACTCTCTTGGATTACAAGGACGACAATTTCGCCGCAAATGTTGTTAATGAAATTTTGAAGCGGCAATAATTGAGCTCTTAGATTGTAGTCTATTGCTTAATTGTATTATCCAATGTTTATAGGATGGTTGACACGGCAACTACATCCTCTATGAGAGATTGCAAGCGCTCACTAAAAAGCTTCTTTGAGACATTATCTAAGACCATGCAATGCTTCGACTGCTAGATCCTTGCAAAGTCTTCCCACTTTGCTCGCTTGGAGCACATCAATTCTTACCTCTTGGTCTCTCCCATCGCCAAAATTGCCAACGATATTTATACATGCGCTGCTGATCTCTGATTTTAAGTTTCACTTCCTCTATCTTCTGACGTTGCTTCATTAGTTGTGCAACTCCCTATATTAGTTGCTTTTTGTGTGTAGCTTTTGGTTTTTTATGAGAAGGCTTCCTCTTAGGTCTTGCCAATGTTGCAGCTAGTGTAGGCTAAGACTATTATCTTGCCGCTTTAGCCCAACCCTTGACTACCACTACATGGCGACGCACTACTGATTTGTAGAGCATTGCTTCCATAATAGCTTTTGCAGCGCGTGGCTGATGCACAATACCTCCGAAACACGGCACACATCCCTCAGATATTCTTTTTTCTACGACGTTTATCTCCCTTACAACCTTGTTAACAACTGCTTTAAACACTTGCAACATGGCTTGGATTTGCTTCGGCATGCATGGCGGAGAGAGGTTTGTTGGATTCATACCAAAACTTTTGAGGCAGCTCTGCCTAGTTGATAAACATACTCTTAAAGTGGAAAATCCAGTGAATGAATCTCTTATCCTCAATCTCTCCTAGCCCAATATTAGAATAATGCTTATCACACCGAGGCTTGTCAACACATATACTTGTAATGAAGAAAGTTCATTCAAGATATCATAGTCTATAATTTTCAAGCCTTAACTCATAAAGCTCCTAGGCGTTTTTGTTGTGCTGAAATGAATGCGCTTTAGTTTCCGCCCCAACTCTAGAGACTAATTTCCAAGATTTTTGTACAGATTAAAGCCTTGCCATTGTAGAGTGTCATGATTTAGGGTGTTTCTAGTTGTCTCCATTATCCTTACTTAACTACATCATAATACTATGATATTACGGATTGTACTATACAAGCTGAAGATTATGATAAATTGGTAGCCTTCAATGGCCTTGCTCAAGCACAATCTGTGATTAGTACCCTTGCTTCAGCAACGTATCTTTTTTAAGTTGCCCACTTCCGTATCTATGTAAGTTAATAACTTTCATGTAATCACGACTCAACTGTTTGCAGTGCTACTTGTTAGTCCTTGCTGATCACATTGAGGCGGAAAATGGCAGAGAAGTGGGCTAGAAAGAGGAATCTGAGCCTGGCAGCACAAGTGCTAGATCCTCTAGTTCCAAAAGTCTAGAGTGGCGGCGAGGACGTTTCATCAGGGATCTGTCTATTTTCCCCCATCAAGCAGTGGCTCTAAGGCCAGGCCCGAGGGGGATGGGAGGGGAAGGGGCAAATCTCTACTCCTATTATTTGCCTTGAAAGGGGGCCGTAGTGATCTCAAGAGGACCTCTTTAGGGTAATTTAGGGCCTACAGCCCCAAATTTTTAAAAATAAAAAGCTATATAAAAAAACCCCTGGACCCCAAAACGGAGAGGGGCAGCAAAATGAAACCCACCAAGCCTAGCAACCGAACCAGGGGTTGCACCTCTTGATGGGGGAAAATAAAGAGACCCTTTCATCAGATCATAGTAATCCAAAAGTTGTTTGTCACCTCAGGCTCACTATGGAGGATTTCGACGAACCAATTGACCACGCAAATATCCAGCCAGATGTGTATAAGCCCATGCGTGCGGCAACGTCCATGCTAGTGGGGCATAACACACATTTCGGGAGCAGATTCTTCACCACTTATGTTGGGCTGTGCAACAAGGGTTGCGCTTCTAAAGAATGTTGCGAGGGAGTACAGTTGCATTACCAATGCCGAAGTCATGCAAATCAAAAAGGTAGGCACCCAATCAAATGGTTATAAATTGTGGAGAGGCAAGGATGCTAAACAAGTGAAGTTGTACAAGCAGCACAGGTTCAAGGTTTATGGTGATAAGCCTAAGAATAGTTACAGTTCCATGCATTTTTAGAAGGGTAAACTCATCATCAAGCACCAGGGCGTTTTTATTATGCTGAAGCAAAAGTTGCTAAAACCACGGAGTTGTTGGTGTGGCTTACTTTGCTGCGTGAAGCAGACACCAATTTTTGAGGAGGTGTTTGCCGGAATGCTGACAAAGAGTACAACGTAGGAGGTAGCTGCGGCAGAATTGGCAATTGCTCAGGTAAAGGCTGCAAAAGCAAGGTAACCGCTACTTAGCATCCAGACACCCCAGCCATTTGATTATCAAGAGGTCCCTTCTTAGGATTTGCGTCTTGTTATTTATTATTTCCAATTAAATTAATTTTTTTATTTTCATAATAATATTTTGGTTTTTATTAAATCTTCATGAAAATGCCTTAACCAAGCTGGTCTTCTTTAGGTTTGTTATAATTCTAGTTTCGTAATAACTAATTTTTCAATTCAAAAATTGAAACAACAAATTTTATAATTCCATTTTCAATGAATTAGCGTTGGCACTTCTTCATTCCATATACAAGATCTAGGATTGATTGTTTAAAGCAAAGGGTTTAGGGTTTAGAACTGAGGTTATAAGACTTATCCTCTGATATGTCAAGTGGTTCTTTCACCGCAATTAATTATTTATAGTTTATTTATCAATGAGGTACAATGGCTAGTTTTGGTTCCAACAACCCTACACATTCCACCAAAAACAAGCAAGAAGAGTACTATAAAAGACAAACCAAGTGCAAAGGTTGGAGTTCATACATTAGTACGTACTTTGTTCAATCTATGCACTTAACCTCATAATATAGCTCGAGGACTAACGCTGGAATTAGAATGTGATGACACTATACAAGAGGAACTTAATCATGATTGAGTCGGTTATGTGATGCTCCCGCATGGCCTTAATAAAATTTATTTAATTATTATATTAAAATCCAAGTATTTGGCCTTTTGTACCACTTTGTTATTGAATCAATATTTCAGGTCATGTTAACATTCTCAAGGTCCGGATATTATTATGTATTACTTTGCCCAGCAATTAAAAAGAAGCAAGGGCATTTTTAGATACGGGTTACGATGTAATTTGGCAAGCCCTACCAAATAGACAAAGATAGGTTTATTGGAGCCACATTCTTTTTCCCAAAATAAGGAATTATAGATTGTCCTATCAAAATTGATGTGACACAATAATGAAATTATATTGTTAGATATGGAGAAAAGCTTACAACAAGGATTGGGAGATATTGGTTTCATTGATGTCTTGCCATGCTTTAAGCACTTCAAAGCTGTATGCATATTTTGCAATAGCTACTTGTCAGACCTAAGGGCTTTCTTAGTGTCATGCTAATGTTCTGTACAAGTTTGGTGAGACATGCTCTTCTAATTCAGTTATTACTAATACGTCTTGCTAACAAGAGGTGGAATAAGGAGTTAGACCTTGAGTGGCTAGCTACCAGTGAAATAGTGTTGTTTGCTATAGAATAGATGGCTAAGCCAATAAAAGAGGTCCATAGTCTTGTGCTTTACAACAATGTGGATGCACGTCGAAAGATTGTTCTAATGCAGGTAGAGATAAGATCTTGGGTGACATTGAAGGCAGTTAGAAGAGGCCCGTGGTCCTAAGATTCCTGGATCCACAATATCGACTATTTTGCATGGAAGGCTCAAATCTTAGGATCCTTGATTATAGCACAAGACGGAGAAAAGATGGACTAAATCTAGACGCCATCAATTTTGACATGCTTATCAACGTCAATAATTGTAGCTTCATCCAATTATATTTGCAAAGGAGCCACCCAAATGTAACTTGTTGTATCACTGGTTTTGAGATACCTGAATTGATTCAATAGTGGTGATGGACGTCATTTTTGTGCTTCATCACAAAATTGGACAGGCTGCGGTTCACAATGGCTGGAAATACAATACTGTTGGTGTTACCTGGCCCAGCCTCGGCAGTCAAGGACCCCAAGGCGGTGCGAACTAGCAGTGAATAGCTAGAAACTAGGAAACAGAAAGTATAAGCAAGGTAGTTACACAGGGACTTACACTCTTCATTTTCTCGTAGTTGAGTCGGATCATAGTCTAGGTCACTTGGCCGCCGTTTTGTATGCCTGAGCGCTGCTCTTGAAGACCTTGGCACTCCCGTTATCAGAGACTATTCCTTGCTAAAACGCCTTGCCTCCTTGCTGTCTGAGGTTATGTCTTTCTTTCTCCTTGTGACACTGTGCATGTATGACTCTAACCCTAGGCATATATGCGGTTTTGCTACTCTCTTATGTCTGATCATCATTGGTTTCACTCAATCTTTGGTCTGCCGTGGATATCTTGGTTTACTCCAACAATCCATTGGAGGCCTCAAGGCACACACACACACCCTGGTCAAGGATCTCCCGGCTCGAGTCTTGCCTTGAGAATCTCCACGCCCTCCCTTGATCTCCCTCCTCCCAACTGTCTGAGTCCGCTGCCAGGGATACTCTAGCCGCTATGACCGTGGCCTTCACGGTCACACCCTATAACCACTACTCCCTATTAGTCACCCACCGCCCCCCCTCTTTAACTACCAGCCCTACTCTTGGCTTCTCCATAGTGTTACCCAGACTAATAGTTGGAGAATGGCACTTTATTCTAAAAGCGGTCTTTGTTTGTCAATTAGGCTCATCCTTGTACGGGTGTCTGGAGGAGTTGTCCTTGCCATCCTTGATGACCCTCATTGCCCCTGCCCTGACAGGCATACGTTAGAGGCGGTCAAATTAAAGCTAGCCACAAACTTTGCTGAAGTAATGAAAGAAGAACCCAAAGTAAAGGCGCACACGTGAAATGGTTTATGCATGTGCACATCATGATAGATTTTTTTGTTGGAACAGAGAACAAACATCATACTACCATGATGTACATCTTCAAATTACCATCCAGGGAAAGTTTTGAGTAGCCTTATGGATGTTGGATGGAACAAAAAGTTTCAAGCGGGGCAAGATGTTTAGAAATCTATTGTGTGCAAGGCTACCATGGTCCATTGCTATCATCTAGCAAGTCAGATTATATACTTGAATTTCCAATAGCTGCAATACAAAAAGGAGGGTGTTGCATAGGTAGCCATTGATCAAGCCGTGATTCATTACATGATTTGTGTCATAGCAAAATTTAAAGGTAAAGAATTACCTGGCATTGAAATTTGCAATTGCAAAAGGGGACCTAGTCTATGTGGACTTACAAAAATCAAGGAGAGGGAATTGTGGATGCCTACCAAAGACAACATATTGACGCGAGAGTTCGCCAAGTGGCTCTCCAATTTGACAAAAGAAGACCATGTTAAAATGCTCAAGCATATCCTCAACGAGAGTGGATTGAAGTAGCGCATCAGTTATCCAAAGGTGGTGATTAAGATACCAACTACCGCTCTAGCTAGTTGTTACATTGCAATAGAATGGATGAAGCTTTGGAAGTAGAATCATGTTTTCTAGCGTGAGTTGCAAAAGATCAAGTTGTCTCTCAAATTCTCAATGAACATAACAACTTCATCTTGGAATGTCGGAGGAAATATAAGGACAATTATCATGTGACTTCTGCCACTATGTGTGCCCTTCTTGGTCAATGGGGATAGGCATTCTTATATGAGGCTAGGCAGATGCGGAGCAAAATCAAGACAATGGAGTAGCTTTTGTTTTATGCCAAGGCATGGTTCTAGTTGTTTTTGGAAAAGCAAAAACACTCCGACGAGTTTGCTTAAGCTGCTTTTTTTAAGATGTTGAACATTGTGAATCATTGAAGTCATGGCCGGAGAATAGCATCGACTACACCTAGAATCCTTCATTTGCCTTAATTGCCTTCCGGCACATCTTAGGTGCAAACATGAAGGAAATTTATTCCATCACCAATTCCTTCTGGAATGCTTCTATCAACAAGATAAAAACACCAAGTACCAAATTTGCAATGTAAGCCATAGACGTTTGAATGTGGATATAAAATGACAATGACAACAAGAGGAAGGTGTTCTTGGTCCCTAAGAAACCTCCATTTTCTCAAAATTACAAGGTATTTTAGTCTTTGTATATGTCAAGGAAGTACGTGGGGCTCTAGGATCTTTTCTTTACCAATTGTATGTCCAAGGAGCTAGTTGAATTCTTTAGTGTCCTAAAGAATTCTCTTGTAGCGGTGCATAAGATACAAGAGGAGTATAAGTCTTTAAACCACGTGACGAACTCAAAGAACCACAAGTACAACAAGTTCAAGTATCCAATTTTCACCGACAAGTTCACAAGTACACTAGTGGGTCTAGTGTACAATAAGTTTGGCATCACAAAGTTTGTGATTGCTGCAATCGTATGTTACTAAATCCCCCCCCCCCTTTCCCTTCCTGCACATTTAACTCGGGTCAGGGTAAATGTACTCAAGGCTAATACTTTATGCTTTAGATGATAATGCCCCTATCATATGCTAATGTCTCTCTCTCCGCTGAACGTTTAGCTTGACCCGAGCTAAATATACCATTCTTTGTATTTTTTGAGCCAACCTCCCAATGACTTGACATGTCTATCATATCATTTGGTATTTGGCTTGCATTTTTAGCTCAAGTCAAGCTAATTGTGCATATCTGTACTACTATAACTGAGGGTCTAACCTTCTCTTCCTGTTATTGCAAGATGGAATTCATGACTTATGCTTGCATCTACAAGACTGTCCAGAGCAAAGTCTACACGGAAAAAAATTAAGTTCATCTTTGCTCTTTGAAAGGCCGACTTGATAATAGACGGGTAACCTATAGAT
The DNA here is from genome assembly GCA_014871385.1 of Ceratodon purpureus. Lineage (NCBI taxonomy): Eukaryota > Viridiplantae > Streptophyta > Bryopsida > Pseudoditrichales > Ditrichaceae > Ceratodon > Ceratodon purpureus. Next base: position 9,304,701 of record CM026426.1, read on the forward strand.
GAGAGGAAATTTTCTTACACACCTCCCAAGAGTAAGGATAAGATAAAGGAGGTTATTGCTGAAAATGAGGACATTGATCACTACAACAACAATAATGACAGGGACTTTGAGTTTGTTCTTAGGTCTAAAGAAAGGGCACAAATCAAGCACCTTATCCATGCCAACATCTCGAGAAAACTCCAATGAACATGCCCTTAGATCCTATTTGAAAGAGGGCTCTCAATGTCTTCTACGTTGTCACAGCACCGTCCCAGAGTCGAGTCAAACAAATGAATGATACATACGACGATGAAATTCAAGTTGCGCCTACACTGTCTTGCAAGTGGGATAGGACTTGGCATCTGAAGCCCTAATTTATGTAGTCAACATCCCTTAAAACACAACACATGAAAAATCTAATCTTTAAGTAGTTTCTAAAGGTGTAGTTGTAAGCATAGCAAAGGGGGAAGGAGGCAGCATTACAACATCAAGAAGAGATGCTCATGAGTTGTACACAAAAAGCTTCAAATTAGCATATAGCGAAGAATGTTGCACACAAAAAGCTTCAAATAAGCATATAGCAAAGAATCAAATGTCGATTGGAAATATACTATTTATGTTATAGGAGATTATAGCTCATTTGGCAGAAGCTCTAGTGGACCTTGGCACAATAGATAGTATTTGCAACCCTTCTCCCAACCCTACTTCTCGAAGTCCCATAAGCCCTCCTTCTCATGTTGTTGCCCCTGCCCCTCGGAGTCACATAGGGCCTACTTCCCTAGCAGCCTACAATTAATGAATCTCGTCATTGAATGCATAGGTATGAACTGATTACTACTGTTGTTGTTGTCTCAGCAACTACTTATCCGTCGACACCCGAAAGTTCCTGAGGTAGAATTGATGATGTTGTGGACTGATTAGGCTATACTTTTGACTGGATGTGAATATGAAGTGTGCTGTTCTTTAAAGCTCAAAGCTGATTTTGAGCATTTTGGTGTAGTTTTTGAGCATTTTAATCACTTTCCAGGGTGTCATAAAGTATCTTACACGCATCGTCATAAAAAGAACATCCTCAATTGAAACTAAATTTGACAACTAGTTCTAAATCATGAAAATGAACTTTTCCAAAGTCTTAATTTCTTCATTTGGTGCCTTCTATTGTCTTTAGAGGATGTTTTTTTCAATATATAGAACCATGTTCAGTGAAAAAAAAACGCACAAAAAGTACCGCGAAAGTGACCCTCCTAAAAACATCCTTGCAGTACTTTTGGAACCCTAAACCAATTAATGAGTATATGAATTGACTATTTTAGAATACCTTTTAAACATACAGAGGGCACCACTTAATTAAAAGTGATTTTTTGATAGTTTTGATTCTTTTGTAGTCACTTTTTCAAATGACTGCATTCACTTAGCTTGGATTTAAAGCCTTCATACAATAACTTAAAAGTGTCTACTTTGCACAAAAAATTTCCAAGTTGTAGAAAAATTAGTTGAGAATCTATATTAACAAATGTAAATTGACTTCAATTACATCTTTCCATCACTAAATGCAATTTTTGCAAACGGGGTGAAACTAGCAAATAGCTAAGCACTTTTTTGGTCCACTTTATTGTGCTTCTTTCCGTATACACTTTGGCCAGTGTCGCACATGTGCGAAGAGATTTTGTAGACAACAATTTTAATCTTGAAGAACCAATTTGCTAAATTTTGTGACTTCTAGAATCAGTTAGCTTATTGGAATGGGAAAATCAGTGTAAAAAGGACTATTTGTACATTGAATTTCAATAGGTTATAGAAAAGGGTTATGAATGGTGAATAGGACAATTAGTTATAACTGAGTGTCTTTTTTCTTGCTACAAAGGGACGAACTTTGGAGTCAATTGTTAATCCTTGTGAAGAAGGCTCTTTCCATAGTGTGGGAATTGTGTGTGTGTTAGCCAATTGGAATTTAGCGAATTAGGACAATATAAAATATATATTGAAAAAGAGTTGGAGACTGTGAAGATTAAATGTACTTTGGAGATTTGAAAATAATATAATATAATATCAAATATTAATTTGGTGACAATTTGGAGTTGAGTGTAATGTTGATGTAAGGATGAGTGATGAATGTGATTAATTAATTAAATTGTACATTGCCTATTGTTTAATCTGAAATCAGATACTAAGAGAGAGAGTGCAAAGACTTGAGAGTGATTGGAGAATGATGTATGAGCTGTGAGTGGAAAAAGCCAATTAAAAAAAGAATGATTAATGGAAAGGAAATCAAATTTTGGTGAATTGAAGTTAATACAAAAAGGAATTTAATTTAGATTATTTATTTTCTTAGAGATGGGTGTTGTTGTAGTGGAAAGAAAAATACCTATAATTTATTACCGATTGGCTGAGCAGCGCCTAATTAGTATGAAAAGGAGAAATCGATGAAGTGAAATTTATGGAGCAAAGGAGCGTTTGATAAATCGAAGAAGCCAATAGGAAGTCGGATTATAAGAGATGAGTTTCTCAACTTTATATAATGTGTTTTGGAGTCATAACTAGACCGTGTATGTAGAAAGTATAAAGAACCTTTATCATTTGTCCATTGGGTAACCAATTATTAATGTTGACAACCTAGCAATGAACCTGCCAATAGCCTCCCCGGTGAACAAACTTAGATTTATTTGAATTATTTCAATTAAGTAAATATACTAATTCTACAAATTTCAATCATGCTACTACAAGAGGTCATTCCTGAATACTACGGCCTTGTTGTAAAGGGCCCTAGTTTCACCTATTTCAAGGTCAATTCTCACTCTGAGCAAAGTACAGAGATTGGAGCACTCTTTGTAGAGAGGTCTAGTACCTTGAAAGTTTTTCCATTGTTGCGGAGCACTACATTACAAATTATGTAGGGACTAGCTTGCAATAGAAATTGAGAATAAGATTTTGAGCTAAAGTGCACTTGCTTTAAAAAAATTATTTGAAACCATAATACCATATCTGCATTGCTGCTAAAGTAAAACTTTTTGATAGCCCTAAAGAAGTGGTGCAGCAATGTAGTGTTGCTTGCGCATTTCAAAAATTACATATATTGTATATCATTTTAGATTACATTTATACATAGTATCATTCAAAAGTAAGATCAATAATTATATATTTCACGTATTTGAAAAGAGCTGTGATTCAAGTAAATAAATGATATCATTTCAGAACCAGGAAGTTAATAAATACAAGGTATTGCAATTTGAAGATTAGAGCATGTCATTGGAAGGCTTTGAAAGAGCTATGAGTCTTCTAATAGTTGCTCAAAATGTATCTATCTGATGATGTATAATTAATCTATTAACATTCATGGAAATCATATACCCTTATTGTATTTTTTTTAATAATCACATATCAAGCAACCACTTTTACTTTTTTTTGCGCAATGCCATGGTTTGGATAGAGTAGGATCATCCTCCCTACTTTTTATAGCACTTGCTTAAAAAGTTGATTGCTACTAAGTTGTGGTGCCTTGACTAGTCCAATCAACAAAAAACTCTCAAAAGAGACTTGCCATTCAAATTTCTATTATTTTTAATGTACTTGTGATGATGATCAAACAACAATATTCTCTCAATTACAGAGAGCAGAGAGCACATGATGCAGCACAGAACATATGCATCAGAGTAAGGTTATTTTTATGTGGAACAAGGTCAATTCCGCATGACTGGTCCATACCAGGGTCCTTCAAATCATAGCAGTTTTGTATCTCCATCTGCTCCTCATTGTCAACCTCTATTACAAACTTGATGGGCTTGTAGAATTGCTCCACAACATTGACGTCATTGGTTGCCCTTCAAAAGTAATTAAATACTTTTATGGGTGGAAGCTCTGCAAATTGCAGAGAACACGAGTGGTCTATGTCAAGGAAATGCTCAATTAGCTCTAGCCAAGCTAAATGTGCAGCTAAAGACGAAGCAAACCGGTTTTTCATGCACATCTAACTTGAGTCGAGCTAAATGTGCAAATGATGTTTTCTGATCCAACCTATCAATAGACACATTCAGCTAGAGTTGAGCTAAATGTGCAATGACCACAACATTCAAGCAAATCTCGAGTATAAGCTAGCGTCTACAAACTTATGGAATTATTTGTTGTTTGGATATGCTTAAGCAATATAGTAGCAGATTTGCATCTTAAATAATTTATGTTGTACTTTTGATACGATTGACACACCTAGCTTGATACAAGATTAACCTACAAGCACTGAGGGCGTGCATTGTGCAAATTTGGCTTGTATCAAGCTAAATGTGCACTACTAAACTAAACATTTAGCCTACATATTAAGCTCAATACGAGCTAAATGTTCAAGGTTTGTAACAATTCAGAGAACCAAAATAAGCCGTATATCTCATCTAATATTGGAAATTTTAAATTCTACAATTAAAGTTCTATGAGTTGATAGTTACTATTACTAAACAAGGAATTTGGATGGCATTTTGCTCCAATTCTTCCGGCATTGCACACATCCACTATATATATATGTTTGGAAAAAAAATATTAATCAACTACTAATGAAATGCCTACCTCTCAACCATTAGGAATCTTGTGCAGATATGAATGTCCTCCTACAAATTCTTTGCAATTGTTAAAACCCTAGTTGTTAGTGCCTACATTTCATACACAAAATTGCAATGAAATCACTAGATTACATTGCTACAACCTTTGCATCCATCTAATACCAACTTGGACCTTTATATGTATTATAAAAAATGCATAGATAATTTCTACAAGTTGCTATTTCCATCCATTTCATTTAACAAAAGAAGAGTTACTTCCTAAACATTCTACAGCAATTAACCTTTCTAATAAGAGATGATAATCTTACCAAAGAATTCAAATTCACCTCCTTCACTCTTGCAATTGAAACTTGTTTAAAATTTATATAAGTTGAGGATTTAGCTATAAAGCAGAGAATCTTTATCCGAGACCCTCAATCCTGTATCCTAAATGCTCAACCTTATACCCTCAAATCCTATATCTTAAACCTATAATCTACAGCCGTCCCTACGACATAGGCCACGGTCCCTACAAGATGGGCTCTAACATCAAGGTCGTAAATCTTAGACCCTTTATTGTAGACCCTTGATTGTAGACCTTATCAGCATATCTATATTTTTTGTCAAGGTTGTGGCTTCAATTGAGTAATGGATGCACCCCACCTTCAATGTCCAGTAGATTGCTAAAGCCATAACATGTGACAAAGCAATTCCCGATAGATTTGCTTTCCTGCTTCAAAGAACACTTCTTTGATGTGGTCAAAACGCCCAACTGAGAACAAAATCATCCTTTTTCCTCCCCACTCTTGTGTATGCCAATCTTAAATATTCTTATGATGCAACACTAAAGATAGGCATAGTGCTTCTTGAGTTAGTTCTATTCTCTTGTCGGAAGTGTTCATTGTTCTTTGAAACCTTTGGTCTTGAACTCTGTCAAGCGGGTGGTGTTCTTGCATGTTCTAAAATCAAGTGGGTACACAAGTTCCTAAAGGTAGGATATTGAAGTGGTCAAATGCTGAGCAAGCATGTGCGATCTTTTTTAATTGTTTGTAAGTTTGTACATTCTTTACCGTAGCTACTATAGGATTTTCTTTGTAAAACTTTTGTCATTGGTTTCATGTTGGTGGAAAATGTTCTCCCACTTGAGCTAGACAACTAGAGTCCTAGAATTTATGCTCACTCTTATATATGAATTTTCATTCGAAATTGTTTAAGGTATAAGGTGATTTTTGGTCACTATCAATTGTTGTGTAATACATGTTCAGCGAGTTACAAATTCAAATTTTGCAAGTTGTCTCACTTGCTATCGTAAATGTTTGAATATCTTACTTGTATACGCTTCAGATATATGCGACTACATTCACAAAATGCTATTATGCACATTTAGCTCGACTTGAGCTAAATGTTCAATTCTCATACATTCTACAATTACACCATGTTGTTCAGCATGTTCAAGTTGAATTTTACTAACTTCACTATTGTCTATTTGCTTTTGCTCTAGTAGGAACTTAGTTAAATATAGCATAATCATCGACAACGACCTCTTGGATGTCGTCCATAAAGCTTCATTCTTGCCTAGCATCTAAGATGCACATTTACCCCCCTTCAAGGTTCTACCAAGATATTCATGGGTGGAAAAAGTTGTTCAAATGAGAAACAAGTCCAATGTTTCTATTGCAAAGGAGATTGTTGACAATCTACATATGACGGTTATTCTTAGGTTTAATAGCCCTTTAAGTGATAAACATGTTGCCATTAAGAAATAATGCACATTTTATTCGGAAGAGGCCTCTTGACAAATGGCCTTATTCAAACAAGCATTGGCCTATCAAACTCATGTTCTATAGCGGGATGATTCTATTTTGTCACCATTAATACGCCACATGCAACTCTGTCATGGCCATAAGACGTCAACCAATTGGCAGTAGAATTTGTGCATACCAGAGTTTGTCAAGATCAATCTTGATCCCAACCGTTACAAAATCCTTAGTTATCCAAGTGAAATGATCCATCCATTTTGTTGCAAGGAACTCTTGTTGTTCCAGATGTTGTATCCAACTTTTTCCTTGTCTATAAATCAAAGCGTTGCAGATGAGGATGTATTTTGGGACAACTATGCAATTCATATGACATGTGAAGCTAGACGTTCATAGGCGGTTCTATTAAGACACAACTGGTAGGAATGTAGTAATTTATTGAAGGTGTTGATGATTGCCCTATGACTTGAAGCGCATCACGGGCATAAGTGAAACTTCATTCTACGCATATGTAGAATTGGCTACTGCGGGTATTGTTGCACAACCGCACGGTTATACTAGAAAAACAAAACCAAGGTTTCCCATAGTTGTCACTACAACAAGTCTTTGTCTGATTCTCAATACAAATGTCAATCATAAGAAACAAGTAAAGGCAAAGACACACTAAGATGGACTCGCTCCTTCTTACCTCTCTACTTGCAGAGGCTTAACAACTACTTCAAGCAAGGAAGGCAACTTTAGCAAGACACAAGCAAAGAAATAAAAAGAAGAGTAAGTGAAGAACATAAGAGCCAAAGGCTTATTATGTACAGTATATTAAATTCACTGGCTACGCTCAAAAATCTAGATTCACAAAAGACAAAAAGTGGCACCTAAAAAGTCAAAGGTGCCTAGTCATTGGTGACTAAGCAAATCAACTCTAGAACCGAGAAACTTCCGGTCTAGGGCCGGTAACTTACTTTTCAACCATCACTAGATAGTAAATAAACTTACTCAAGTGCGAGCAACCGGGTGCACAATGGGCTCCATCATCATTGCTTCTGTCACCCTACTGTTAATCTTCTACTACCATCCTATAAACAACAATAATACTTCAAAATAAACACATAACTACAAAAGATGTTCAAATAAGTGACTTCTTTGAGAGAAGATGATTCTCCTTGGACCACTCTATAGTGTAGTGAACTAGAAAATTGCAAATATCAAAGGATGGGACACTTAAAGCCCACGGTGGGGTCATCTGCAAAGATTAGTTCCTCCAATTAGAGCAACTCTAGCAACATGAAAAAGCTTCTTGGGGTGGTGAAATATCTACTAGTGGAGGAAGAATGTCTTCTAGTAACGCATATACATCCACTCGTAAGCTACAAGTGGCCAATGGTAAAGCATGCACATCCTCTACTAAGTATAGAGAGAAATCTTGGATGGTAGAGATATCCACTAGTTCATAGCCCAAGCCAAGTGGCATTCCACTCGAGAAGAAGAAGAAGGGTCTACCAACCCCTCTCTAGAACCATCATTCTAGGTTGAAGGAGATACCTCTCTAACCTAAGACTCCATATCTAAGAACTTTTTACATGAAGAAAGAGATCTTAAGGGAACAAACCTTCTCCATGCTTGGAATGGTTCCACTTTGGGGGGAATTGGTTCGGTCTGCCTCTTAAACATTCTCTTACCTTCCCAGCACTTCTCTTAATTTGCTCAAAGCTCCCTCTTTATCCTCACTATTTCCCTCCAAGTATCCCTAGCAGCAGATAGGTTGTCTTTCACTTCTTCCCATCGAAATAACTTACGAAGAGCCTGGTGAAGAGTTCTTGCCTCTAAGATCTCCACTTTGTTGTCTTAAATACTTCGGGTCACCTCCTTGGATTTAGAGATTTACCTTCTTCATCAATAATGGCTTATGTGAGGAATTGGAGATGATTAGTTGAGCCTCTTTTGTGGTGATGGGGAAAGCTTGTAAGCCTCCAGGGTGCAAGAGATGATAAAGCCTCCCTTCTTAAGATGGCTAGAATTTCCTCCTCTACTTTGAGATATTATGGCCATCCAATTCCAAAAAATTGTGAAGTGCTTCCGAAGGTAGTCCTCCTCCGGCTCAAGACAACCACAATGCTCTTGTAGATGCAAGAGATATGCAGTCAAAAAGGTTTTAGAGATATTACACCTTTTGGATTACCCGGAGTTTAGGATGAATTGCTTCTTTTGTCAAGATCCTCCAATCATGTGAAACAAGCTCAAAAAATGCTTAAATATACATATTGGCTAATAAGACGGTGGCTCTTTAGTTCCAAATCAGGTTAAAAATTTGATTTGACAATCTCTACCACCCAGCAAATTTGCTCATTCTTGATCCTACTACTATATAACACTTTGATGAGTCATAAAATCCGGCTGTGTACCTACTCAATAGCTCTTGGTCCACCTTTGATTGCCACTTCTCTTTTGCAAAAGAATACACCTCCATAGCGTTAGGGACCATGCATTAAGATTGACTCATGAAGACCTCGGGTGTTTTTGGGAGGTAGTAGTTGTTCCTCAAACCTTCTTTGTAACACATTCTATGGATTATTATACAATGAATAGCACTCCATCCAGTTTCCGTAAGATTATCCTTCAACTCTTCTCCTTCCAATGTGGCCACCAACTTCTTAGGGCTGACCCTTGCAAGTTTGTGTACTCTTCAAGCGGTTATAGCTCCCCAAAATACTTTCACTTTTGTTCAAACAAGCCCCCTTCTTCAATGACAATACTAAACTCTACCATTAACTTTAGTGAGGCCATGAAACAAAATAATAATTTAATGATTGGTATAGTATACTAAAGAAACTCTTGAATATAAAATTATCTTCACATAAATGACACTATTTGAACATAAAAGAGAAGATAATAGTTAAATATCAAGACACTCGAAAAGCACAACTCAGAGTTTATGGAAAATTGAAAAAGTAGTTCCAAGGGGAGGAAAATAGGAGGTAGCGAGAGGTTATAGAAGGTAGCCAGCGGAAATCGGGAGGATTTAGGCTAGAGTTGAAAAAGCAAGAATATCCCCACAGTGACAATACAAGACACTTTTCAACCTCCTTCTACAACATCGCTCTTTGTCAACCTCAAGTTCCAACTCTAATATGAAACCCTAAGGTTGCAGACTTTGATTTCTTCTTTAGAAATCCTCCATCTTGCCCCAAGCTGCTTCTCGTTGTTGTCTCTTTGCTCCAAGACCTCCTTCTTACTTCAAGAACTCCTCTTGCTCCTACCACCCTAGTTTCTTTTTCCCCTAACTCTCTTTTCTACTATTTCCTTCCTAAAAGCTTCACAATTTTTTAAGTTCATTAACCTTGAACCCTCTTTTTATATGTATGGATTCCTTTTCTTCATCTTCCCTCAGAAGAAACTCTCTTAGATACTCAACAAAGCACCTCTCAATACATGCACTTAAAAAACAAAATTAGAAAATAAGTCCAAAAATCCAAATTTACTCCTTCACGCTCACAAATAAAAATTAGAGTTTTGTCAAAAAGCAAAATGTAGTAGCGCCCTTACAAGGCTTGGTGGTGGCTCGCAACAAGGCGGGTAGCAAAGGGCAACGGCGAAGGCGCAGCGCATAAGCGCTAAATAAGGTCAATGTGGGAAGGGCAGGATCGTGGGTGCAAGGCGTAAGGTCGGGGTAGCATAGACGAAGCCAAGCCAAAAAAAAACCCTCCTCTATCCCTAGCGTGTCATGTTAATAGCCAAGCCTAGCTAGGGCAAGCTTCGACTAAGGCAATACTTTCTTTATTTAATTTTTTTTAAAGATTATTTATTAATTTGTTTGTTTGTTTGGGACTACCTTGAGCCTCTTTTTTTCTCCCACATTTGAATGTCTAATTCTTAGTCTCAAAAGTTAACACTTCTAACCTACCTCTAAATAATGGTTTTATATTCTTGCTTTGGAAGGCTTTCCTCTGAATAATCCATTTTTGTCCTAACGTGCACATAATCAATTAAAGGAAGCCTTGGTCATTTCACCAATCTAATATCAGTTGACTACTTTTTTTTCTATTTTTTTTCTACTTATAATTTTATAAAGCACCAAATCCTTTACCAATTATCTAGAGCTAATTCATTTCTTATAACTAATTTATTTATTAGAGGCCAGAAAGTGGGAGTTTTCGACTCCCACAATTCTGCTTGAGAAGGATACTATAGAGCTAAATCTTCTTATGTAATGCTCCAAGTTTCTAGTAGAAAATATGAACATGTTGTTCCCTTTTTATGAAGAGGCACTTGTACCTCATCTAACACTTTGTGAAGCTTATTGCTGGAATCAAGTATGTAGATTTTAAATATGTCCTAATAGCATCATCCTAACCTTTAAAATTTCATGTGTTGGTTGGGGTATACTTGCTTCTTGCTAGATAGACCAATATTCATAATCTTTTGCAGTAGAAGGTGCTACCTATTGAATACCATTCTTCATTATAGCCCCTATATGTACAGGTTGTGGATGTTGTAGTTCCAGCCTTGGCTCCTCATCATCCTCCTTCACGAATGGTTGAAAGGGGTTATCTTTGTATCCAAGCAAAACAATGGGACAACACATATTTTCCATGACAAAGAACAAACATGGTGCCTATCTATAGTAATCTTTCTAGTCTTTGTAAATCTGAATGAAAATATGCATAAGAAATTCTCTATTTATTCCAGTGTATATAGACCTTGGCACTTTGCAATTTTTTGCCCTTCTACACCACTTTAAATTTTTTCGACTAATTTCATTATAATGCAATGCTAAAGTATGGTCCAATAAGCACTAAATTCTTTAACCATCGTCTTATTTTGCAAAATAATTTCAAATCAGAAACCATCTTAATATGCTCCAACTTACAATCATAGGACCAATTTTTAAGCCAAATATAGGTATGCTCTAGATGCTGCTTAGATGTGTGCCAAGAGCAGGAACATGTGAGCAGGGAACAAAAACATGCAAGCAAGCTTCTAGATTCACATAGAGATTTGTATGAAAATTCAGTTGATTTAGGAAGAAATGAAAGACTTTATAGAAATTGACATCTCAAATTTGGATGTAAGAAAGGGGCTCTATAAGCGTGGAATATTGAAATCCAACAGTGATAGGGTATTTATATAGAGGAAGTAGTTGACACCACGACCATGGTTGTAGTGGTTCGGGTCATGGCACACCAGTGAGGTGGTCGGGAGTTCAAATCCCTATGCCAACGTGGTGTCTACTACCATAGTCCACCAAACTATGGTGGGGGGTCTTGAGACCACGTTGCAGGGGTACCCTAAAAGACCTTGGGGAGATGACACGTCAATGTCTTCAAGGCACTTAGAGTAGAGGCACTTAGTGTAGAAAGTGTTTACCTTTGAAAGGGGGAAGTAGCTCTAGATTCATTATCCTTTGTCCAGAGGCCATCGGATAAGTGAATAGAATGAACAAACACTATATTCACGTCGGCCCCCTTCGGGGCCGAAGTTCTTCTTCTTCTTCGTCTAGAGGAAGTAGGAATCCCAAAAAACAATCACAAGAGACACCAAAGAGAAAAATTAGGAACATAAATCGAGAGCAAAAGAATGAAAAATAAAACATGTAAATAAATTCTCAAAAATATACCTTGAAACAAAAACGTGCATAATCGAGAATATGGTGCACGTAAGAAAAGGGTAACGATATACATGAAACGATTGTGGTTAGAGTATATCATATAGACCAAGCACCGACAATGACCATAAACTGTAAATTTTATAGATAGACAAAGTTTTCAAGTATTCTGAAAATACTTTTATCTTAATATATAAGAGGAAGTACTTCCTACTTTCTGTAATCCTAATCCCTACTAAATAATAACCAAAAATTTGTCGACATTGTAGTTTCTAGTTTAAGGTCTATGTACAATAACTTGAAAAAGGCGATTGAATATTTTTAACCATTCACTCTTTTTCTACAACTCCAGCAAGCTCTAGAATTTGCATGACCTCGTTGTAGGAATACGTACTAGGTTGGTGAATGAACTTGTCTGTCTCATAGTTCATCTTACATAAGTACCGGAAAAGATGATATAGGTGCTTGCACGGCACCCACTTCCTACTACCTACCTTAGAGCTCATACCTACAAAGTCTTTGCAGATACACTGTGGATAGTGTTCAATGAGACAAGGTATGCCTTGTCTTTGTCATTGACGATGATGATGACCACACCACACCCCGGATACGAAACCACAATCACTCCAGTAATGTAGTAACTGTTCATGTGGCCCGTACTCATCCATCTGATCTTGTGGTCAGCGTTAAAGGCATCTGGACTCCGACAACACTTTCTTTCCAAACCTGTTGCTGGGATGAGAATCCATATTGTCGGGAACATCGAATTGCGAATGTGGTGCAGGGATATTTACCTGAGTTTGGAACTTTTGCCGAGGTCATAAAGATTCTTGCTGATTTAGCCATATGTTTTGCTAGAGTATGCTAAAGTGTTAGCACAGGGGTTTGAGTCCGTCGTTGTTAGATATGTTTCTAGTCGAGCTTTTAATTGTGATCTTAGAGCCCTTGTATTTATGGACACAAAGTCTGTAGTAAGAGATTCTAAGTCCTCAAGATCAGATAGTAGAAGTAGCGATTATAGCATATCTTGGGTTTGAACGACATTTCGGACTTTTGTTGTTTTGATTTGATTTAATTTGATTTGATTGGATTTGATTACATATTGCTACAAACTTTCTTTCGCACACCTCTAGCATTATTGTACACGACAATAGGGTTTTTTTTTATAGTTTTTCCATTTTATATTCTTAGTTTTGTCCACGGTTTTAGGTGTTATTTTCTTTTCTTCAGTCTATTTCCGAATTGGTCTTCCTAAATACAACAAGATTCTTCCATTAATAATTTATAAACTTCCAAAAATCCACGGTCATAGGAACTCATGGCTAAGACAGATTTCGGTTTTCCTCGGAAAGTTAACTCTATGAGTCTACTCGTGGCTTGGTGCTCTCTGCTCGTGGCTCACATCTTAGCAGCTGTTTGTATGCTCTCAAAAATGTTTTAATACCAAACAATAATTGAGTATTTTAAATTTGATTTTTATATTTAATAATATTTGTCTACCTTAAAGAAATTCTCGTCAATTCTATACTTTGAGGAATTTTTTTGCTCTCTACCGACTGCTCACACAGAAGCTTTATTTGCTTGATGGACGCCAAGAAAAATGAAATTTCTTCATGCCACTTATTGGAGACAATTTACATTACGTGGCTCCAACAATTACACAATTGTGTAGAAAACTTTTACTTTGCCAGTTCAAATAATTACGTTTGCGTATTCATGCACGCTTTTCTATGTCTGGAATTGTGCTTTTCTATGTCTTGGGAATTCTAATAAAGACCCTTGAAGGCAAAAGACCACTTGAAAAGAGCACAAGAGTTGTTACCCCAAAGAATCAGCTGGAAACTCGAAGTTAGGGCGGTTGGTGACCCAGACGACCAAGGAGAACTCCCAGTTCCAAAGACGGCATAATAGTATAAAGCAGTAAACAGGCAGGATAGAAAACGACCCTTCATAGTTTTGTTAGAGCAGTGTTGTCCTAGGATTAGTATGGAACGCTGGACTAGCTTACGGGCGGCTCCTCTTTTGTAACCCTGGTTGCTTCGGCCCAGACTCTGAATATTATACTAACTTTCTATTATATCGCCTTGCTTATGATTGTGCCTAACCTCTGCTCCTTTGCCGCCATAGCTGTAACCTAAAGTATTCAGACCCTCTCTCTCTCGCAAGTTCAGCATTTCCTAAGACTCTCTAACCCCACCCCTGCTCTTTCTCTCGGATACTCACAAAGACTACCAAGACTAATGATGTGTTTCTCTGCTCTCTATGACTTTGAACCCTAGCGGTTGACGTCCTGCCTCTGTGAACTCAGCCGCCAAAGACTAATCAACGACCCTCCTGCAACCAAGACGTCCACGGCTACAAGCCCACCGCTGTGCCTCTTCTAAGACCGAGCCCTCTCCTTCTTCCCTAGCTACCTTGACTTAGCATCTCCACCATTTCCCCTTTGCTCTTCCTCCATCCCAAGATTCCACTTAACATTTTGGCGACCATGCTGGGGATGGAAAATTGAGCAAAGGCGAAACTGCGTGAGAATTAGCTGTCACTATTCCGCCTAAAAAGGTAGCAGCCATTGAGGCAGCCCGAATAAGACGACGAGGAAACCAATGTCCAGGACGACCATATGTTAGGCCTAAACAAGTTCTAGGGGTCTCTATCATCTCCACCTATTGCACTTGATATTGGCCATCACCACGGGTGAAAAAAAATAAAAAATAAAAAATAAAAATAAAAGAGGAAGAAGAACAAGAAGAAAGAAGAAGGGTGAAAAAAATTTAAAAAAAAGACGTGGTAGAGTTTGAATAGCACATTGTTTGCATGCTTAAGAAATGTGCCAAGCTTGCTTTCTAGGGCAGCAAATACCAATAAAGTCTACAAGGTCCAAGGCGTCTGTGGATACAAGTCTACATGGCGTCATATTATTAAAGTTTGATGGACGACTACAAGAAGGATAGACAATTTGACATGGGCCATGATGTTCCAACTATTTGGCCTTTGATCTGCGGAACTCAATTTACAAAGAAGGAGGTTCTAGATCTTGAAGTGGCGAGTTTCAAACTACCTCAACACAAAAAGTTGCCAAGCCAACAAAATTTTTGAGAGGCTTTATTGAGGCAACCACTTCTAAACTTGGCCCACCTTGTTGTTTTCTTTGCTCCACAAATGTATCCATTTGATTGGAGTGGATTTAAGAGTCAACTTCATATTGAAGGGAGTTTTGACTACTCCCTTGGTTGACTTGGTCTCCCCCTGGACCACTGAATGGTCATAGCCTGCCCACGGATTCGACCTTGGTTGAGCCTGGAGTTTCTGGCTTTCATCCCTCAGTATCTTCCGCCACTTGTATAGGGTTGCTTGCCGGGTAGCTTCTTTCTCCTCTTCTTACTTCTTCTAGTCCTCCAACCTTTGTGCTTCTGGTAATAAACGCAGAGCCTCCTGTCTTAGCACATCCTGCACATTGCTTCTTTTCTTTCAACAGCCTGCTTAATTTCCTCCCTCCTTTGAGCTTCCTGCCATGTCCTAAGGGCCTCCTGCCTCTATATCTGCTAGGCAACTAATTTTTGCTGCTCTCCTTGAACAAATCCTGTCAAACCACACGAGATTTCAGCTAAGTATGAACATCCTCCAACCATTCACGTTTAACATAAAACAAACTTGCGTCTTTGGTCTGGTCCTGAACATTAGTCGCGGGTTCCGCATTGGCCAGTGTTGACATCGCATCTTCCACTCTATGATTTTTCCCTAGCGTATACACCATTGTAAAATCGTACTTTTGAAATTGCAGTAGCCATCTTGCTTCCTCCCCATACCTGTGGCTTATTGACCAAATACACCAGTGCCATATGGTCAACATAGAAAATAAGTTTATTGCCTACCACATAATGCCTATACTTGTTCGGAGTATAAACCATTGCTAAGGCCTCCCTTTTAGTAGTACTGTAATTCCTTTCAGCACAATTCAAAAGTTTACTGGCATAGGAAATGGGCTATCACACTTCCCTGTTGGATTCTGGGCCAGCATCACCCCTACTGCTCTATTTGAAGCATCAATATGCACATGGAACTCCAGGTCCCATCTAGGTGCAATTAAATTCGGCGCATTCAGATATCGCTCCTTGATCTTCTTCCACGCCTGTTTACACTGGTTGGTCCAAATGAACTCCTCGGTCTTCCTCATGAGCCTGGTAATTGGCTCCATAATATGTGCATACGACTTAATGTAACACTTGTTAAACTGGGCAAAACCGTTAAAACCTGGACATCACTTGGCTTTTCTAGTCTAGGCATTGTCTCCACTGCTTAATCTTTTTAGGATCAGGAGATTTTCCTTCTTTAGACACAATATGGCCCAATATAATACTAGAAAAGACCAACTATAAGCATTTTTTGGGGTTCAAACTTATACCATACTCACGGCATTTTTTGAAACACTTTCTCAATTTGACCAGGTAATTAACAATATCACTGTATACACAAAAATCATCTAAAAATAATTTCATAAAATCACCAATAAAATCATAAAATGCTTGGTTTACAGCCCTCTGGTATGTTGGTGGTGTGTTTATCAACCCAAAAGGCATGACTATCCACACAAATGCTCCCAGTCCGTTACAAAAGCAATCTTGTGTCGGTCCTCTAGTGCTATCTAAATTTGGTGGTACCCTAAGTATCCATCCAAAAACGAATACATCTTATGTCCTGCCACAAAATCCAACACCTCCTTAGTAAATGGTAATGGGTACAGGTCCTTTTTAGTGGCAGCATTAATTTATGAGAGTCAATGCAAATTCTTAACTTCCCATTGTACTTAGGAAAATATCAATAGGAGATAACCATGTAGCATCCTCTACTAGTGTAATGAATCCGGCCTGGAGCAATTTATCCAAGTCCTGCTTCACAATACTAGCATAATTTAGATTCATGTGATAGATGGCCTGATGCGATGGTGGTACATCCTTTTCCAGCTCAATCCTGTATTGCGCAATTGAAGGTGGAATACCCTTCAGGTCCTTATAGGTCCATGCAAATACATCCTTGAACTCCCTGAATAGGGCCTCTGCTTTGTTGGCATGTTCAAGACTAATGGTTGCATTAATTCTCAAGTACTGGGGTTCCTCCACTGTTCTGAGATTAATTTTTCATAAATGCTTTGATTTTCATAATGTCCAAGCTGTAATCTTCAGTTTCTTCACCTTCTCTCGAGCTGGTGTCTCATCCACTTCGATATTGCCCTCTTCAAAGTTGTAGAAATGGTTTGGGTAGACTCGCTCTGGTCTCCCCTCCTCTTTCAATCCCCCTCCTCTTTCTGGTCCTGGTCATTGTTTAGGTTCTTGTTTTGGTCCTTACTCTGGTCCTTGCTCTGTACTATCCGTGGCAAAGTGACAGTTCCAACGGCCAGTAAGTCCTGCTTACTAGCTAACCACAAGGCTTCCTCCTCATCTGTCAGTCCTTCAGTATAATAATAGCAAACTAGAACTTCAGGTAACTCAAGCTAGGCCCTTTCCATTGACTGACTGAGATGGTTTTTACAGTGCCATTGCCCATGATAGTAACCAGGTTGTTACCTCTCAATCGTGATTTACCTTAGCATCAATTAACCAGGGTCTGAATAGCAACAAACTACAGGCCTTATTCACTTCTTTATTTTTAATAACAGTCAAAATGATAAG